>OV050032.1:142405239-142765239 GCA_920105625.2 Clusia tigrina
TATATATATATATATATATATATATATATATATATATATATATATATATATATATATATATATATATATATATATATATATATATATATATATATATATATATATATATATATATATATATATATATATATATATATATATATATATATATATATATATATATATATATATATATACACCTCTGTGGTGCCCAGATATCTCCGCAGAAAGACCTCCAAGAGGTTCTTTTCGTTATCAATTTATTTTTATATGATGACAGTTCTAGTCGCTTTCGTCACGAGAGGATTTCGCTTTATCGAACTGGTCTCCATTTTCAGTTCATTAAGTTCAGAGGACCACGAGGCAACCCTCTTACCTTTATCATAGCTTTTAGGACACACTTTATTTAGTGCTTTCATGCATGAGTTAGTAAACGGCCTTACAAGATTATCTACGGACTCACCACTGTCAGGAATTTGAGTTGGATACATAGGAAGATTCTTCTCTAGCTCATGATTATATCTCTGCCAGTTGGTATTTCTGAAATTCCTATATGGAATTGGTAGGGCCGATTCTTCGTGAAAGGTGTTGTCAATATAACGAGGGTCAGAGAATGAGTGCTCGGATAATACCCTCCATTGTTCGAATAAGAAGTCGGAGAGGAACTTCATGACGATTACGAGTTTATCACAAGAGGATTCATTTCATCTATTACAAAGTTGTAATTTCCTGCTAATAATATTATTAAAAAGTAACTCCCTACGTTCGTTGGTATCGGAGCTACCCCCATAATGTATGATGGGCATTTGCATCAGCCCTAGCATTTGCCCCTAGTATAAGCGCCACGCCGGAAGCTTCGCTGTTCGCTCTAAACTCCCTTAGCAGTTACGATAATAATGGCACTGGGTCATCATGGGTGAGGTATATTAGGTCTAGCTTCTGCTAGCCTCCCAACTGAGTGCATCCAAAGCTGCTTTACTGTGTGAAGGTTTGTCTGCAGAAAGCGCATAGCTACTAGAGTCACATTTGTAAATTCTTGAGAATCGCTGAGCAGTTCCTTCTCTGCGTACATACATATAATGTATCCATTCTCGCTCAACAAGCTATCGACGGTGATTGTTGTCTTTAGCTCATTCTTTGTATCGCCATTAATTCGACAGCCGACGCCAGAAAATCAACAGCTTCGGTGTCAGTTTTGTAAGTTTTAACTTTCACCTTGCCGAATCGTTACCATATTGCGCCGTCGCTTTGGCTAATGGTTTCATTTGTTAGCAGCAGAAACAACTGCTTTTTTTGCTTCGTTGCTACCTTTAATTTTAATTTAATTTTGTTTATCACTTTTATGGGAAGTGGGCGTGTTTATCCAATTTGACTGAAATTTGCAAAATTTCTTAATATTTTCCTAGAAAGCGTGTATACAAAATTTCATTGATTTACAGCAATTCCTATTTTTTGCCACTCGTTGTATGGAGCCGCCACACTATGCCACCGCTTTTATGATCAGTAAATTCGTCATCATATTTAACATAGGAAGAACGATCGCTTAGATAACTCTACATAATTAAGTAGGCTTCAAGTGGAAATGTTTTTGAAGTTTATGAGAAGACCAGGATGCCAGTCTTTAACGAAAGCTTTTGTGATATCCAAGAAGACCTTTATACATTCCTCTTTTTTTATATAGTAATATACTATGTTTAGCTTGTGTCGTGGAATGGTGACGCTGACAACCGAACTCGTTGGTTTATTATTAGGTTTTCTTGCGTAAAGACTGATTCTAAACGGTGAGGTATTTCAACGATCCTTTCCATGTGTTGGGATGGGGATAATCTGCGCTAATTTACATTCTTTTCTGAAATACCTTAGCCTTAGTATGGCATAAAAATTATTCCTTATGAAGACCATTGCCTTTTTCCGGAGTTTTCAAATAAGGGGGGTTTTTTAATATAATTTCTGCATATTCCAATATCTGGCATTATTTTTAAAGTTACATTATTATTTAGACTCTTCTTTAAACCTGATATCGAGAGGACTTTATGCTACAAAATTTATCTTATGAATTGTGCTAATACTGTATTCGTAGTGATCGATGTGATTTGGGTCTAGGTTGTGGTGTATTTGACTCCATTTTTCCCTCATCAGAACTACAGTATTGATTACATAGGAGAACAAAAAAAAAAACAAAAAAAATAGGTCGCAAAAAACTACTGAAGCAGTAGTAATTTTCAATAAAACAAGTTGTGGGTTGTTAATTGCCTTTTCTTTTATTACATGCTTAATTTCTCTCTGTCTCTTTCTTTCTCTCTTGTAATTTTGGGTTAATCGTTTCCTCCTCTTTTATACTACGAGTATATACTTCCGTTGTTTGTTTCTCTTCAAATCCGAGTAAATTCAAAGGTTTATTAAGTTCTAACCGCGTATACCAAATCTACAAATAGACATAGAAAGAACTCTCAACAAAAGTAAAGACGTCTGAAGTCGGATTAGACTGACTTCGAAGTACCCCTTACCTTTCCCTTTCCGTGCGAGTTGAATAATGGGGATTTTAATCATTAGGAGTATATCTCCAGTAATTTTCGGTAGGGTAACTTGAGTTGATTAAAATAGAGAGAGGCGTGGCCTTTATCTGATTGACTCTATTTCTTGTGTATAGGCTTGTAGTGTCAATATACATATAATATAAAATATCACCCACAAATATTGTATAGGTCGCCACATCCGTCAATAGTGGGTGTGGCTATAAAAATAACCCGCCCGTTTTTTGTGTGGTGGTTAATGCTGGTACCGGAAACCTTCCTGTAAAATTTCGTTGATAAATCTTTAATAGGAACCTAGTAATGATCCCATGTACATTTCTGCCAATTATTATTCCGAGATCATCAATGCGAGCATAGGAAGACTAATTTTAATTTTAGACCCGAAAGTTCCTTATATCAAAAGTTGGCGTGTCCTTTCTCTGATTGTTCACGCCACTGACAAACTATTTGATGTTCACGCCACTGGCGTACGTTTTGGCTGCAGACATTGCATGAGAGAGTCTGCTTTAGAAGTTTCGAGACGGACTCTTTCTTTTCCGTTCTTGATTTCGAAGCTGAACGCATCGTGGGACTGAACAAACATACTTAGGCAGGTATTAACCCTTTGTGATGCCGCATGAGACAACAGGTCCCATCCCTTTCAAAGGTGCAGCCATTTGGAGCTTTAAATGAAGCAGTTGATGGAGCTAATTTTTTTTTTTTTTAGATATCTTCCAAGGAGTCCAGAAAGTAGTCGCCTAGGAAAGTGCGCCTCCTTCTGGATAGCGCTGGACACGGTCACAACAGGTGAGCAATGGACTCTTCCTCCTCCTCGTCCATGCAACTCCTGCAGAAGTCGTTAGAGGCGATCCCCAGCCTACATCCATGTGTGCCTAGAGTCCAGTGTCCCGTTAGGACGCTAATCACGGGACCTATGCTTTGTCTATTTAGAGCCAGTAGGTCCTTAGAGCGCTAGACATTTATCTCTGGCCAAGTTTGTCTAGCTATCTGAATACCGAATTGCGACCTATCTGGTTCCATCGGTATGGTAGTACGCTCACGGGCAAGTTCATTCGCCTTGCAGTTCCCTGGAATATCTCTGTGACCGGGAACCCAGCACAGATGCAGACGGGTCTGCTTAGCTATCTCGTCTAAAGATTTGCGGCAGCTCTTGACGGCTTTTGAGGTGATAATAGCCGAATCCAGGGAGCGCAAAGCAGCTTGGCTGTCGGACAGAATGCAAATATCAAGTCCAGATATCTTCTTCTTCCTTAGCCAAGACAGTGCTGCCTCTATATCGGCGACCTCTGCCAGAAAAACACTGCAGTGGTCGGGCATCCTAAAGGACATGTTAATGTCCAAATCTTCTGAGAATACACCACCTCCCACCCTACTCTGTAGTTTGGATCCATCTGTGTAGATGTAAACCCCTTCTACATGAGGGGGGATGCCATCCTTCCATTCGTCCCTGGAGGGAATGGAGGTCTTCCACATACCATTGAAGGCGTAAATTGGTGTGATGTAGTCGAAAGAGTCAGGAATACCCTCAAAATGTTTTAAAATGGACGCATGACCTACATTCCTGGCAACCCATTGATGCGTAGCTTTTAGCCGGATAGCTGAGTTTTCAGCAATTTTTTCGCCAAAAAGCCTAACAGGCAGCAGATTGAGCATAATGTCCAATGCTGCCGTTGGAGTCGTTCAATTAATGCTTCTAAAATATATGGACGAGTTGTCGAGGTCTCAGCAGCTACAGAATTTGGCAGATAAGCTTGCTTATCTGAAGCCGGTATATTTACTAGATTCGGACGACACTAAATTTAATCTAGACTACGCATCTGCCGAAATTGATGAGCAGAAATTCAAGCTCGAACGACTTCGACTGCGGACTGACTTGAATTATGAAAATTTATTGTAAAATTCAAGCTGGAAGATACTCTGCCTAATATTATAATAATAATGCTCCGAATATTCCTCACAATTGACATAAGCAGATTTTCAAAATTAAAGTCGATCAACAATTATTAAGGTTAACAATAAGTACTGTTGAGGAAAATTAACCAAACAAATAAATCTGACCGTGAAGCAGAGCGAACCGCACTACTCCAAAGTTAAAAAAGGAAGGGGTAAAGGCTGAAACCACACCGGATCAGTCAAAACGCTTTTCTTTCATAAGCTAAGAAAACGGATTTTATTGCAACACACACCAAGCGAAACACAATATAACAAAACAAACGTTTCATTGCCTTGTTTCGTTTGGTGTGTGTTGAGATAAATCAATATTGAATTTGGAGTAGGAATTGCGCACACTAGTCCATTTATTTTTACATTTGATACTGCTAATCCAAAAAATTTCGTACATTTCGCACAGTCACTTTCATAACACTTCCGCTGTGGTGCGAATATAAATATATTTATTGAAATAAAAATAAAAGTTTTTCTGTACCAGCATCCAAAGCAAAATATATCATATATCAAATAAAATAAAGGGGAATTTGAATTTTGTTCGGAAAAACAACAATCCAGCCATTAACAACGAAACATAATTTTGCGTTTCGCTGTGTTTTCTTGTTTCGATGTATTCGGTGTGGGGTATGTGTGAAACAAATTTGCTTCATTCGGTGTGTGTTGGCCGTATGCAAAGACATATATTTTCGACAAGCACTCGTCAAATGCAACGAAACAAAAACATGTGTTTTGTTTCGTTTAGTTCGGTGTGTGTTGGCTCGTAAGCAACAATGTAATGTGGTTTCATGAAACAAAATAAAACGTTTTGACTGATCCGGGGTGGTTTCCACCTAAAAATGAAAAAAGCAAGACAAGTCAAAACTACAAGCTGTCAAAGTACATCAAAAAAGGATTCCATATGGTTCGCAGCAGACCGAAGGAATATTCTTAAACAAGTACTTTAAGGCTATCCAATCTAGCTATCTTGTCTATATTGAGGAAGAAGTATGTGATGCTATAGACACTGATAGTCTAATAAAAGACTTTGCTCTTAAAAAAAGTAAACGAATAAAGTTCGAGTTAAAGACAGATTTTTTTTTTGTAATTCTATTAATTATTCAATCTTTCAATCAAAATATGAAAAATTACCGTATATAGTCAGTAGTAGTTCTGTTCTAGTTCTAATTTGTGTTTTATACTCAATTTACTAATAGCTTAATCTTTTCGATCGGTAACGGATAATCATGTGTTCTGTAGCTGTTATATCGATATAAGTAGCATACGTCTAAAATTTTTTGTAATAAATGTGATATAATAGGTGCATTTGATTCGCCACTCTATCGAGGATAGGACAGACTTTTGTGTGGAAAAAGTTATCGAGTAAATGATACTCGGATGAAACGAGCGAACTTTTCTATCCTCGATAGAAAGTGCTTCCAAATTGAAAATTGATTGAGAACCAACGAGATTAAAAACTTACCCATAAAAATTCCCTTGGGATTTTTTATTTTTCAGCTGATTAAATTTAAAGAAAACAAAAATTAATCTTTGAATTTGTTGATTTAAATTATGTACAAATGATGAGTTTGTATAAAAAATATAAAAAAGTAAATGTTGAAAAAAAACCATTGAGGCAGTGCTGCCAAGTATATGACTTACTAATGTGCTGTTTTATTCACACAACTCGATACAAGTTACGAATCGAATGCACCTATTGTAAAATATATATACATGACTTTTTTAATTTGTAAACTGTACAGTACACAATAATTATGAGTTTTGAATTTAAAGAAAGGGGCGTCGAAATTGGCCTGCGCCCCGGGCGGCTGAAACCCACGGTACGCCACTGGTTAATAATGCTGTGACCGAGAACTTCTTCAACGAGGGTGGTGTAGGTACCTTTCAGAACCAGATTAAAACTTTTGTGTTGTAAACAGGTACTACTGGCCACGACTGTTCCGGGACACCAGCCGATACGTTCGTCAGTGCACACTATGCCAGACGTACAAGCCCAGCCAACAACAACCTGCTGGGGAAATGATGACGCACATACCCCTGGAGCCGTGGGTCATATTGCGTTGCATGATGAAACCACCCCAGGAGCAGGTCAATGGAAACAAACACCCAACCAAAGAGCCGAACTCCTCAAGGAAGGATATACATTAGTGACAAGGAATCTGGAGCGAGCGGCTCAAGATCAGCGGCGTTATTATAACCTACGATGAAGGCCCTGGACACAAGAAGTTGGACAATTGGTGCTAGCAAAACAGCACTATTTATTCAAAAATTTATTCGCCGCCAAGTTGGCGCCACGCTACGATGGGCCATACCGGATAGACACCTTCACCTCCCCAGTCATTGTCAAGATGAAACGTGAAGGTGGCCCAAGGACTAATAGCAACAATAACAAACAAGACAAGCAACAACAACAATGTGCTGAAGGTGGCCAAGGTCAAATTCAAACAAGAAGAACAATGCGGGAAACAGTAGCAACATGCAACAGCACGAGATAGCAGACAGGTGCCACAACAAACTACAGTTCCCGCACAACAACAATTATTGGATGATCTACACTGAAGCTGGAGCATAAAAGCAGGAGCAACTGGCAACTCAGCCTCTTTCTTTCGGCATCAGGCAAACCAGACGCATCGTACTAAACAGAGTATACAAACTGACAAACGCTACAGAAGCTAGGGGAATCTAGAGGAGATTATGGTTTATAATCGATTCTCTGCTAGAAACTCAAACTTACAAACGCTACATAAGCTAGGCGGATCTAAAAGAGATTATGGTTTATAATCGATTCTCTGCTAGAAACCCAAACTGACAAACGCTACAGAAGCTAGGGAAACAGGTGTGAAATCTCCATTCTCGTAAAAATTAACGTGACAGATATTTACTGTGTCCGTATTTAAATTAGTAAAATAATTGTCAAATGTAATTAAGCCTTTTTTTAATTAATAAATAAATAAAATAATTTAATCCACATACATAAGTTTTGAATAATTTTCTGTAAACGACTCCTGGCAATCCGGCGAGCTTATCCCGGCGAAAAAGAGTTGTTACAATAAAATGAATATTAAAGAGATAGCCATTACAAATAATGATATAATTTTCACTTTTTACACGGTGGATGAATTTAAGAAAAGTTATGCACAGGTAAAGGACCCCAAAATGAATATTTTAATTTATAAAAGCCCAAAACATATAGAAAATATGTTAGAAAAGTATAAAATAATTAATAGTTATCACAACTCTATGCATGGAGGTCATGCAGGCATAAGAAGAATGTTAATAAAAATGAAGCAAAGATATATTTGGAAGATATAAGTCGTATGGTTAAAGATTTTGTATCCAGATGTGAAATATGTAAAATGAGTAAACAAACCAGACACACTAAAGATCCTTTAACAGTCACTTACACACCACACCCGAGTTTTGAGAGAATTTCAATAGACACTCTAGGACCATTGCGAATATCTAACGGGTACAGATACATTCTAACAATGCAATGCGAAATAACTAAATACGTTGTATTATATCCAATGGAAACTAAAGACGCAACGACTGTCGCATGCACAATAGTTGAACAATTTATAATTAAGTACGGTAATTTTAAAATTCTAATAATTTAAAAATGAGCTGTTGAGCAACATCTGTTCTCTTTTAAAAATAAAACAAACGTTTTCAACTCCGTACCACCATCAAACTATAGGCGCGTTAGGACGAAATCACAGAGTATTAAATGAGTTTCTGCTTACAAATAATGTAAATAATCAATGGGACACACAAATACAATACTTTTTGTTTGCGTATAACACGACATCGCACATTGACACTGGTTATTCCCCATATGAACTTGTATTCGGTAATCTGGCACAGTTACAAATTGATATTGACACTCACAAAAATAAGAGTGTAAACATTGAAAATATAAATAACAAAAATTACATGAACTATTGCAACGGCAATAAAAAATAAGCGTGTACAAGCTAATAAAAAATAAATTTGTAATAAATTAGACGTAGATATAGGAGATATATTTTTACTTAGAGTAGAAAATAGACTTAAGCATCAATATCCATACAAAGGACTATATAATGTAATTGAACGCAAGGGCGTTAATACTATAATAGATGTAAATGGAACCCATAAAGAATTCCATAATAATTAATTAAAGAATTATACAAATTAATTTTATTATTACAGGTTAAATAAACTTAATAATTAGGATAATGCGCACATACATAAAAATTATGTATAAGAATTTAATTACGAATTATAAAATAAATTTTATACTATCATAAATATAAGAATTTACGTAAAAAATGTATATATACGAGTATATATAAATTTTTATTTTATAAGAAATTTAAATACTTTGACTTGACAAAACAGACAGGAAAAGTTGAGCGATCCTTCTGATACCCCAACTTTTCTCTTAAGGGTGAGGGTGTAGTGGTACAACACTATCGTCACGACCGCGAGCTGCAGACACTCAAGTCGACCAATGCCCCAATGTTTGGTAGCGTACATTTACATACCTGTATCTGGGATTTGAGGGTATAAAAAGAGCCCTCAACCCAAGAATAAATCAGAATTGAACAGAACTCCAAACTCTAATCTTTTCTCTCCTCGCGGAAATTGGTTCGGGAACAAACACTAAGGTGCTTTGGACAAACCATCCAAGTAAGTATCTGCGCCGAGGGCAAAATACTGCCGGTGCCGCTATCTGCCTTTAGGCGCGTTGTAATATTTAAGAATAAACATTACAGCCTGCTTGGGTCGCCCAACTGTATTTAATTTTTAGGGTGTTGTTAGATCACTGAGAGTCGACAAGCATTTCACATGGCAATGTCATCAGCATATGCTACCAGCTTCAGAGCCTTACCATAAAACTTTTTCGGAATTTTGTTGACAACGAGCGACCAAAGGAGTGGCGATAGAACCCTTCCTTGTGGAATCCCTCTGTATGTCTCCTTCAGCTATTCGCCACCGTTCCACTTTCCCCTTATCCTTCGACCGCTCAATAGGCTTCGAATCCATAGATAAATCGCGTCATTAAGGCTTGTAGTTGTGATACAATCTAAGATTGCTTCAGTTGAGACTTTTTTGACAGCACAGGCTATATCGATAAATACTCCTAGGGCGTATTCTTTATACTCCAGTGCCCTTTCATCATTTGTAATTAGTGAGTGAAGTGCTGTATCCGTGGACCTGCCTTTGGTGTATGCACGCTGTGCCTTTGACATACCATCTAGACCTATACAGTTGTAATGTCGGCCACAAGTATAAACACAACTCTAACTTCTCTCCTACTCTCCGGAACATAGTCATACATAAAGCATCCTTTGTGTATTTGCCTAAGCCAGGGTGCAGAGCGTTTTGTAGCATGGCTGGGAATATTCCGACAAGCCCTGGTGACTTGTAAGGGGAAATGAGTTTATCGCCCAATGTATCCCTTCCGATGTAATCAAGTCCCGTGGTAAGCTTTCCACCTCGGTTCTTGGGGGTTCGAGATTACTTGTATCTTTGCAGTCAGGAAGTGCGTATTAACATTCCTGACAACTATGTGTCCAATCGTTATTATCTCTACGGATAAGACTCGGCATTGGTATGGGATGCTTTGCTAGTATCTTCCTCAGTCTAACCGTCTCACCCGTCCTCTCGACATTGCCACAATAATCCTTCCAGTAGTTTCTTTTGGCTTTTCGCACTTTTTATTGTATATGTTATATAGCTCATCTATGTATTCACTCCAGCATTCTTTGCTATCAGCTAACCTGGCTACTGAATATCTCACGTAGATAGCGCCTCTGAGAACCCAGCTCTTTGTTCCACCAGGGTTGTTTGGGTCTGCGCCTTATACGCACCGGTGTGCAAGAGATCATGTAAACGTGGGTTAGAGTATGGGTCAATAGGTGGACCTTCTCCTCGAGATCTATATAGGATGTGATCGTGCTTTCCCTGACTATCTTTTCTTTTAGTATTTTTTTATAGAGATCCCAAATTGTGTTCCTAGGATCTCTTAGAGTTTTACTCTGCATTTTGGAGTAGAAAGTTGCCTCAAAGCTAATGTACCTATGATCAGAGAACGAGGGTATATCGAGTACTCTCCAAACCATAATCAGGGTCTTGCCACTAGTGTGGACCGTGATGTCCAACACGTTTTTCGAGGAGGGCCCCATGAATGTTGGTTCTTCCTCCAAATTAGCAATACTTAGACTACTTTGCATAATAAAGTTCAAAAGTAACTCACCTCTGTCATTATTGTCGGCACTGCCATACACCGAGTGGTGTGCGTTTGCGTCCGAACCCATGATGGTGGCCAATTTCTCCACTCTAGCTTTTCCTTCTTGCAACATCACCGTGCTGCATGTAGAAGTTGATCCTCACCGTACTCTACCGCCACAACAGTCAGATTTTCTGTAGAGAGGTTAGATAGAATATAAGAATCCATCTTCTTTCTTACCAATACAGCCGTTCTTACCTCATTGGTTATGCTCGGGATGTATGTGTAAAAATGCTGTGATTTCAGTCCAGATACCACGTTACCTGACGCTATGCATGGTTCCTGGAATAGAGCCAATTCGTACACGCCGCGCTCTACATTGATAAGGAGCTCAACTGAAGACCGCCCTGTCCCAACGACCATGGAGTGTCTTGACTATTCCCTTAACCCATGTCAATGTCCGATCGTCCTTGCATTTCAGGGTTTTAACCTTATTTTGCCAGCCGGCCCCGTCAAAAGATGGCTTCCAGTAGCTTCATTTCCACCACTTTTCATTTCCATCCGTGGTTTTGACGCTGTGGGCGCTTTCGTGGTCCGAGTCTCCAACGACACCGGTACTTATTGGTCTTATTTTCAGGGACCATACCCCTACCGTGTTCTGCCTACCGCCAGACACCTTCTAACAATGATTGGAATACGGCGCCGCATGCCACCCGCAAAGGAACAGCATATAAAGATGAACTCTCCGTAAGCATCATGTGGCGCAGTACCCCAATCTTAGCTAGACTTCATATTACCTACAAGTGGCTCCGACTATTCACTACAGTGCTCAGGAGCACTACAGTACTCAGGCGTACTCAGCCAGGTTGGTAGGGTAAAGGATACCGAGTTGGCACCCGAGGGGAGGCTATAGCTAAGAGGATTTCCGCCAACCAATATATATATATATATATATATATATATATATATATATATATATATATATATATATATATATATATATATATATATATATATATATATATATATATATATATATATATATATATATATATATATATATATATATATATATATATATATATATATATATATATATATATATATATATATATATATATATATATATATATATATATATATATATATATATATATATATATATATATATATATATATATATATATATATATATATATATATATATATATATATATATATATATATATATATATATATATATATATATATATATATATATATATATATATATATATATATATATATATATATATATATATATATATATATATATATATATATATATATATATATATATATATATATATATATATATATATATATATATATATATATATATATATATATATATATATATATATATATATATATATATATATATATATATATATATATATATATATATATATATATATATATATATATATATATATATATATATATATATATATATATATATATATATATATATATATATATATATATATATATATATATATATATATATATATACGAGTATATTAAAACCGCTTGGCTATCCAAGTAGATACAAATTTCTCTCGTGGATAACGGTCTATTCTTTATAAGCAACATGCCCTTTCATATGGCTATTAGTCCTGCTTGAAATACACTTTAACCGGCAGGCGAAAGGATAAACTGACCCCAGCTTTTTGGAATATCACCTCCACTCACCTGATCATTGAGAACCGTGAGTGTAAATGCTAATTTTATTTTTACATACCATGATACCACTATTCCAATATAGTGGTGAAGGATTTCCTTAAATGCAGCTCTATTGGATAACAATAATCTGTAGTTGCGGGAATAATAGAGAGTGTTTCTAATATAGTCCAATGACCTCTGTTACTCGTAGCTAAAATGGAGACTTCCCAAAGTCTCAGAGCCGATTTTACTGTAAGTTGTTCACCATGCAAGTCAATTGGCAGTAGGTCTGCTGTGGGAGTCGTTTTGAGAGCTCCGATTATACATAAGCTAGCTGCTCTCTGAATACTATGTGAATTATTCACAACATAGCTTTTTCAAGTACCTGCCACGATACTATTCTTTCGTACATAAAAATCGATCTAACTACTGCTGTATACTCGTATAGCCAATGTATTATTCGGGGGTTAAACCCGATTTTAATCATACGGTCTATTTACACGAATAGAGTGCTATTGATGCTTTCCTCACTCTATCCTCTACATTTAATTTCTAAAAAAGCTTTCTATCTAGAATCAGTCCCAAGTAGATAGCTCTATCATTAAACGACAATTCGGTTCCATTCAATGTCGAGGGCCATACATCTAGTAGCCTATGGGTCCTAGTACTAATAAACAGTAGCAGTTCTATCTTGTTAGCATTTACGCCTAATCCACATAATTTCGACCATAGATCTAGCTCATTTAATAAGCTTTGCATGACTTCGAAAAGTATGTTGGGAAATTTACCTCGTACGGTGATAGCAACATCATTCGCATAGGCAACAACGTGGATTCTTCTCTCCTCTAAACTCTTTAACAATTTAATCATTCTCAGAACCCATAGGAGAGGAGATAGTACGCCACCCTGAGGAGTACCTCTGCTGACAATTTTTCGCCTCTCCAAGGAATTCACGAACCTGTATATAAACATTTGTCTGTTGAAATTCACAAGAGCCCCGGGGATGCCAAATACTGTTAACACACTTGTTGTTACCTTGGGCAGGATGTTATTAAAGGCGTCCTCAATGTCAAAGAAAGCTACTAACGTATATTCTTTGGCTTCAATTCATTAATCAATTTCTGTCACTAGCGAATTCAGAGCTGTTTCTGTGGATTTACCCTTACAGTACGTGTGTTGTGAAGACGCCATTTGAGATGGGATTATGTTATCCCTTATCTCTAATTACGTTTCTATTAATTTTTCTAAAGCTCTGAATAGAAATTAAGATAAACTGATAAGCCTGAAATTCTTTGAACTAACATGTGTATTTTTCCCCGCCTTTGGGATAAAGAATAGTTTAACTTGTTTTCATAATAAGGGGATATGATTTAAATGCAACGCACTTTTAATGGGAAGTTCCCATCTAGTCCCGGCCATTTAAAGGGATTAAAAGTAATTATGGCTGGAATGATGTTTACACTCTTGCGTTGTGAACAATTTCCATTATACCCGTTGTTGGAGTGTCAGGAAAGTGCGTATTTATCATCAATTTAAATATTTCTCACTTGATTCTGTGCAACTATAACAGGTTTCTGGAGGTATCCTATTGATGAAGTGGAACATGAGAGAATTTTCGTAATCGAGACACCTCTGTGGTGCCCAGATATCTCCGCAGAAAGACCTCCAAGAGGTTCTTTTCGTTATCAATTTATTTTTATATGATGACAGTTCTAGTCGCTTTCGTCACGAGAGGATTTCGCTTTATCGAACTGGTCTCCATTTTCAGTTCATTAAGTTCAGAGGACCACGAGGCAACCCTCTTACCTTTATCATAGCTTTTAGGACACACTTTATTTAGTGCTTTCATGCATGAGTTAGTAAACGGCCTTACAAGATTATCTACGGACTCACCACTGTCAGGAATTTGAGTTGGATACATAGGAAGATTCTTCTCTAGCTCATGATTATATCTCTGCCAGTTGGTATTTCTGAAATTCCTATATGGAATTGGTAGGGCCGATTCTTCGTGAAAGGTGTTGTCAATATAACGAGGGTCAGAGAATGAGTGCTCGGATAATACCCTCCATTGTTCGAATAAGAAGTCGGAGAGGAACTTCATGACGATTACGAGTTTATCACAAGAGGATTCATTTCATCTATTACAAAGTTGTAATTTCCTGCTAATAATATTATTAAAAAGTAACTCCCTACGTTCGTTGGTATCGGAGCTACCCCCATAATGTATGATGGGCATTTGCATCAGCCCTAGCATTTGCCCCTAGTATAAGCGCCACGCCGGAAGCTTCGCTGTTCGCTCTAAACTCCCTTAGCAGTTACGATAATAATGGCACTGGGTCATCATGGGTGAGGTATATTAGGTCTAGCTTCTGCTAGTCTCCCAACTGAGTGCATCCAAAGCTGCTTTACTGTGTGAAGATTTGTCTGCAGAAAGCGCATAGCTACTAGAGTCACATTTGTAAATTCTTGAGAATCGCTGAGCAGTTCCTTCTCTGCGTACATACATATAATGTATCCATTCTCGCTCAACAAGCTATCGACGGTGATTGTTGTCTTTAGCTCATTCTTTGTATCGCCATTAATTCGACAGCCGACGCCAGAAAATCAACAGCTTCGGTGTCAGTTTTGTAAGTTTTAACTTTCACCTTGCCGAATCGTTACCATATTGCGCCGTCGCTTTGGCTAATGGTTTCATTTGTTAGCAGCAGAAACAACTGCTTTTTTTGCTTCGTTGCTACCTTTAATTTTAATTTAATTTTGTTTATCACTTTTATGGGAAGTGGGCGTGTTTATCCAATTTGACGGAAATTTGCAAAATTTCTTAATATTTTCCTAGAAAGCGTGTATACAAAATTTCATTGATTTACAGCAATTCCTATTTTTTGCCACTCGTTGTATGGAGCCGCCACACTATGCCACCGCTTTTATGATCAGTAAATTCGTCATCATATTTAACATAGGAAGAACGATCGCTTAGATAACTCTACATAATTAGGTAGGCTTAAAGTGGAAATGTTTTTGAAGTTTATGAGAAGACCAGGATGCCAGTCTTTAACGAAAGCATTTGTGATATCCAAGAAGACCTTTATACATTCCTCTTTTTTTATATAGTAATATACTATGTTTAGCTTGTGTCGTGGAATGGTGACGCTGACAACCGAACTCGTTGGTTTATTATTAGGTTTTCTTGCGTAAAGACTGATTCTAAACGGTGAGGTATTTCAACGATCCTTTCCATGTGTTGGGATGGGGATAATCTGCGCTAATTTACATTCTTTTCTGAAATACCTTAGCCTTAGTATGGCATAAAAATTATTCCTTATGAAGACCATTGCCTTTTTCCGGAGTTTTCAAATAAGGGGGGTTTTTTAATATAATTTCTGCATATTCCAATATCTGGCATTATTTTTAAAGTTACATTATTATTTAGACTCTTCTTTAAACCTGATATCGAGAGGACTTTATGCTACAAAATTTATCTTATGAATTGTGCTAATACTATATTCGTAGTGATCGATGTGATTTGGGTCTAGGTTGTGGTGTATTTGACTCCATTTTTCCCTCATCAGAACTACAGTATTGATTACATAGGAGAACAAAAAAAAAACAAAAAAAAAATAGTTCGCAAAAAACTACTGAAGCAGTAGTAATTTTCAATAAAACAAGTTGTGGGTTGTTAATTGCCTTTTCTTTTATTACATGCTTAATTTCTCTCTGTCTCTTTCTTTCTCTCTTGTAATTTTGGGTTAATCGTTTCCTCCTCTTTTATACTACGAGTATATACTTCCGTTGTTTGTTTCTCTTCAAATCCGAGTA
Source organism: Clusia tigrina (assembly GCA_920105625.2). NCBI lineage: Eukaryota > Metazoa > Arthropoda > Insecta > Diptera > Clusiidae > Clusia > Clusia tigrina. Next base: position 142,421,431 of record OV050032.1, read on the forward strand.
AATTCAAAGGTTTATTAAGTTCTAACCGCGTATACCAAATCTACAAATAGACATAGAAAGAACTCTCAACAAAAGTAAAGACGTCTGAAGTCGGATTAGACTGACTTCGAAGTACCCCTTACCTTTCCCTTTCCGTGCGAGTTGAATAATTGGGATTTTAATCATTAGGAGTATATCTCCAGTAATTTTCGGTAGGGTAACTTGAGTTGATTAAAATAGAGAGAGGCGTGGCCTTTATCTGATTGACCCTATTTCTTGTGTATAGGCTTGTAGTGTCAATATACATATAATATAAAATATCACCCACAAATATTGTATAGGTCGCCACATCCGTCAATAGTGGGTGTGGCTATAAAAATAACCCGCCCGTTTTTTGTGTGGTGGTTAATGCTGGTACCGGAAACCTTCCTGTAAAATTTCGTTGATAAATCTTTAATAGGAACCTAGTAATGATCCCATGTACATTTCTGCCAATTATTATTCCGAGATCATCAATGCGAGCATAGGAAGACTAATTTTAATTTTAGACCCGAAAGTTCCTTATATCAAAAGTTGGCGTGTCCTTTCTCTGATTGTTCACGCCACTGACAAACTATTTGATGTTCACGCCACTGGCGTACGTTTTGGCTGCAGACATTGCATGAGAGAGTCTGCTTTAGAAGTTTCGAGACGGACTCTTTCTTTTCCGTTCTGGATTTCGAAGCTGAACGCATCGTGGGACTGAACAAACATACTTAGGCAGGTATTAACCCTTTGTGATGCCGCATGAGACAACAGGTCCCATCCCTTTCAAAGGTGCAGCCATTTGGAGCTGTAAATGAAGCAGTTGATGGAGCTAATTTTTTTTTTTTTAGATATCTCCCAAGGAGTCCAGAAAGTAGTCGCCTAGGAAAGTGCGCCTCCTTCTGGATAGCGCTGGACACGGTCACAACAGGTGAGCAATGGACTCTTCCTCCTCCTCGTCCATGCAACTCCTGCAGAAGTCGTTAGAGGCGATCCCCAGCCTACATCCATGTGTGCCTAGAGTCCAGTGTCCCGTTAGGACGCTAATCACGGGACCTATGCTTTGTCTATTTAGAGCCAGTAGGTCCTTAGAGCGCTAGACATTTATCTCTGGCCAAGTTTGTCTAGCTATCTGAATACCGAATTGCGACCTATCTGGTTCCATCGGTATGGTAGTACGCTCACGGGCAAGTTCATTCGCCTTGCAGTTCCCTGGAATATCTCTGTGACCGGGAACCCAGCACAGATGCAGACGGGTCTGCTTAGCTATCTCGTCTAAAGATTTGCGGCAGCTCTTGACGGCTTTTGAGGTGATAATAGCCGAATCCAGGGAGCGCAAAGCAGCTTGGCTGTCGGACAGAATGCAAATATCAAGTCCAGATATCTTCTTCTTCCTTAGCCAAGACAGTGCTGCCTCTATAGCGGCGACCTCTGCCAGAAAAACACTGCAGTGGTCGGGCATCCTAAAGGACATGTTAATGTCCAAATCTTCTGAGAATACACCACCTCCCACCCTACTCTGTAGTTTGGATCCATCTGTGTAGATGTAAACCCCTTCTACATGAGGGGGGATGCCATCCTTCCATTCGTCCCTGGAGGGAATGGAGGTCTTCCACATACCATTGAAGGCGTAAATTGGTGTGATGTAGTCGAAAGAGTCAGGAATACCCTCAAAATGTTTTAAAATGGACGCATGACCTACATTCCTGGCAACCCATTGATGCGTAGCTTTTAGCCGGATAGCTGAGTTTTCAGCCATTTTTTCGCCAAAAAGCCTAACAGGCAGCAGATTGAGCATAATGTCCAATGCTGCCGTTGGAGTCGTTCAATTAATGCTTCTAAAATATATGGACGAGTTGTCGAGGTCTCAGCAGCTACAGAATTTGGCAGATAAGCTTGCTTATCTGAAGCCGGTATATTTACTAGATTCGGACGACACTAAATTTAATCTAGACTACGCATCTGCCGAAATTGATGAGCAGAAATTCAAGCTCGAACGACTTCGACTGCGGACTGACTTGAATTATGAAAATTTATTGTAAAATTCAAGCTGGAAGATACTCTGCCTAATATTATAATAATAATGCTCCGAATATTCCTCACAATTGACATAAGCAGATTTTCAAAATTAAAGTCGATCAACAATTATTAAGGTTAACAATAAGTACTGTTGAGGAAAATTAACCAAACAAATAAATCTGACCGTGAAGCAGAGCGAACCGCACTACTCCAAAGTTAAAAAAGGAAGGGGTAAAGGCTGAAACCACACCGGATCAGTCAAAACGCTTTTCTTTCATAAGCTAAGAAAACGGATTTTATTGCAACACACACCAAGCGAAACACAATATAACAAAACAAACGTTTCATTGCCTTGTTTCGTTTGGTGTGTGTTGAGATAAATCAATATTGAATTTGGAGTAGGAATTGCGCACACTAGTCCATTTATTTTTACATTTGATACTGCTAATCCAAAAAATTTCGTACATTTCGCACAGTCACTTTCATAACACTTCCGCTGTGGTGCGAATATAAATATATTTATTGAAATAAAAATAAAAGTTTTTCTGTACCAGCATCCAAAGCAAAATATATCATATATCAAATAAAATAAAGGGGAATTTGAATTTTGTTCGGAAAAACAACAATCCAGCCATTAACAACGAAACATAATTTTGCGTTTCGCTGTGTTTTCTTGTTTCGATGTATTCGGTGTGGGGTATGTGTGAAACAAATTTGCTTCATTCGGTGTGTGTTGGCCGTATGCAAAGACATATATTTTCGACAAGCACTCGTCAAATGCAACGAAACAAAAACATGTGTTTTGTTTCGTTTAGTTCGGTGTGTGTTGGCTCGTAAGCAACAATGTAATGTGGTTTCATGAAACAAAATAAAACGTTTTGACTGATCCGGGGTGGTTTCCACCTAAAAATGAAAAAAGCAAGACAAGTCAAAACTACAAGCTGTCAAAGTACATCAAAAAAGGATTCCATATGGTTCGCAGCAGACCGAAGGAATATTCTTAAACAAGTACTTTAAGGCTATCCAATCTAGCTATCTTGTCTATATTGAGGAAGAAGTATGTGATGCTATAGACACTGATAGTCTAATAAAAGACTTTGCTCTTAAAAAAAGTAAACGAATAAAGTTCGAGTTAAAGACAGATTTTTTTTTTGTAATTCTATTAATTATTCAATCTTTCAATCAAAATATGAAAAATTACCGTATATAGTCAGTAGTAGTTCTGTTCTAGTTCTAATTTGTGTTTTATACTCAATTTACTAATAGCTTAATCTTTTCGATCGGTAACGGATAATCATGTGTTCTGTAGCTGTTATATCGATATAAGTAGCATACGTCTAAAATTTTTTGTAATAAATGTGATATAATAGGTGCATTTGATTCGCCACTCTATCGAGGATAGGACAGACTTTTGTGTGGAAAAAGTTATCGAGTAAATGATACTCGGATGAAACGAGCGAACTTTTCTATCCTCGATAGAAAGTGCTTCCAAATTGAAAATTGATTGAGAACCAACGAGATTAAAAACTTACCCATAAAAATTCCCTTGGGATTTTTTATTTTTCAGCTGATTAAATTTAAAGAAAACAAAAATTAATCTTTGAATTTGTTGATTTAAATTATGTACAAATGATGAGTTTGTATAAAAAATATAAAAAAGTAAATGTTGAAAAAAAACCATTGAGGCAGTGCTGCCAAGTATATGACTTACTAATGTGCTGTTTTATTCACACAACTCGATACAAGTTACGAATCGAATGCACCTATTGTAAAATATATATACATGACTTTTTTAATTTGTAAACTGTACAGTACACAATAATTATGAGTTTTGAATTTAAAGAAAGGGGCGTCGAAATTCGCCTGCGCCCCGGGCGGCTGAAACCCACGGTACGCCACTGGTTAATAATGCTGTGACCGAGTTCTTCTTCAACGAGGGTGGTGTAGGTACCTTTCAGAACCAGATTAAAACTTTTGTCTTGTTTTGTTTTATATGTGTGAAACTCAATTTTTCTTTTGGTTAAGGCTTTAGTGACCGTAGAGTATTTTTCCTCGTTATTCAGCTGTATTTTTATCTCATCTTCCTTTAGAATTTCCATTTCATATTCATTGATTACTAATCTGTTTAACAGTTCAAGTAGTGAATGGTTGGATGTTCCTGACGTTAGATATGAAAATAGGTGGGGTTTCAGGTTTTTTAGCCTCACTAACTGGTATCTGTATATCTTCAACTTGGGAGAGAAGAACATATCTGTTAGTATTCGATAATGGGGGGCCAAGGCAGTAGTTATTCAGCGTAGCCTGTTTTGCCATATTTGTGGGCGGGGCTAAGCGATCCGAACTTGGCCTATATTACATATTACATTAAGTATATATCTTTTACGAGTAATAAGTTATACCAAAAAAAAAATACTTTTTTCGTTTTAAATTATGAAGATATACAACAATTAACATCATAATAAAGACCCTACATTTTCCTTTCCAATGGTATATTCAAATATACAGTTGGATTTTACAATTTTATAGAAATCGGAATTTATTTAGTTTAATCCCCCATTTAACCCACTTCAATTCCGAAATCTTCTATTTCGCTCTCTGGCAAGGAAGGGTGTAAGGGGGTTGAACAAAGTTCCTGCAAAATTTAAAAAAAAATTCAATAAATCTAACTTATTTCCATTGAAATGTTTAAGCAACATAAATTTAGTCAAACACCCATCGAAATATTTATTACTTCGATGGTATTGTGGCATAGAGTGTATTGTATTGGTATGATGCTACGTTTCTGGATCTTTAAAATGATGGAGTGGATCACTTTGGAATGCACCTAGCCCTGCTCGTCTAGACAGTTATAGGCCTTAAATATAAAAGCTTACATTATTTGGTTTAGAGAAGAAATTAAATTCTGTAATACCTTCCAATAATTTGAAACAATTGTAATGCCAGGTAAAATTCAATCTTTAATGATTTTTCAGAAGAGTGTCCTTACCCCTTCTTTGTACGGACAGAAGAAAACAAAGATAGCTTTCCCGCTCCACGCCTCCGAAAACCCCCCACCACTCCATGACCACGATGATACTTTCTCTTACCAAATTTGGTTTCGTCAATCTCTACAGTCTTGCCTTCGCCGCCAATTGTCGATTTTCTAAAAATCATACCGTCATAGGCAATTTTACGACAAAAATTAGACCAATCGACGGCAGTATAGCGTCCAATGTGTAGCTCCTCCATTATAAAGTCTTACGTCACATTCTTCAACCATAAATTAGAAAAAGCCATCAACTTTACGAGTATAATGGCGATCTGAATTTGTGAAAAATTTTATTTTTTCATATGGACACTAGTGTCTTCTTTTTCCCCTCAAAATACCTCGAACCACATCTAAAATAGTTTGTGTGTGCGTGTGACTTAGTTACATTGCAAATACAATAAAAAAATCCTCCAAACATAGCCATCTACACACGCACATGACTGTACCAATTTAAGATTATGACCGTTTTTACACATATACGTTCCCTCACGGGGAATTAAATTCCAATCAATCAATTGGTTTAAAACACTTAGGCCCGGATTCTCAGTCATTGGTTAACAATTAGTTAACTAAAATGATGGCTAGAATTTAACTAATGTTTCATATTCATAGTGCTTTAGTTAACTAAAATAATGAATGAAGAAAAAATATGGTAACACTCTTCAATTTGTGGATTGTTTTTGGTAGCAAAACATATAAAAAAACATAAAAATACATCCGCATTCATTCGTTGCATGCAGCCTGTAGCGTAATACCGCAGTGTTATTAAAAGCATTTGCTCCGGCAACAATGCGTTATTCCTAGGAATAGTTGCTTGAAAAATGAATTCAATCCACAGCTGAAATATATGTAACTACCAATTAGTTTTGCCTTCAATATGAGGTCGTATACGAGGGCGGATTGATATTGAAGCTACCTAGCGCTAGATGGCAGCACAAACACAAAAACTTTTTTTTTAGAAATTGCGATCTGTCAAACGTCAGCTGTTAAAATTTCACCCAAATTCATTGATTAGTTTATTTGTTGTAGTTGTTTGAAGTAAGCAACTTTTGTGTTTCTTGAAAAATGGGAAAAAAGCGAATTTCGTGCAGTGATTAAACACTATTATTTGAAAGGGAAAACTGTGAAAGAGAGAAAAGAAAAGCTCGATAAAAATTACGGTGAGTCTGCTCCGTCAGATTACATGGTAAAATATTGGATTGCAGAATTTAAACTCGGCCGAACAAGCACTGCAACAATACCATCAACAGGAAGGCCAAAAGAGGTGGTTACTGAAGAAAATATCAAGAAAATCCTCGATATCGTTATGAATGATCGCCGAGTCAAGTTGCGTGAGATTGTTGAAATGGTAAACATATCATATGAACGTGTGTTCAATATTTTGCATGAACGTGTGTTCAACATTTTGCATGAACATTTGCATATGAAAAAGCTATCGACAAGATGGGTGCCGCGTTTGCTCAGTGTCGAACAAAAACGAGTTCGACAGACCACTTCACAGCGGTGTTTGGACATGATAAAGCGTAATCCTGTTGATTTTTGGCGTCGATTAATAACTGTTGATGAAACGTGGGTCCACCACTACACACCTGAAACCAAAAGTCAATCGAAACAATGGGTGGAAGCTGGTGGAAGTGCTCCGAAGAAGGCGAAGGCAGTGAAATCGGCTGGCAAGGTTATGGCCACTGTATTTTGGGATGCACACGGAATATTGCTCATCGATTATCTTGAAAAAGGATCCATAATCACAGGAAAGTATTATCGTGCATTATTGGATCAATTGATTGATGCAATCAAGGAAAAACGACCACATTTAAAGAAGAAAAAAATGCTCTTTCTTCAAGACAACGCACCGGTTCACACAGCATTAGATACGATGCTAAAATTACGTGAAATACACTTCGAATTGGTTAATCATCCACCTTATAGTCCAGATTTAGCTCCTAGTGACTTTTTCCTGTTTCCAACGTTGAAAAAATGGCTCGCAGGAAAAAGATTCATCTCAAACGAAGAAGTGATTACCGAAACTAACGCGTATTTTGAGGGGTTCCCGAAATCGTATTATTCAGATGGTATAACAAAGTTGGAATATCGTCTTACTAAGTGTGTCGAAGTAAAAGGAGACTATGTTGAGAAATAAATGGTTTTTGAAAAAACAAATTTTTTTTTCCTACTTAGGTAGCTTCAATATCAATCCACCCTCGTATACTCGTATATAAAGAGTGTTTTTTTAGACATGTGGTTCTCAAGCAGAAATAAAATGCATATAATTTTATGTTATGGCCAAGAATTTAGCTTTATTATAAAGATAAGGGTTTGCCATTATGTTTTAAAAGTGATTTCGGGCAAGTGGCCGCCGCAGGTGCCTCGAATAATTCCAGCCGAGAGGCTCAATTTTCGACCACTTTTTGCAGCAATTGGGGCCGTATGTCAACAATAACGCGCCGAATATTCTCTTCCAAGGCGTCAAACGTGTCGCGTAGACAAGCGACTTCACATAACCCCACAAAAAATAGTCCAGCGGTGTTAAATCGCACGATCTTGGAGGCCACGACTCAGGCCCACGACGCGAGATAATGCGCTTACCAAAAGTTTCCTTCAATAAATTGATTGTTTCGTTGGCTGTATGGCTTGTCTTGCCGTCTTGTTGGAACCAAAGGTCGTACACATAAACATCCTCCATTTCAGGCACGAAAAAGTCAGTAAACATGGCTCTATAGCGTTCCCCATTGATGGTAACAGTATGGCCGGCTTCATTTTTGAAGAAATATGGACCAATGATTCCCTCTGCCCATAGAGCACACCAAACAGTGAGTTTTTGAGGATGTAACGGCGACCTAACAATGGCTTGTGGATTATCGTCACTCCAAATGCGACAATTTTCCTTATTAACGTACCTATTGAATCAAAAGTGAGCTTCATCGCTGAACTAAATTTTCTTGTGAAAATCAGGATCGGTGGCCATCTCGTTTTGGGCCCATTCACCGAACGTGTGAAGCGCTTGATGGGCGTTCGGCCGTAAACTTATGAAATGGCAAACCAAACTGAGCATAAATCAAGTGCCAGCTGTCAAAAAGACCAATTCCGAAAAAAGTATTCCCAGATTGAAAACCACACGTCTAAAAAAACAGCCTTTATATATATATATATATATATATATATATATATATATATATATATATATATATATATATATATGTATATATGTATATATATATATATATATATATATATATATATATATATATATATATATATGTATATATGTATATATATATATATATATATATATATATATATATATATATATATATATATATATATATATCCATCAATTAAGATAGGATAACCTTCTATATATATTAAACAACTTTCGCTGGGTAAAATATAGAGATCCTGACTTTGAATTGATATTCTTATTTCATCATTGTTCTTATATGATTGAAAATACGCTGAATAGATATGGTACTCCTTCTTTATAATGCTTTCATCATAATGCTAACATCAATTATATCACTCACGATTTAGTTTTTAATTTAAATCCTGTTGACTTTAAAAATTCTCTATTATAACACAATTGTTAGTCGTTTACGTTTAATAACCTTAGCCTTTATTCCTATTCGCTCAACTGTTGGTGGGAAGGTGATAAAGGGTACACTTCGCCCTACGTTTTTATTCTAAATAGTCCTCCTGTGGTTTCAAATGGAACAGTAGTGTTATTGTTTCTCCTCGGAAATTAATGAAATTATTATCCTGATCAACCTCCCATTATGGTAGGCATCTTCGCGTGATGTGGGAGCTTAAGTTGCAAAGATTCGTCGGACTATTTTAATCCAAGGCGGTCATATACTGCCCCCTGGCAGGGCCGCCAGTGTTTTTAGACAAACCGACCGATGAGTAACGAACAAAGATCTACCACGTGTGCGCTTGTCTTCACAGGTTAGTGGCGGCACACAACGACGTCTGTTTTCTCCATGTTAGGAGCGGTCGGATTTTTTTGAGTATTTTGTGCGTGGGGTGGTAGACTGTAAAGAAACCCTCGGGAAGGGGGTGTTTTTTCTGGTTTCAATGTCGAAAACAAGTAAGAAAGAGTTTACGGTGCAGGGGGTCAACTCCTCAGGCATCGCCGTGGTACCCCAGGCCGCGATGTCTGCTAGTGCTACTAGGAGGGTCTCCAAGCCAACTTTGGGTAGGCAAGGGGCCTGTGAGGTGGAGGCTGAGGGGGATCGCATAGGATCCCAGCTTCTGGGCTTGCGCATAGACCACGCAACCGATGACGACTCGTTGTCACAGGTCAGCAATGTCTACGACATAGGCTCGGATGTTGAGATGCAATTGCTCAGTACTTCTCAGCCCTCCGCTCCACATGCTCCTAGCCAGGGAAAAAGACAAGGAAGGTGGTAAGCCTCACGAAAGAGCAAAAGGCCAGAAATGGCTATAAGCGCTCGGCTTACTATCTTCGTAAAATGAAGGCGAAAGATCCTTCTTCCTTTACAAAAAGGGAGAAGGATCTCATTAAAAAGCATGAAAAGATCGTAGCAAGGTTTGAGAAAAATAACGCTGCGGCCAGTTCATGCAATAAAATGGAGCAGGGAATTGTTGAGGCAAAGTCTGATAATGACAACGATTCGACCTCCAGGAAAAATGGTAAGCCGGACAAGGCCACAGGTGACCGCGTAAAGGTGCCGCCAAAGCCAAAGCCGAGTTTTTCGAAGGAGCCACATGGCTTGGCATCGGGCAAAACTCCAAAAAGAGTTCGGTCTGATGAGCAGGCTCAGAGAGCTTCAAAAAAGCCGAAGCCATCGGCCTCCTTCGAATCACCGATGGAGCTACAGGTAGCTATCATCGACATAGTCGACTCTGATGGGAATATAACGCCGAAGAATTGGTTGCTAGTAGAGGCGCGCCTGATATCGGAGATGGTCGGGGCTGACGGCGAGGAGCGGCAGTTTGACTGGGCCGCCTGGAAGAGGGGTTTTAAGGTCGTTGGTTGCAACAACAAGAAGTCTCTGGACTTCTTAACGCGTGCAATTAGTGGTGGCTCGTTCTCTCCTTCCAATCCGCCCGGTTGTTTCGGTGTGGATTCCACCTCCGGCTCCGGACCAGGAATCCATACTCAAGCTGATCGGACGGCAAAACCAGTCTCTAAATTCGGCAGAGGGGCGTGTGATCTCCATGACCCCCTGCAAAAATGGAGTAGAAAGTGACGCGGTGCTCGCAGTGGACTCCGCGTCGCTATCCAAATTAAAGGGCGACTACTGTATTAGATTCGGGTACGGCTCTCTACAGGGAGAGGAAGCTGGATTTAGTGCAAATTAATTTGCATCACTCCATCTCAGCCTCCTGGTTCAGGAGCCTTGGCTCGTCAGAGGTAAGGTAAGCGGAGTCGGGATGGATGGTTGTCGTCTCTATATTCCACAAACACAAGGTAACATCAGAACGTGTATAGTGGCCAAAAAGGATATTTATATTTTTCTCCTTCCTCCCTACAGCACTGGAGACCTTACAATGGTGGTATGCGAGCACAGACAAAACCTAATTTGTTGCTAACGTCCGCATACTTTCCGTACAACGAGGAACGGCCGCCACCACAGATCTTCCGGCAACTTATCGCCTACGGTGAGTCACACGGACTGGGCATAGTGGCCGGCTGTGACGCAAACGGGCACCATGAGCTCTGGGGCAGCACTGATACCAATGGTAGGGGTGAGTCCATTTTTGATTACATTCTCTCCACTAGCCTAACTTTATGTAACAAGATAAATCAGCCAACGTTTCGTAATAGGGTTAGGGAGGAAGTGATTGACATCACTCTGGCCACTGGGACTAATACCATAAGTGTCGACAACTGGAGAGTATCTGATGCCTGTTCCTTTTCGGATCATAGTCGGATACGCTTCTCAGTCAACTCGGAGGTAGTGACCCCACGGCTTTTTAGGAACCCAAAAAAGACTGACTGGTCCGAATTCTAAAGACTGGTGACCCAAAAACTTACTTTGATGAAAGTCAAGGTCGGCGAAGGGAATGCTTACATTGATAAGGCGGTAGGTCGTCTTACGGGAATACTGAAAAAATCCTTTGAACTATCTTGTCCTTTGACTACGCCGCGTGCTATACCAAAACCGGTTTGGTGGAACGCTGAGTTAGGACTGCTTAGGAAATAGTCAAGAGGACTCTTCAACAAATTATAAAATTATAGTCAGTTTTAATGAGAATAAAAGCAAAATTAAGGCTGCAAAAAGGGAGTCCTGGCAGCAGTTCTGCGGAACAATGGAGTCGGCAAATGAGGCATCAAGACTCAGGAAAATACTGTCCAGACCTACGACGGTTCTCGGCAGTGTGAAGAGACGGGATGGCTCATGGACTGGCTCGTGTCAGGAGTCCATGGAGGATTTGATGGAAACGCACTTTCCAGGTTGCACGGACTCGCATACCGTCCATACGCAGTCGGTAAATCTTGCACGTGTTTCAGAGACCGACATGTCGGATATCGTGAAGGAGGACAAGATTGCGTGGGCTATATGCTCCTTCGACCCGTACAAGTCAGCGGGTCCTGATGGAGTTATACCGGCTATGCTGCGTACGTGCCAAAAAGTTGGAGAGAAGTCAGGGTGGTTTTCATTCCAAAAGCGGGAAAAATAAATCACTCTACTGAAAGGGACGATGAGAGACCAATAAGTCTCTCATCGTTTATTCTTAAAACACTTGAGAGACTTATTGATCTGTATATTAGAAGGGTTACCAATATTCGCACAATCGATACTGCGCAACACGCATACCGTAAGGGTAAATCAGAGAATAGCGCACTTCATGAAGTGGTTGGTATCATTGAGAGGTCAATGAACTATAAAAAATACACATTGGTAGGTTTTCTGGACATTGAGGGGGCCTTCAATAATGTAAATACAGAGGCGATCTGTAAGGCGCTGAGAGATCACGGAGTGAAGGAATTCATAGTGACATGGATTAATACAATGATAGTAAGCAGGGTTATTAGCGCCACTATTGGGACGGCCTCGCTGGGAGTAGGAGGACTACAAGGGGTACGCCGCAGGGGGGAGTGCTATTGTTGGGGACAGTATTTGTTTGTCCTCGGGGAGTGTCCTCTCGCTACCTGTCCTGGGCGCCCGTGTATCTGTAAACCTAAAATCACTCTTCACAAAATAACACACTACATCACTTTTAGTTTAAAAACAACAAGAAGCTTTATTCTTAAAATACTAATACTTATATACTATTTCCAAACAGTACTCTCAGTCTGTGAACTGACCTTTCTGGTGTTCCAGTTCCGCACCTGTTAATTGGTGTCAGTTGGTCAAGCCAACTGACCTACTGTAAAAGTGTCGACAGTGCATTCTAAATTTCAATGCCCTTCGTCGACTCGACTGCGGAACTGTAACACCCTAAAAGTTTACATAATCTTTATTACATAAATTCTAGTTACTTATAATACTTGCACCCTAAAAATATGTGCTTTCTTACTTAACTTAATTGCTTAAAGCTAACCACACCAAATGTGTAGTATAGTAGTTAGGAGTCGGTGCTGTGAGCCAACTACTCGCAGGCAGCTTAATTCTAACTCACAACACTATCACCTCTTTTATGGCTTCTAGTAGTAAATGTGATCTTAGAAACCTTCAAAGCAAGGAGAACAAAAATTGTAACGTACGCTGATGACATTGCCATACTAATCCCGGGCAAGTTCTTGTCAACGGTCAGCGAAAAAATGGAATCAGCACTGGGCGATATTTCCGGATGGGTTGAGCGCAACGGCTTAGGAGCTAACCCTACTAACACGACGCTAGTTTTGTTCACCAGGAAAACAAAAATCCCTGAGTTCTCTTTGCAAAAGTTAGGTAGGGTAACATTGAATCTCTCTTCAGAAGCAAGATACTTGGGTATCATTCTGGACTCCAAGTTAAATTGGAGAAGGAATATTGAGGAGAGAAGAAAGCAGGGTTTGGCTGCATACTATACCTTTAAAAGGATCTTTGGGAAAAAATGGGGACTGTCACCGTACATCGTGTATGGGATGTATACCACAATCATAAGACCAATTTTAACCTACGTGTCCATCGTCTGGTGGAAGGCGTTGGAAAGGAAATGTAATCTAACCCGTATTGAAAAAGTACAAAGACTTGCTAGCCTGGGAATCTCAGGGGCTGTAAGCAGCGCGAATCAAGAAGGCTTAAACATATTATTTCACCTCTTACCGCTAGGAGTGTTCATTCAGGGCTGTGCCGCCAAGTGTGCTCTCAGACTAAGGGCGTGCAACACGTGGAAATCTGCAAATTATGGACACTGTACAATTTTGAGCGAAATAAGACGGAAGGGTCAAAGGTTAGTTACGGCCGATTTAGAAACGGCTACAGACTACATGACTTCTACTATGGACTTTACAGCTAGAATTCCAACTCTCTATCCAACCAGGGAAGACTGGGAGTCAGGCTCTGAAGTAAGGGTGCTTACGGGAGCCATTACGGGGCATTCTGCTATCGCACCATGTTGCCATGATGAAGAAGAGACAGAGCCGATTCATCACTTTTTATGTCAATGTCCGAGGCTACAGTTGAAACGACTTCAATGTTTGGGGTCGCGCTTCTTCACACTTTTGACAGAGATAACGAAGGTAGATTTATCGGATCTTCTCACTTTCATCTGGAAAACCAAATGGTTTAATAGGGATGGAACTTCCAATGATTATGGAAATCGAGGGTAAGGACGAGTATGCCTCCTCCTGGCATTTTTGAAGGCAGTCACAATGGACATAGATGTCTCCGAGTGGAAGTACGGATACTTTGTATTCGCACACGCCTTCCCCACCTACTCTAACCGAACCATCCTGATCAACAATTTTCACTGTGATGGAACTTATCTGGTTGGTTTTAACTGGTAAATAAATTATATTTTTCGGATTCTCATTTATTTTATAAACAACCGACGTTGAATAGAAGTGTGCTGAGAAATCATTAATACATGAACCAACTGTTATATTACATTCTATACGTATTACATTTATGTTTGTTTTATTCAATGGGAGATCTGATGTATGTTCTTTATCTGCTTCCAACGTTCTTCGACTGGATCCTAATAATGAACCAATTGTTCGATCGTCATTGAAGTAAATGTCTTCGTTACTGAAAATATCTAAGTGTTATGATTCCCTTGTATATCAAGTTCTTCTTCCAGGTTTAAATTTGTATATTCATCACATAGATAGTTAGTAATATCATCAAGCTCGTAAAAACCAATAGGAATTTCAATGATGTTTTTACCTATGTGAAATAGATTGTTCCCTACATCAATATTTGGAATTAAGTGATATGCATTAAATCGGTTAGGCCACAGCCATAATTTGAATCTAAAAAAAAAATCTGCAGACAGAACGGATGTTTCACCAGTTAAAGTCAATGTAATCGGCATCATGAATGATGATGTTAAAAGAAATATATATATATATATATATATATATATATATATATATATATATATATACATATATATATATATATATATATATATATATATATATATATATATATATATATATATATATATATTTTTTTTTTTTTTTTTATATTATATTATATATTTCGAAGAATTGTGTTCGCTTGAAAAACCTATCCATTTAAATCTTTATTACCTTTAGTTTTCTTAATCTTTTCAATCAGATAAGAATGAGGGTATCTGGTTTTCAGTAGCTTATGTTTATAAAATCCATCTTTCCAAATATATGTAGTTAGATTTGTATTTTGTATGGTTTTAATTTTGAAAATTTCCGTCGTCCAGTTTAGTGTATAACCTTTCTCGAAAATTTGTTTATATTTACTAATTCTCACAATTTCTTCAACATGAAACTTTGGTTTATGAAACATTTTTAAATTATTATAAGAATTTTTCAATATTAATTTTCGATTAGAGTAATTAAAGTTATTGGCTACATTTTTATAGTTCTATGAGTGTTTTTATTATATGCATTAATTAACTGTTTATAATTGGTGGTGCGTTGCTTTTGTTTGAACAGAGCAAAGCTTCTGATTGCCTTCAACTTGGTGATGGCCAGAGCGATCTCTGTCTCATTTATTAGCAAGTTGACACACAGTGGCGCCACCTGGGTAGCTATCTCGGCAATAGTAAGCTAATGTGTGCAGCGCGTCTTCCTCGACATTAACGGGTTGTGCGCAGGGTTTGGGACCCGCCACGGAAAAAAAACTCCAATGAAAAACAAAAATCCAGCCTCGGATGATATCCCCCACTACGTTGACGACCACGGCGAACGAAAAACGGACAATGATTTACGGATATGCACCTGGAATGTCCGGACCCTCTATAGGGAAGGTGCCTCTATTCAACTGGCGGAAGCCCTCCGAAAAATTAAGGCTGATATCACCGCCATACAGGAGATGCGATGGAAGGGACAAGGATGCTCAAAACGAGCAGACTGCGACATCTACTACAGCTGCCGTGCGGAGAAGCGTGAATTTGGATGCGGATTCGTGGTAAGCCGAAGACTACGCCATCTTTTCTCCCGGTTCACACCGGTGAGTGAAAGGTTGGCTACGATCCGCATCAAGGCTAAGTTCTTCAGCATTAGCCTGATTTGCGCGCACGCCCCGACGGAGGAGAAGGATGCTTTTTACACGAGTCTAGAGGACGTGTACGATCGTTGTCCGGCCCACGACGTAAAAATAGTTCTCGGCGACTTAAACGCGAGGATCGGAAGAGAAGGCATCTTTGGCTCCACAGTCGGACAGTTCAGTCTCCATGACACGACCTCGAACAACGGTCTGAGACTGATCGACTTCGCCGCGGCGCGAAGCATGGTGGTTAGTGGCACCAGATTTCCACACCTCGACATCCACAAGGCCACCTGGCTGTCCCCGGATCAAAAAACACGAAACCAAATTGATCATGTTGTGATCGACGGAAGGCACGCTTCCAGTGTGCTTCACGTGCGTACATTTCGGGGAGTCAATATTGATTCCGACCATTATCTTGTTGCAGCCAAGATCCGCATGCGGCTGTGCAATGCGAAGAATGCACGCACAGGCATACAACGAAAGCTGGATGTCGCTAAGCTGCAATCACAACGGACGGCCGAGTCCTATTCCGCTCAACTCTCGGCTAAGCTCAACCAGCCAACCTCTGGACCCGACGACGCCGGTGGACTATGAGCGCAGATTTCCCACTCCGTGCGTGCTACCGCGGAGGAAGTCATTGGTTTCCGGCGCGGGCAACCCCGAAATCAATGGTACGACCAGGAATGTCGCGATGCAATTGCAGCAAAAAACGCCGAATATAATAAACTCTGCCGTCTGATGCAACACGAGCCGTGCAAGAAACTTAGAGCGAAAAGAGGAAGGAAGAGAGACGCCTTTTCAGACGCAAAATAAGAGAGCAGGAAAAGCGTGAGCGTGAGGAACTCGCGATATATCAGGGCAAGAGGGATGCACGAAAATTCTATCGACAGGTTAAGCGTCTAACCCAAGGTTTCAAACCCGGAGCGTCCACTTGTAGAGATGAAAATGGAAATCTGGTTACAGATGTGCAGTGCGCGCTGAGATTATGGAGACAGCATTTTTCAAATCTGCTCACCGGTGACGATAAAACCAATTCCACACAAGCGGAATGCAGTGCGATGCCACCAATCGACGAAGACAGAGTGGAAGTCCCACTACCTAGCCATGACGAGGTTCGAGTTGCTATTCAGCGACTCAAAAACAACAAGGAATCGGGTGCTGACGGCCTTCCTGCCGAATTGTTTAAAGCCGGCGGCGACGAATTGATAAGGTGTATGCATCAACTCATCAGCAAAATATGGCTAGTGGAAAGCATGCCCGACGATTGGAATCGCAGCGTGCTTTGTCCTGTATTAAAGAAAGGTGACCCGACAATCTGCTCCAACTACCGAGGCAGCAGTCTTATTTCCATCGCATACAAGGTCCTGTCGAGCATACTGTGTGAAAGATTGAAGCCGCATACAAAAACACTGATTGGACCTTATCAGTGCGGCTTTCGACCTGGTAAATCCACCATAGACCAGATTTTCACACTACGACAAATCCTGGAAAAGATCCACGAAAACCAAATCGACACCCATCATCTCTTTGTTGATTATAAAGCTGCGTTCGATAGCCCGATGCGGAATTGCCTATACGCGACAATGTCTGAGTTCGGTATACCTGCAAAGTTGATCAGACTCTGCAGAATGACGTTGAGCAAAACATCCAGCTCCGTCAAGGTCGGACATTTCCTCCTCCACCTCTCCGAAACCTTTAATACTGAGCGAGGTTTCAAACAAGGCGACCAGTTATTCTGCGATCTCTTGAACTTCATCATGGAGGGGATCCTGCGAAAGTCCGGTGTACATCGTAATGGCACCATTTTCTACAAAGGTGTCCAGCTCCTTGCGTACGCTGATGATATCGATATTATCGGTCGGACCAAGAGAGATGTGACTGCTGCTTTCACTGCTATCGAAAAAGAATCAGCCAAAGTGGGTCTGACGGTAAACGAGGGCAAAACAAAGTATATGCTGTCTGCAAACAGAGGAGTGCGGCGTCTAGGCTCCCACGTTTCAACGGGCAACTACAACTTTGAAGTCGTCAAGGAATTTACATACCTTGGCACCGCCGTTAACACCAATAATGATGTCAGCCTGGAGATAATGCGAAGAATTACAATTGCTAATAGGTGCTACTATGGGCTCAGTAAGCAATTGGGTTGCAGAGCCCTCTCTCGATCGACGAAGCTGACACTCCACAAGACGCTGATTCTGCCGGTGCTTCTTTATGGCGCTGAGGCATGGGTAGTATCGCAGGCGAATGCAGCCGCTCTTGTGGTGTTCGAGAGAAAAGTTCTTCGCAAAATCTTTGGTCCTGTTCGAGTTGACGACGACTACCGTATTCGAATGAACCACGAGCTGTATGAGCTCTACGCTGACATCGACGTAGTTCAGCGTATAAGCATTCAGTGATTACGCTGGTAACTGATTGGGGCAGGCGCGCGCGAAGCAGAGGCGCCTGGCGAGAGTTGCTCAAGTCGGCCGTGACCCGCCCGCGGGTTGTAAGGGTCACCTAAGAAGAAGAAGAAGAAGAACTATGAATCCATTGATATGTACCTTGACGATTTCCACATTAATGTGATTCTTTTATCAGGTTGTTAAATTTACTGTTTTTTTTATTTATTCCTCTATATACTACAATCTATAACAATAATGTTAAGTAATATTTTGTGCAAGTTTGGATTTAAATATGTTCTTTTTGCCAATGCCAAAAGAACTCCTTTAATTTATTTGTTTATTAAATTTTCTCTATTTATCCATCCATCTATTCAATTTATTTATGTATTTTATTATCTATTTTGTTATTATTATGTATTTATTTATGTAAATCTTCCTGCAAGATCTGCAGGTGTAATTCGCTTCAATCTTCTTGGAGTTGCACAATCCGGTCTATATGTTTGGTGCTGCATTTTGTGATTGTTTCCATAATGATTTCAATGTGTAGGTAATTCATCAAGCTGTTAAATTTATTGTTGAAGAAGCATTTTTCTCTTTAAGAGGTACAGCCCAGGCAAATTTTGAAAATGTATCTATAATTTTTAGGAGGTAACCACTATTGTAAGTGGAACAAGTACCCATTTCCACTAAATCCGCTTGCCATTTTTTTTTGTGTGGTAAGGGGGTAAGAAAATGACGACCGTATCGTCAAAGGGGTCGTCACTCCGATGGTATGTGGAGTTCGCATCCACTAAAAATCTTCCCCCTCCTTGGACTTTCTCCCACCCAGGGACCGCGTTTACATGCCTTCAGGGTGGTGTCCCTCTCTAAATCAGTTAAAGGTTACTGATTATATACCTGTATCCTGGTCACGTTTTTCTGCGCGTAAAATTAGCACAACAAAGATGGCAATCAATTGTGTCATTGCGACATCGATGGGCGTACCGCCGTAGATGCAATCTTGGCTTTCTGCTTTTTTCCGGAAAGCAACTGCGTTATGAAGTAGTTCTCTTTCACGTCTCCAAAGGGTTTACTACACCATTTTTCCACGTGTGGGATTAGTTTCGCAATCCATCTGCCTTTCGTCTCTGCCGCCCATCGGTCCTGCCATAGCTTGATTGTGTAAGCTCTAATCCGCCGCCGCGTGTCGTTTGCATCTCTGTGGGGTACACCTCCCCTCGAATTGTTTATGTCGCCATCGTTATAATCGCTTGCCATAGATCATCTATACCCTTTGTTATTACAAGTCGTCGTTTAAAGATTCTATAAGCCTGTTTGTGTAGTTCATCTACTAAGCTATTCTTACTCATTGACTTGAACTAATCCTCTTATTATTGGAACTGTTTTAATTGGTATCTTTTCAACTTTCATTATGTAATCAAAAATATAATTCTCAATTCTAGCAAGACTCTGTTTCATATATTTTCTTTGAGAATCTAAAACATTATCCTATATAATTTTAGAAACGTATCTGCTTTAACATTCATATCTTCAATGAGTTCATATTTAGCAGAATCTTTATTTAATATATCCTTGCTTGATTTCTTTATAGTTGTGAGTAAATCTTGAGATAGTTGAAGAACTTTCAGTTGTACAAATGATTTTGTTGCAGCATTGTCTTTTTCCGTCGGTTGCCCAACATGTCTAATTTGAGGGTATAAAAAAAAATTTTTATTGAAAAAAAAAATTATTTAATTTTGTATCAATAAAAATTTTTATTATTTAATTTTATTTTTTATTAAATTATTAAAATTTATTTTTATATAAAAATAATTAAAAAGTATAAATTTAAAATTTATTAGATAATTTTATAATTTAATTAACTAATAAAATTTATTAAAATTATAATTTACTAACGTCATCAAAATTTTAGTTATAAGCATATTATTAGAAATCTGCACACCAAGATCCTCCGGTTGTTTACCATATTTTCTGTAACTTCGCAATGTGCATTGCGATACTGTCTCCTGGGTCTTTTACATATTGAAAAAATTGCTGTTGCAGCAGATGAATTGGCGTCTCCGACTTCTGCTCATAGACACTTTCCAACGCCGAGTACATATCAGCTGCTGTATCACAGTTGATGACGTGCATCAGCGGCTCTTCATCCATCGAGACCACCAAATTTTTTTGCTTATCAAATCTTAAAACTAATGTATTAAACATGCTCTTTGCCTATTGCTTGGAGCTATTTGGGGTCTACTAGTTCATATATATTAATTAATTAGAATTTTAAAAAGAAGAGGGAAACAAAATTTTATATAAATACATATTACAAATTTATTTATTTATTTATTTACAAAAGAAGGATCATATTACAAATTATTTTGTAAATAAGTTTAGAAACATGGTTTCTTTAGACGTGAAGCAGAATTCTGCTGGAGTAGTATATTCTGATGGTTTTGCAGGCGATTCAGGAGTTTCTGCCTCAATTCTATGATTTCTTTTTCTATAGCGGATATATGTATATCGTTGTGAATGTTTTTATTTTTGACAGACCATGGTGCGCCGGTAATTGTTCTTGGGATTTTCGACTGTGCCCTTTGGATAAGTTCTAGGTTTGAGGTTCTCGCACTACCCCAAAGCTGCATCCCATATGTCCATATTGGATTTATTATAGCTTTGTATAGAAGGACTTTGTATTCCAAGCGCATCTTTGATTTTTTGTTGATTAACCAATTCAGAGAGTTAGCTTTTAGTTTCATTTGAGTTCTTTTCGCTTCTATGTGGTTCCTCCAAGTTAATCTACGGTCAAGATGGATTCCTAAATACTTCACTTCTGTTGTTTGCGGTATTTTTATGTCATTTAGTTGCACAGTTGGACAGGTGCTGACTCTGAGGGAGAACGTTATGTATGTACATTTTGCTTCGTTAACTTTAATACGCCAGTTTGCCAGCCAAATTTCTACTTCTTTAAGGTATTCGTTTAGGTCACAAGAGGCGATATGCGGATTTTGATGGGTACTTAAAATAGCTGTGTCGTCAGCAAATGTGGAAGTAACTAGGCTGTTATTTATAGGTAGGTCAGACGTATATATTAGGTAGAGAATAGGCCCAAGCACACTCCCTTGTGGTACTCCAGCCGAATATTTGAAATTCGGGGGTTACAAATTGCTTGTATTTCACTTTGTACTTTCGATTCGCTAAGTAAGATTCCAGCACTCCGTGTGTGTTGTATGGCAGAAACTTTTTTATCTTGTGCACTAGCCCCTCATGCCAGACTTTATCGAATGCTTGGGCAATGCCTAGAAATATTGCTGAACAGTATTTCTTCTGTTCGAAAGCTCTTCTAATTTCGCTTGTTATTCGGTGCACCTGCTCTATTGTATCGTGCTCTTTTCTGAATTCTAATTGATGAGTAGGAATGTTGCCATTTTGATTTAGATAGGGCATAATTTTCCCAAGTAACAATTTTTCAAATATTTTTGAGAGGGTGGGTAGAAGGCTTATGGGCCGATATGAGGTCACCTGCGTTGGATCTTTTCCTGGTTTAGGAATCATCGTAATTTGCGATATCTTCCATATATGCGGGAATGACTCCAGCGAAGGATATCATTGGACAATTTGGTGAGGTGTATAAACGCTATGTGTGGTAATTCCATGACCATTTTATTTGTGATTAGGTCATATCCAGGGAACTTTTTTGCATCAAGACCTGTTTTAATGACACACTCTAAGTCTTTGATTTTTAGATGAAGCGGCTGAGTCACTTTGGTTCTAGGTAAAGAAGGGACCTCGAAGTTATTGCACTGAGCATTAGGGCAAAAAACTGTTTGTAGATGCGCAGCAAACGCTGCTCTTTTTCTTCATCGCTTTTGGCCCAACTTCCATTTCCAAACCTTACTGGTGGCTTACTTTCCTTGGGGTTTTCTGCAACCTTTGTAGCTCTCCAAAGTGAGTAGTTGGTGTATTTAAGCGGGCCCAGATCTTTAATGTAGTTGTCAATACTTGCTTCAGTTTCCTTTTGAAGTACATCTCTAAGGTGATTTTGTGACAATTTTAATTTCCTCTTTAGGGCAGGTGACCTATATTTCTGCCATTCTCGTCTTAGGCGTCTTTTCTCCTTATCGAGGCACTGCACATGGGTTGAAGTTATATAACGAGTAGCAACCTGCATAACTTTTTTCTGTTGGTGTTGCGCACGCAGCCGCTGATGCTAACAAGGAATTAAACTCGTGGAGCGCTCATCATGTGTACTCACGTATTTCTTATATTTGAGCCAGTTCGTTTTGTTGGTGTTAAATTTCGGCGATTTATGTACAAGTTCAGCAGTTTTGTTCAAGTATATGATGACAGGTAAGTGATCGGAGGACATGTCGTAAATTGCTTCAGAGGAAAACAGTGCCCTGTTTATCTTTTTGATGACAGCGAAATCAATAAGATCTGGGATTTTACGCTGTTCCGCTGGCCAGTACGTGGATTGGCCACTTGAGACAAAATCTAGATGATTTCGATGATAAATTAACACATCGTATGCTTAGAATTATAGTCTGCAGCTGCTATAAATTTTTTTCCGAGCGTTTGAAAAAACCTTTAGGAATTTTGTTGAAGTTACTTGGAATCTAGGTGACAGTATACTGCAGAAATTGTTATACTTTCGCCATAGAACTGAAGGGAGATTGAAATGACTTGGATGTGTCTTTCGGCATATTTCTCACGTAGGAAATGCTTTATACGGGCATAAATATGAATTCTTGCGCCTCCGTGCACTTAATAATTGGTTTTGTAGAAATTGAAACCGGCAATACTGAAGTTGTACTTATCTGTTAAATGGGTTTCTGAGATAAGCATTATGTCAATTTCGCTGTTGTACAAAAAATTCTTGATTTCTTTTTTGTGTTGGATAATACCGTTGGTATTCCAGTAGCATAACTTTAATTGATTCATTTATTTTTGAGAGAGCAGGGCTTTCATCAGTAGATTCTGATTTTGTATAAGTTCGTGAATCATCGTTTGCATGGTTGACATAAATTGGGTCATACAATGTGATTGGTTACAAATCATTGCTTCTACATTTTGAACGGGTGGAGAACTAGCTAGACTTTCAGTAGGTGCTTTTTTCAATACATTTGCGTACGTCATTGAGGAGGACGAGGGCGCAGTATTGGCTGGATTTATGCTAGGGTAGTTATGTGCAATATTGCCACATTCACAGCGAACTAGCTTTTGTGTTGTACGCGGCTTCATCTTCAGGTCTGTGTAAACTGGACACCCTTTATAGTTGGCCGTATGGTTACCACCGCAGTTGCTGCATTTTTTTAAATTTTTATCAAATTTGTCAAATTTACATTCAACTGAGAGGTGAAAATCACCGCAAGCGACCCATATTGTGCGTAGAGTGCAGTAGGATTTCGTGTGCCCATATTCCTGGCAATTTGAGCATTGTACCGGACCTTTGCGCTTGTAGGGCTCCTCACTTGGAATTCTATGATGTATTAAGTAACGTAGACTATAAACAGGGTGGGATTCATCTTTTTCAGATTTCTCGTCTCTGGAACGAGCTCCACCTTAAATAATGGTTGAGGTATTTTATCCCTGTTTTTTATGTTAAATATTGTTTTTGCATTGAATCCGGCGTCTGCCAGCGCTTCCATTATTTCATCTGGTTCGACTTCTGGTTCTATACCTTTTATTACAAAAGTTAGGCCTTTGCTACTTTTCAATTGGTACGTATAATAGTTTTTTTTTGTTATCGTCGAGGTAATTAGCAATAGAGCGATAATTTTTTTCGTTATATATTTGGATTTTAGTCTCTTGTATGCTACCTTTTTTGAGTGAGATTGTATGAAAATTAGAACGTTTGAACTTTTTTCACTCAAGTAGATTGGCGGCGGTTTAATGATTTTTTCAAATGAATTTATTTTACTTGAAATTATTTCATATTCTTTGGTTGGTTCATCATTAAATGCGTCAAACCTGTTGTGGTACATTGAGTTAGTAGTTTGATCAATTTCATTTCTTTTATATATTTTTGCTGACTTATTATTTAAATTTTTTGGGGGGCTTAGTTTCCGTTTAATTTAATATACCGATCCATGCCTGTTTGTATAGTTCCATACTGAGCGGAAATTGTTGTATTTCTTGTATTTGTTGTGTTTGTTGTTTTTGATTGTCTCTTAGACGATATTGAGCTTAGAAAGCGTGTGTTAGCCAAAGATTATCTAGTAAATGGATATACTTTGGTGTTAGCTGTATTAGCATGCGAATGCATTTGTGTGTTTGGGTAGGTGCGAGAGCGGCTGCTTTCTACTCTTTGTTCTTTTGCTTCTTGCGCGGAATTATCATTGAGAGAGTTTTGTTCACTTACCGTCTGATTTGATATAGGAGCAATAGTTTGTTCCATATTTTTTGCAGGGGCGCCTGCTGCTAACGTTTGATGATCTGGTATACTTAAATGCGCATGCGCTGTTAACTTATGATAGAACAATTCCGTTGGTTTCAGTGAAGTTTTTGGTATACTGCTTATTGCTGATGCAGAAGGACGCGCGGGGGTGAGACATCGATCTCTAGCTAGAGGTGGAGAGAGCAAAATGTTCATGTATAATTTGTTTTTGTTTTATATTTATTATTTGGACTTTTGCTTATTATTAATTTTGATTTTTGGTTTACACATTAATTTAAACAAAGGTGCAATCCCAAACCAGTGGTAGAGTCACTATCTCGGCGATTTGCGTGATCACTTTAGGTGTCTATAATTTGTATTATTTTTATTTTTATTTTTCCCTTTTTTTATGAAACTATGAGGAATGTTTTCAAAACACATCCGCACAGTATGAAATCACAAAAAAAAAATTTAATAAGATCAGGATGATTAGTGTTATAAAATTTGAAGCCTGTGAGATGAAAGTTGCATTTGTTTGTGTTGGTAATAGCCAATAATGCACACCACTTGTTGTCTGAAAGGTTTATTAGCTATTACCAACAGGTTATGGGCCCAGGCGAGATTTGAAGCCTAAGTGTTGTGCAAATTAAAATAAATTTATAAATTTATTTTAAAAAGTAAAAAAAGGAAGTGATTGCAATGAGCAACAATGTAATTGAGCGTTTGTCTGAGAACAATTATGAGTTCTGGGCAATACAAATGCGAAGCCTTTTAATAGGCGCTGATTTGTGGTCTTGTGTGAGTATAAGGCCTGATGACTCCAAAGAAGTTTCGAAGGGTGAAAAGTCGGAGAAAAAAGATGGCTCAAAGGATAAAGACACTTCATCGAAATGGGAGAGAATGGATGAAAAGGCATTGGCGCTAATTATTTTAAACGTTTCGTCATCGCAACTGAGCCACATAAAACATGCAAAAACTTCAAATGACGCTTGGAAGACGCTTAAGGATGTACATCAACCCAGTGGACCGGCAAGGAAAGTATCTTTATATAAAAAACTAATCAATATGAAAATGAAAGAAAGTGAGAAACTGGTAAATCACATTAAAGAATTTACAGAAATAGTTGAAAATATGACAGAATTGAAAATTGAAATATCTGAAGAACTATTAACATTGATTTTGCTTGCCAGTCTACCCAAATCATTCGACAATTTTGTTATTGCTATAGATTAGGGATGAATTGCCTAAGCTTGCCGTTTTAAAGTCAAAATTAATAGAAGAAGGGGTCAGAAGAAGTGATCAGTCAAAGTCGAATGAAGGTGAAAATGAAACAACAGCATTTGCTGTGCATAAAGGCTTTAACGAACAAAGGAAAAGAAGAACATATAAAAGCAAAGTAATTACTTGTTTCAATTGCGGTAAAACCGGTCACTTTGCTGCTAACTGTAAAAAGCCAAAGCAAAGTAGAAGAAAGGAAGAATTGTCTTTCGCTGTAACCAATGCTGCTAATAATAAAAGCACCAGTGAACAACATGATGAGCATATTGAGTGGTGCGTCGACAGCGGCGCGACGTCGCATCTTTGCGTCGACCGCGCGCTGTTCTCAACATATGAGAAAGTGAAAGAAAAAGTCCGCTTAGCAGACAACAATTTTACAGAGGCAGTAGGCAGAGGCACGGTTAAAATCAACACTAATTGTTGTGCCTTTTTGTTGAATGATGTGCTGCACATTCCCAATTTAAAACACAATTTCTTGTCTGTGGGTAAAATTGTAAACAAAGGATTTTCTGTTATATTTAATATAAATTCGGCTACAATAAATGATAAAAGCAACAAAGCCATTCTAAAAGCAGTGAAAAGAGATAACCTTTTTATAATCGAAGAAAAAATTGAGAATGCGTTTTTTAATGATTCTAATGAAAAAATTATCAAATGGCACAACAGGCTAGGCCACCTTAATTTCAAAAGCATGAGTGTATTGTGCACAAAGAACATGGCTAAAGGAATAGAGATAAATAGTGTCCCAAAAGATGTTAAATATGAAATATGCATGAAATCAAAAATTCATATGCTACCATTTCCGCAACAAGCCACTAGAGCAGACGGTATTTCAGATTTGATACATAGTGATGTGTGCGGCCCCTTTAGAACTGCTTCGATTGGAGGTGCAAAATACTTCATCAGTTTTGTTGATGACAAAACGAGAAGGGCTTTTGTATATTTTTTGAAATCCAAAGACGAATGCCTTGATAAGTTTAAAATTTTCAAAGAAATGGCTGAGCGGCAAACCGGTAGAAAAGTTAAAGTACTTAGAACAGATAATGGCAAGGAGTTTTTAAATAAAGCATTTGATAAGTATCTAAATGAAAACGGAATTGTAAGGCAATTAACACTTGCATATACACCGCAACAAAACGGAGTCGCCGAGAGATTCAATCGTACTGTGCAAGAAATGGCTAGAAGTATGCTTTGCCAGTCGAACTTAAGTGATTGTTTGTGGGCAGAAGCGATCTCCACTTCAGTTTATATTCGTAACAGGTGAACAACGAAAGCACTAAGCTGTGTCACCCCTTTTGAAGCCTGGTCAGGACGTAAGCCAGAAGTTAGTCACTTGAGGGTTTTTGGATGCTGACGAATAAGCTTAAACCTAAGGGCCAAGTGTTTCGAATGGTAGGGTATTCCCTTACATCAAAAGCGTATCGTCTCTATGATAGAAACACACACAGAGTTGTTGAAAAGAGGGACGTGTTATTTGACGAATCAAAGCTTAATGCATGCAATAAGAGAAATGATTATCAAGACCTTTTAGAGCCTGAAAAGAGTGAAGATACAAATCAGATTAATAAAGAGAGAGAAATGGAGATGGGTGTTGTTCCCATAGAAGTATCAGAAAGCTCAGAAAGCAATGAAGCCAGCAAGACAGAAACTAGTGTTACCCCTGCAAATCAAGAAGAATTTGATGAACCACCAATCGAGAACTATGTAAGAGTTTTACGAGGAAGGGAAATTACAGTTAATGCCACTGAACAAACTAAGCCAAAACTATTTCCTAATGTTGAAAATGTTATGAGTATCACAGATGGTATCAAGATCCCGGAAACCTTTAAAGAAGCACTTAGTCATGAGTTTTCAAATGAATGGCAGTGCGCGATGGAGAATGAATATAAATCGTTAATCCAAAACAACACATGGTCTATAATAGCACTTCCTGACAACCAGAAAGCAATCAAATGTAAATGGGTGTACAGCGTCAAACGAGGCAAAGATGGCAGTATTGAACGGTTCAAAGCAAGACTTGTGGCTAAAGGCTGCAGTCAGGAGTATGGCCTGAATTACTATGAAACCTTTTCACCAGTTATACGCTACGCTACTATAAGGATGTTATTGGCCCTTTCAGCAAAGTACGAAATGCATCTGCATCAATTGGACATAACAACGGCATATCTTAACAGTACCTTAAACGAAGAGTGCTAAATGCATCAGCCAGAAGGTTTTATTGATAAAAGGAATCCAAATCAAGTGTTGAAGCTAAACAAAGCCATTTATGGCCTTAAACAATCTGGACGAGAATGGCACTCAACTTTGGACTCTATCCTGAAGAAACTGGGTTTCGCTCCTTGCGATCACGAAAAATGTCTTTATAAAAAACAATACAAAGGTACGTTAATATTAATCGCAGGCGACAATCTCAGTTCACATCAACTGGCAAAGAACCACATCTACCACAGAAGAACGAAACACATAGACATAAGATATCATTTTATTAGAGATGCAATTCAGAATGATAGCATAAAATTAGAATATGCTCCGTCTAACAATATGGTTGCAGATATCTTAACAAAAAATCTAGCAAAAATTAAACATCTCCAATTAACAAAAGCAATTGGAATGATTGAATAATGAATTGAATGAAACTTTATTGTTGAGCTTAATTTTGAATGATATAAAGTTTTGATTTAATTGAATTATTTTAATTTGAATTTTAATTTAATTTTGAATTGTATAAAGTTATTGAATTAAGATTCGAGATTAAAAATAAAGATTTGTCCAATAATGTTCGGTTTGAGAGGGAGTATTGAATACATAATGAATTGCCCTAGTGTAAATAGTAGTGTGAATAGTACTAGTAAATATGTATAACTTCTGCAATGCAACCCGAACAATCGGTTAATACTCCATTACATATGTTTTCCTCTTTTATCTTTAACATTAAGTTTACCTTCTAACATATTGACTTATTGTATATTTAAGTTGTAGCTAATAAACCTTTCAGACAACAAGTGGTGTGCATTATTGGCTATTACCAACAGTTTGTAAGATGTGTTTCGGACAAAAGCTAATATCAATTTCGAGCTCATGCAGAAACTTGTTAAGGGCTAGTTTATGGTGGTCAATACCGTTTGCGTTCCATAAACATATTTTTAATAAATTTATTAATTTTTTTATAAGAGTTTGGATCATCTGATTTTAAGCTTTAATCAAATGTTGTAGCATATTTTGCACTGTAGACATGTATTGAGTCATACACTGAGTAAGATTTAGAGTCATGGCTTCAACTCTACTATTAGATGCATTATTATTGTTAACTTGCCGTGCGTTGCCCTGCAGAACACTTGTGTAGGTTGCTTGACCAGAATTCGGTTTTTCTATAATAGGGTCAGCTATCTGAGGATTTGTGGTGGCAGGCTGAATATAAATAGGATTTGGGGATAAGTTACGTTTTAATTGTATAACTTGCGACAGTTTTAATTTTAAATCTTTATATACAGGGCAACCTCTGTAAGTAGCCGTGTGGCTACCGGCACAGATACTACACTTATTTGCGGATGTGTCAGCTTTAGCCAAGTTGTAACTACTTGTAGGCTGGAGGATTTAGAGTGGCCGAATTCTTGAAAATTCATACATTGTATTGGACCGTTACGTTTGTGCGGTTCTTCAACCGTAATTCTGCGGTGTAAAAGACACCTTAGATTATATCTTGGATATGTCTCGTTCTTTTTAAGTTGGGTTGAGTTGGGGAAAAGTTCAACTTTAAATATAGGTTGTGCTACCTTATTTCTATTAACACTATTAATCACAACCTTTACGTGGATCCCTTGCTCTTCAAGAGCCTCTTTTATATCGCCAGAGTCTACTGTGGCTTCGATTACTTTTAAGACAATAACAAGGCGTTTTGAGCTCATTAGCTGATAGGAATAATAAGTTTTGTTGTTCCCCGTTAAAAACCGTCACTATATGCCTGCATCTTTGTCTCTTCAATACTACCTTTTCTAAGAGACACAATGTGAAAATTGTTTGTGACTATAATATTTTTGATGTTCAATACTAATTGATTGGAACTACGCTCGCGCAAGTAAATTGGTGGCGGTCTGGCGTTACTGACTACAGGTTCATCCTTTGATATATTAGTAGAATTGTCGACACTAAGAAGTGCAAATCTATTATTCTCCAGAGAAGAAACTGAGTTGGTTGTATTTACCCTTTTGGCGACGTCCATGACCTTTTGTGGAGTTCTTTTGGTATTAATGTAGCGATCACTACCAGTCTGCACGACCGCCACTTTTTTACTTTCTTTACCTCACTGATTGTTACCGCCTGCAGAGACATTGTTGCTGGACTGCTTACTGCTGCTGAGTTTCGTGACGACGTAATACTGGGCTGCCTTGTCTTCGCTGTTGTTTCAAAGAAAGTCATCGCGCTCTTTCCTGTAGCGACAGTTACTGGAATCGCCTTTTCTGTTGAGGTCGCTGCTGTTGCCGACGCTGCTACTGACACAGATGTTGACTCAGCTAGTGGCACTCTTGTTGCCGATAATTTGCTACATTGTATTGTGGTTGTGTTGTTGCTTTGTGCAACGGGTATATGCACTGACGATTGTGTATTTTTTTGTTTATATTTTTTGTGTTCACTTTTTTGAACTATATTTACATATATGTATTTAAATTATTAAACGAGCCGGTGTTATAAATTTCTCGAGATTATTTTGATATAATTGTTAATATAAATATTACAAAATAATATTAAATGAGTTTGCAAATCAAAC
Source organism: Clusia tigrina (assembly GCA_920105625.2). NCBI lineage: Eukaryota > Metazoa > Arthropoda > Insecta > Diptera > Clusiidae > Clusia > Clusia tigrina. The sequence goes on from OV050032.1 coordinate 142,451,846, forward strand.
ACAGAGCGCACAAAAAACACGTCCAAACAGTATAAACTCATAGAAACTACAAACACAACTTAGTTAAAAAATATTTTTTTCGGAAAATAATAATCACTTGACCATTTATGAAGATCTTATGTTGCAGTATCTTTTTCTTTGTTAAATGAATGTGAGTAGATTTAGCATTATTAAGCTTGATTTGCCATTTCTTTGTCCAAGTGTACACTCAGCTGACCGCTACTTGTATCACATTGGTGGATTCCTCTGCATTGCGTCCAGTGGAAAGTAGGGCTGTGTCATCTGCAAACGTTGCGATAGTACAATTTTCTGTCGTGGGTACATCGTTTGTGTATAGCAGGAAAAGTATAGGTCCCAAAACGCTTCCGTGCGGTACACCAGCTTTAATTTCTGTTAATTTGGAGTAACAGTCTTCCTGTTTAACGCGGAAAGAACGGACAGAAATATATGATTTTAAGAAATCACTATACTGTTTTTGAATTTGGTTACGCAGTTTGAGTACAAGGCCGTCATGCCAGACCTTATCAAATGCCTGAGATACGTCTAGAAAAACTGCGGAGCAGACTTGATTCTCTTCTAGAGATTTTTCAATATTATTGAAAATTCTGTGGACCTGCTCAATCGTTGAGTGCTTGGTTCTAAAGCCGAATTGGTGGTTTGGAATCAATTTTTTCCGTTCGATTATTGGCATTAGTCGTTTTAAAAACATTTTTTCCATCACTTTCGATAAGATCGGTAGCAAAGAGATTGGTCTATGTGAAGAAATTTCAAACGGTGGCTTGCCAGGTTTTGCTATCATTATGACCTCAGCTACCTTCCAGTACATGGGTACGTATTTCAATTTGAAGCATGTATTGATCAGATTGGTCAAGCATCTAATGGTTTTGTATTGTAAATGCCTTAGTATATCTGTTGTTATCAAGTTGAAGCCAGGGGCCTTTTTTAGCTATAGGAACTTTATGATGTTTTGAACCTCTTTAGGGGTAGCGAAAAGTATGTCTTCATCTTCTTCATGAGTTGGAGGAAGCTCATTAGAGTTATCACTACTTTGCGTTGTAAATGTATTCTTTAGGTGCTCAGCAAATATCTAGACTTTTTCAGTGTTGCTTTTTGCCCAACCATTTTGTTGCTTTAAAGGTGGAGATTGAATTGTAGGTCGCTTTAATGTCTTCGTTGCTAAGCTGCTTAAATATGTTTTAAAGGAGTCATTTTGAAATGCTTTTATTTTAAATGTTAAACTTTTCGTAGCTTTGTTCAATTTAGTTTTATCAGCTGGTGATCTGGTCATCTGCCATTTACATCGAATTTTGCGATTAAGTTTAACCAAAGCCATTATCTCGCTTGGGTAGTTACAGCCAGGAAAAATTTCTTTTAGCTTGGGAGTACTTCGCCAGCATGCATTCTGTATGCATTGGGTGAAATTTATCACCTCATCTTCCAGTTGCTCCGTGCTTTCTATACAGGTATTTTGCCATGTTGCTGTGCTATTCATAATGCTTTTAAAATAAGGTCAATTCGTTCGCTTATTTACTAAGACATGTGGTTGTTCTTTACTAATTATAGTAGTGCTAATTATTATATAAATTGGTGAATGGTCTGAGCTCATTTCGAATCCATCTTGAACCATTATGTAACTTTTAGCGAACTTTCTCAATATAAAGAAGTCAATGAGGTCTGGAATATTTAGGTGTGGTCATTAGGCCAATAGGTGGGGTTTCCTGTAGATATTGTATCACAACCAGTCGATTGTAGAGCCTTGAGAAGTTCTCGCCCTTTGGTCGTGATTAATCGTGAACCCCCAGTAGGTGTGTTTTGCGTTGAAATTCCCTCCAAGGATAAATTTATCGCCAAGGAGCTTAAGTAATTCTTTACTGGTGGACTATATAAAGCAGCGATAGTAAGTGGCTGGTGGTCGACCTCAATTACTATCGAAGTCACTTGGAATTCATCTGTAGTTATTTTCAATCCTTCAGAATGCTTGATATTCTTTCGAACTATGACTGGACTACCACCTCGAGCACAATTGTTCGGATGAATTGTGTGATATACTTCAAAATTTTCGTGAATGATTCTTTCGAACCATGCGTTTCTGCAATGAGGCAAATATCAATATTTTGAGTTTTAAGTACCAATTCTAATTCGTTCTGATGTTTGGGAAGACCATTAGCATTCCATAACATAATTTTTATGGATTTAATAATTTTTTGCTATTTTTATTATTCATTCAAGACGGCTAAGACGCTTTTCAAGTTGTTTGTTAAACTCATCTTATTTATTTAGCCAAAATTTGTTGAAAAGCATCAATATCTGAGGTTGATTTGGTTTTGCTATCTTTAGCAATTTGTGCATATGTGGATTGTGGTTTGTTGTTTGTTTGTGTATGATTTTCTTTGTCACGTTTTTGTCTTACTTGCTAGTTTGAAGTGCTTGTGTCCTGATTTGCAGTTATTAGTGTTCTTGTAGCAGTTTGTGGTTGTTGCTTTTTAAATTTATCTTTATTGATAGTACTTTTGGAGTTATTTCAAATTTTCTGTAGTTCTTTGGTTACCGCACAACCCCGGTAGCTTGCTGGGTGCTCACCACCGCAGTTTGAGCACTTCGGTTGCATTGTAGATGGTATTTTACATTTATCTGTGATATGCGTACCCGCGCATTTTACACAACTTGGCTGTCTTCCACAGTAGTTTTTTGTGTGACCAAATGCTTGGCAGCTTTTGCACTGCGATATAGTTTGTTGCTGTTTGACTGGTTCAACAGTTACTATTGTATTTAAACTTTTTGTAATCTGAAAAATTTTATTTATTTCATCAGATGCATCAAAAGACACAAGAAACATGTTCATTGGTTCTTTTGTATGCCATTTTAGCTTGTTTATAGCAGCGATTGCTTTAAAACCATGTTTTTTAAGATCATCCATAATTGATTTCGCATCCAAAGAATGATGCAAATTTTTTATTACCACATTTATTGGTCAGTGTTGTTTGTTTTCGTACGAATACCATGGTGTATTTGTATCCGTAAGCATTTTTGCTAAAGCCCTGTAGTCTTCAATATTGAAAACATTAATATTGTAGACTCCATTACTGAGTAACTTGACAAGGAATTGTTCTTTTGCAGCTTCCAGGCTACTCCTGCAGATTTTTTGGTAGTTATCGATATTTGACATCATTATGGGAGGTGGACGAGGCAATTGTTTTTTGTGTCACAGTTTGATTCCAAATTTGTGATTTTATGGGCATTATTTTCCGAATGGTTAGGAACGCTCTCAGGCGAAGACTCTGCTTTCCTTTTTTTTTGAAGGTTTCGCTTTCTTTAGAATCCAGTCGATTTCCAAAGCTAATCAGTTTCATAGTTTTTTGACTCTTTCAGAGTTTGGTTTTGAGGTTGATGTGCGGATATCTATATTATGGTTTAGTTGAAGTTTTAATTCAGCGTTCTCTTTTTGTAGATTTACTCTAAGCATTTATAGATTTTGAATTCTAATAAACAGCTGATTTTCCCCTGGTGCATAGCTTTGCTGCAGTTGTGGGTTAGGTTGGTCAATGCCACCTCCACCACCAGGCGGCGGGGTGCGAAAGTTTTCCATGATACCAATTAGGTAGTTCAATGATTATAATTGGGTATTATTTACTAATTACAATTAGCTACTATACAAGTATACGTAAAATAATTATATACTAGTAGATACTAACACAATGTTTGAAGCCTACTTTTAGGATTTGCGATTAAGTATTTTGTTGTTGTTGTTTTTAATTCAATAATGGTTGTAGAATAATACAATTGCAGAAATCGTTATTTATCACACACTATTAATTCACTGATCTTATTGCTAAGGTTGCGAACTGACTTCGTATGAGTGAAAATTATTTTTCAAACAAATGCAACTCTGAAGAACTTTTAAATTAAAATTAAGTGGCATTACCAATCAACCTAAGTTACTGACACAGGTGGCAACTCCTGCCTATTTTTAGTGTGAAGAGAACAGCTGCTGTGGCAAATACCAAAGACAATATACTACAAAGACATTACATCGTTCTCTTCACTTAGCGAAATGAGTTAAAAAACCGTGGCTGCCTATTGGACCAAAACCCGAAGTGTGCTCGGCAATGCAAAGGCAAAACATGTAGATACACATTCTGGTGTTTGCGTTCTATATGAGCGTGTGTGTTTACTACATGTGCGAATGTTTGTATGCTTGCTTTCATGTTTACGGCATGCATATGTGTGTATGGATATGAATGCAACAATGTTATTTATTTATTTGTTGGAATTGGAATGAAAACGAATTTCAATCATAGCAATCGAAGACGAGTCATTATAACTAATTATGGGAATATTTTTAAAATTTATATTGTAAATTAGTAAAACAAGAAAAAATTGGTGTATAAAATTAATAAATAACAATATGTATTTGTTTAATTTATTGTTTTATCCCCAAAAAAGCCACCATCGAATTGCACAGCAAAACTTCATGGCTGCACTAGCAGAAGACTAAAAGTTATTTTTTGCGGAATGTTATGTGCAGAATTATAGAAATTTTAGTTAATTCAGCAAATACTTTGACTCTCTAATGTACTCCAAAATCAAAAAATATAGTATAGGGGTCTTTAGCTCAATGGTGCACGCGTTGGTCTAAACTTTTTGTGGCTTAGGGCTTGAGCCCCAGCAAAATGCTATGTTTTATCGGATTTTTTTTATATTAATAATCATTTTTATAAAAAAAAGTATTTTACTATCTTCCATAAATTAACCAGTATTATATCATTTTACTGGACCAAAACTAGAGCAGAATTATTGCATGCCTGTTATATAAGATGGAGTATTATGAAATTCAACCTTGACAAATTATATGTATGCACATACATATTTGTCTTCTGATCCTTTGTCAGGTAGCGAATTGTGCCATAAAAAGAATGAAATGAAAATAAAAGCGTAATTTCTCGCATAGGAGTTTTTGTTGTATGATGTGCGGTGTGGCTTCTTTAAATATAAAGTGAAGCAGAATTAGAATTCAATTTGTCATGAAATTTTGGATATGTCAATATTTTCAGTATGGACAAATATCAGCACAATTTACACAAAAACCAATTTTGATAAAATTAGTGTTAATATTTTATATTCTTATGTTCGTCTGTTGCCTATTCCATCAGAAAATTTATCTAAATAGTTTTTAGATTAGGGGACAGTCAAAAAATCAAGGTTTTAAATTTTTTTTTTCTTGGTCAGGTCAGCTTGAAATACTATAACCACATTCTAGTAAAAATTAAACCACTCGTACGCACATGAATATGTACATATGTATGTACACTGATTCTCCGCATTTACATAGTATATGATATTCATGTTTGAAGTAAATTTTATGAACTTCAATATCTAGTATTAAATGCATATGGTTTTGTTATACGTTGATTTACTAAGTTTTGTAAATAAATCCGTATATAATGCAATAACCTATATATAAACATATATTTCCTATGGAAAAATATGTAGTTCAACCATGATTGTGTTCCAAAGCATTTTACCACTTCATAATCGAAAATAATTATAAACAAAAATCTATAGAAAATTATTTCAAGTATTTAAAAATCCAAGAAATTTTAAATTTATATTTGGGTAAATAATGTTTAGTAAAAGAATTTGTAATATAAGGCGCGTCTTTTTGCCAATTACATTTGACATTCACTTCCAAAAATGTCTACATGATTTGTGCAGGGCTTACCCAAGTCGACTTGCTTGCATGTTTTTTCATAAACGCCATTCGAAATACTACAACCGACAACTCATTTGGTTTGACGTGGAGACTTTAGTTATGGAAACTAATAAAAATGTGCAAAAACTTCTTACTGCTTCGTGCTTCTTTGTGCGTATGAACATGTATTTGGATGTGTATCCACTTACATATATGAGTATATATAGAAAATACTTTGAATCAAATAATCTGTCTTGACCTACATTCATGAATAATAGTTGGGACTTCTATTCAGTTTCATTTTTTAATTATTTGCTGTCTAAGTTCGTCTATGCAACTGCATGTATTTTTATATATTATAATGATATTAATTTAATTTTATTAATTTAAGTTAATTTTTATTTTGTAAATAATGTATTAATCTAAAAGAAATATGAAAAATTTTAATACATCTGCAAAATTCTTCCTTTTCCTACCATAAGACTAAAATCCAATATACGATATAACAAAAACTTCCTAAAATCGCATATATTCATTGACGAACGAAATGTTTGATTGGATTAGATTTTGTGAAATTTATGAGCTTCTTCAGACGAATTGCGCAAAAGTATAAAAAAACCAACAAAAACAAAAGTATTGAAACCGTACAAATCCTAACACAGTTTCATGCGCACATGAATTTATATACGAGTATATGATTTAAGAAACACCGTTATGACTATTTTTAGAAAGATATAAATTTATTTGATGTAATGATCTGCTATAGCAGCAGCAATTCAATGTGGTTTAGTAAAATTATTTAATACTGGATAATTTATGCTAAAGTAGAAACTATTCTTTTTATTTTTTATAAAAATAATTATTAGTTTGCTTTCAAAAAAAGGATGAAAATTAAAAAAATAAACACATTTCTCAGCGGACTTGAACCCGGCATCATAAAATTGATAGACCAACGCTTTACCACTTGCATTATCGATCTTTATAAAATATCCTATGCATGCATATTTATTTTATATTGTCAAGTGTTCCAATATGCACACATTATGCTTCGACATGACATGGCAAATCTTTCTTATACGCAAAACCACAAATGCTTTGTTTTAAGCCCCACTTTCCGAATAAGAAACATTTGCCATACAGGAAATTCATTCTTGTGTATTTTACCGCAGCCACACAGAACAGAAAATAAAAATTTGATTTCAAATTAGTCGCTTCTGCTGTGAGCACACACACACACTAAATACTTTATAGGAATGTGCGACCAAAAATAGCCATGTGTGTGACTGCCGATGGATACATATTCACGACTGCTTCGTGAAATTGCCGATCTGACATTGGAATGTGGTTGCCAGCAATTTCGATATGTTGATTCTCACTCAAGAGAGCAATGAAAGGTCTTTCTGTATATTGTCTTTGGTATATTGTCTTTGATTGATGGTAAGTTGAGCGTTTTTGTTTTTGTTTTTATTTTGTCCCAAAACTCTGCTCTTTATTTATTTTTTTTACGTTTATTTCAGGTCTTGGAAATAAATTGGATAGCTTTCGCGAATTGTATTCACCGAACAATATACTATCGCACTTATTTATCACTGCATTTATTTAAAAAATGCTAGAATACGGAGCAAAATTAGACGCGTCCGAACACTACGAGAATAATTACATAACTCATTAACAAAAGTTTTTTTATCAAAGTCAGTTTTTGCTAACGTTCTATGATGATTATTTAAATCAATTTGATTGATTAAATTTAATAATTTTTTTAATTATTTTCTAAACTAAGCCATTGTTGAAGAGTTTTATAATGAATTATATGTCTTTCTTTATTATTTAAATCTGTTATTAGATTAACATATTTCATATTTCCATTTTTCTTGTTTTCTGAACAAAGTGGCAAATCATTATGATAGTCCTGAAATGTTGATTTATATTCTAAATCAACTTCTAGTATATAACCAACTCGTGAATCATCTTTAACTTTATTTAAATCCAAATTTTTCACATCTTCAACCCACTCAAATCCACCATATGGAAGATATTGTGACATACTATAACCATATAAATTGTTAACATCTAGATAAATTAAATAATTTGACTCTTTTTTAGGATCATTATCACTCATGTATTTATTGTTAGCAATTGAATGACGTTTGCTATATTGAACAATAACTCCCCTAATACTTCTCTTAATAAAATTATATATGTTAAAATCTGGTGATAATTCTAAAGTTATTTGAGTTCTTTTCAACATTGCATCCCAGGATAAACCAGTTATATTATAATATTGACAAGGGTCTAACTGATAAATATTTGAACATAACTTTCCATAATTTTCAAAAACATCATATAAAAATAAAACATCTACTTGCAAATATAATAATAAATAGCTTAAAAAGCTTTCACATTTGAAGTTATTCCATACTTTTTGCGGCTGTTCATACTCAGCTACACTACACGAATTATTACTTAGTTTATTGAGGAACAACGAACGATATGCTAATTGGGTTTCCTTGAGACGCTCTATTTAACAATATTTAAATTTGTATCGGTTAAGTAACCTGCTAAGTTTTCCAAACTGGATGGCATAAAACTATATGAGTCGGGAAACCGAAGTTCAATTGTATCTTTATCATTTACATAAATTTTCTAAGACAAAGACACATACAACTCCTTATTTAATGCCACTTTCAAAACATGAAAGCTCCTTTACAAAAAAATGACAATCGTAGGCCGACAAATTATGAAAAAATTTTGGAATGAACTTTACAAACTGATATTCCCAACTGCACTGGTTGTGTGCAGGTCCTCTATATTCACCAGTTAGATGGCAATGGTCGGCTACTTTATCTTCAAAAGACAAATGATTTCCACATACTCGTATATGACAAATTTTATATTCCTGTTGCCGTTTCTGTTAAATAAAAGTTGAATTTATTGGTTTGACTTGACTTAAATAATTATTATAAATGTTTAAACTATGCTTAACTAAACTGTGGAAAAAATTCTTTGATGAATCTTTAAACATTTTATTACAATCCTGTCGATGTTGAATAAGTGCATCCTCCTTGTTAAAAAATATTAAGCATTTATAGCATATGTATGTTTGTCCGTCATGTTTTGTTATTTGACTAGTGATTAATCTGCAATTATATAAAAAAATTCTTAATTAGTATTTTTTTTTCACAAATATATTTATGTATTAACTTACCTTGAAATATTTTTAATCCACACATAATATGATCCTTCATTATCTTCTAACAGCAACAAATTGCTGTGATGGATTTTTTCTTGTAGTATAAAATAGTTTGGCCCAACAATGGTATTATTACAGTAATTTATGGATTAGTTATTTCAATATCTCCAATTTTGTTAACCGAGAGTGGAAAATTTAAATTTGTAAAATTTATTAAGATGTTATTTTCCAGATATATAATATCTGAACTGATATTGTTGATTTTATACTATGAACATCTATTACCCCATTTAAAGCTATATTCGTCTGAATTTTTTTAAATTAACATATGCAAGTTTTTTAGTATGGATATAAAGGGTTTTCCAATATTAGGTGTTATTTTGGTATTTAAAGAAAAATGCCATTTTTTGAGAAAAGTGATCGGAAGTTTATTTCATAATAAAGAGGAAGCTATGCCGTTAATAATGAAAAACAACATCAGCCAAATGGCCACCACGACCACGCTTCCAGGACCATATTCTTTTCATGAAATTTTCCATAACCAAATCGCAAAGGGGCTGCCCTATGTCCTCGATAGTCTCACGAATTCTATCTTTGAGGTCTTGAATCGACGCTGGGCTGTGGGCGTAGACCTTATCTTTCACGTGGTCCCAAAGGAAGAAGTCGCAAGGTGTTAAATCACCAGATCTCGGTGGCCAATTGTGATCACCTCTTCGAGAGATAATACGGTCCGGAAACTTTTCCCGTAAAAGAGCTATGGTTTCGTTGCTTGTGTGGCACGTAGCGCCGTTTTGTTGAAAGCAAACGTTGTCCAGATCAATACCATCCAACTCCGACCATAAAAAATCATTAATCATCTCTCGATAGCGCAATCCATTCACCGTAACTGTTGATCCAACCTCATTTTCGAAAAAGTAAGGTCCAATGACCCCGCCGGACCATAAACCGCACCAAACAGTCACACGTTGAGGATGGAGAGGCTTCTCAACAACAACTCTTGGGTTTTCCGAGCCCCAGATGCGACAATTTTGCTTGTTGACTTAGCCACCGAGGTGGAAATGGGCCTCATCAGTCAAGATGATTTTTCGATGGAATTCCGGATCATTTTCATGCATTTCAAGGACCCAATCAGCAAAGACACGACGTTGTTTGATGATCGGCCGGCTTGAGTTCTTGTGTTACCTGAACTTTATACGCCTTAAGACCCAAGTCTTTATGCAAAATACGGTGTAATGACGTTTGTGTAATGCCCAATTCCAAAGAACGACGAGGAATGGACAAATCTGGGTTTTCTTCAACACTTTGGGCTACAGCAGCAATATTCTCAGTTGTTCTTGAGCGATGTGCACGGGTTTTATTCTTCACATCACTAACTTATCCCAACAGCTCCAATTTTTCCACCAATTTCTGTATTACGGTCCGACAAGGTGCTTCACGACGACCCAAAAATGCTTTAGTTTTGCGAACTGTGACTGCAAGATTTTCACCATTTTTGTAGTGAATTTTAAAAATTTCAATGCGTTGTTGAAGCGCGTATCGTTCCATTTTTGGTAGTGGCGTAGTTTCTACTTGTCAAATGTCAAAGAATAAAAGCTTCTAAAGTGACACCTAAAATACCGGGTGTTTCAAAATAACACCTCTTGTCGGAAAACCCTCTATATAAATATATATAAGTTATCACGCAGCGTTGCCACGAAGCACCTGACAATAATAAGAGGATCGACTTACAATCACTGAGTACGTGCCAACGTAGTGCACGCGCATCCGGCAGAGCAGCAGCGAGTGCACTGGCGACTTAGCCATTGTGGGAGCCGTCATGTCAGCAGTTTTAGGGTAGCGGCTAAGTTAGGCTATGCTTATGTTTATTCTAGGCTATATATATGTGTAACGTTTTATTATTCGGCAGTCCGCATTTGGATAGAACAAATCGCTGTCAAAATAAATTACTTAAACAAAATAACAGTGCGTTTCAATTGGAGCCAGTGGTCGGCTTCATAAAATTATAATTTTTTATGTGACGCATCGCGATCACGTTAACTGGCGCCGGAGCAGGGACCCTGACTCCTTTGTGGTATAGTGGTTAGTACACCCTCTTGAGGGAAACCGAGTTTTAATTCCTCGCGAAGGAGTCAGCGGCTTAGAGCCCGGTTACAACAGGGCTATCCCTCTCTAATTTTTGGTTGTTCATTAGCATTAGACACGCTCTTAGGAGTGAATATTGTCGAACCCATGGGAACACGGCAATTATGAACAAATTCCAACAAATTCCAACATTGGAAACCAGTAGGGAAGAGGGAGCTCTTGCGTGAAGTAAATCGTGCCTTAGTAGGTTGCCCACAACTTTAAAAGTGGGCATCTAAAACGGAGAACACGATCCATCCTTGACCGGCTCAAAAGTTTGTGCGGATTTTTCAATAAAATTGGCTTCAATTAAATTGAAGAATTAAAATTAAAAATTTTATCAAATATTTAAAAACAAATAGAACTGCGATTCCCAAGGGACCCTCCAGTTCAATAAATAAAACAGCCAGCTGCGACTCTGTAACCCAAAAAGCCAGACCCTCCAGCTATGCTATAAAAAAGTCTATAGCCTCCGTAAGAATCCTGCTACAATCTTCAATTTTTTGTTATCATTCCAGACCAAAAATAATACGGCAAATAAGAACCAAAATTAATGCAGCATAACCAAAAACAGGAAAGAAAATAAATTGCTGAACGAAAGAATTTTGTGGAAATTTTTCTAAGAATGAAAAGCTTGTGAGTTATGGGACAAAAAGCATAAGAAAAAAATTAAAAAAAGAGTTCCAAGTGCATTAAATAAAATACAACTTGTTGTGTGATTAATAGTGATAATAATTGTGCCCTAAGCGTGATTTTTCAAAGGTAAGTGCCTATTTAATTAATTCTTTGCCTTTTACATTTTGTTACAAATATAAAGGAAGATATTAGAAATTCTTTAACGAGCTTGACTGGAGCAGTCAATGCTCTAATAGAACAGCTGAAAGGGCTGGAAGGCCGCGTAGGGAGATTAGAACGGGGAACGAAACCCTAGTTTCCACCGCGGTTAGGGCAGAATTGAAAAGAGTCGAAGATCGCATAGCGCAGGTCGAGGGCAGGGAGTCGGAACCTGGCCTCAACCCATTCGGTGAATCAAATTCCGTAGCTCTTTGTGCTCCAAGAACAGAACAGGAACTAAAAGAAATATGTAGGCTTCCAGACTGTTTTAAGGAATTACAGGTGTTCGAGGGCAATCCAGTAAAATATGTTTCCTGGGTACATAGTGTCGAATCGATTCTCAAGGATTTTGAAATAGTGCGGGATAAGCCCATTTAAAGAGTAATATTGCAGCACATAAGGCAAAAGATTCGGGGCGGTGCCGATACGGCGCTGGTGTCATATAATATTTTTGATGACGAATGGCCATCCATTAAGAGCGTTCTGTCATTACACTATGCTGGCAAGAGGGATATTGGTACTCTAGAACACCAACTTAATCAATTATCACAGAAGGGGTCCAAGTTGGGTGAATACTTTGCCATGGTTAATCACCAATTTTCCCTGATCATTAACAAAATAAAAACAGCAGCATATTCCCAGGAGACGGTCAAGGCGTTGGTGGAAACCTACCGCAACCGTGCCTTGGACGTTTTTATTCGCGGTTTAAATGGTGACCTTTCGAAAATGCTGATAATTCAAAAACCTAGAACTTTACCAGAAGCATACTCTGCTTGCCTGGAGGCACAGAATCTATCTCTAAGGAACAACACAATTCACTCGAAAACTCTTAATAGAGTGACAGTCCCAATAAGTCAGGTACCTCGTATGGAATCTAAACCACAGCTTCCACTCAGGCCATTTAATCGCTTTCCTCCAAGAGGTAACACCAATTATAATAATAACATTAACTTTTCATCGAACTATCAAAGAAGACCAATGGGATCTACTCCACCAGAGAGAATGGAGGTTGATGAATCCATACAATCAAGACGGTCGAATTACATGAACCGCCCTCAGGGTGGCAACTCCTTCAAGCGAAGAGCAATGTCTGCCAACTACCCGCAAAAATATCAAAAGCTTAACAATATTCAGATGTCAGAATCAGAGCTAGGCTTCTCAGAAGAAGGTTGTGACGAAAAGTTAGAACCTGAGTCTTGCGGTATAGATAATTTAAATTTTATTACGGGCGCCTCTCCAGCGTTCCTTATATAGAGTATAAAACGCGAGACGGCTCCATCCTAAACTTTCTAATCGATACTGAGGCTAACAAAAATTTCATAAGTCCGTCCGCTACAAAAATTTCAATACCGCTAAAAAATCCTTTTCAAGTACACACTGCTGCGGGTAACATTAACATAAACAAGAATGTGAGCGGCAAGTTTTTTGAGAAAGCTGGAATCAGCACCCTTGTAACCTTCTACGTTTTGCCAGGCCTCATGTCCTTCCATGGAATTATTGGTGACGATACCCTTAAATATCTAGAAGCGGTCATCCATCGAAAAAATAATATACTTACGCTAAAACCAGGCATAAAAATTCCACTGAAGGCAAAAATATCAAAAGAAGTCAACTTAGTCGAGCCAGGGAGTATATCTGCTAGTGCCAAGCTGCGCATCAATAATCTTCTAAAAAAATTTAAAGAGCTTTTTGGTCCAATTAATGAAAACAATATGGTAAAGACCACGGTGAGGGCCGAAATCAAGACAACAACTAACGAGCCCATATATACAAAGAGCTATCCATATCCCTTCCCAATGAGAGAAGAGGTGGAAAAACAGGTAAGCGAGCTCCTGTCCGAAGGTGTGATCCGTCCCTCTAATAGTCCATATAATTCGCCTATTTGGGTGGTTCCTAAAAAACCAAAACCTTCTGGTGAAAAACAGTATAGGATGGTTGTCGACTTTAAGCGACTAAACAGCGTGACTATATCTGACGCATACCCTATACCAGACATTAATTCAACCCTCGCTAGCTTAGGAAAAGCAAAGTATTTTACCACGCTTGATCGAACGTCTGGTTTCCACCAAATTCCGATGAAGCCATCAGATGTTCCAAAAACAGCCTTCTCGACCATGAATGGTAAATATGAGTTTTTCAGATTGCCCTTTGGTTTAAAAAACGCGCCGGCGATCTTTCAAAGATTGATCGATGACGTGTTGAAAGAATTCATTGGAAAGATCTGCTATGTATATATAGACATCATCGTTTTCGGCGGGTGCGAGGAGGCTCATCTTGATAATGTTGAAACGATTTTTTCCCGGTTGCGTGAAGCAAACCTTAGAGTTAACCTTGAAAAAACTCGATTCATGAGAACAGAGATAGAGTTTCTTGGCTACGTTGTAGCACGTGATGGTATCAAGCCTGACGAGAAAAAGGTAAAGGCCATCGAGCAGATTTTGCCTCCCGAAACCTTGAAAGACCTAAAAAGCTTCCTTGGATTAGCATCATATTATAGAAGATTTATAAAGGATTATGCGAAGGTGGCTAAACCCTTAACCAATTTGGCTAGGGGGGAGCACGCACAGGTTATAGCAAACCAATCAAGGAAAATTTCGATTAACTTAGACGAACAGGGTCTTAAAGCTTTTCGAGAATTGAAATTGTTTTTAACATCTTATGAGGTTTTAGCGTTCCCTGACTTTGAAAAACCATTCAATTTGACAACTGATGCCTCTAACTTTGCGATTGGAGCCGTCCTATCCCAGGGCGAAATAGGTAAGGATAGTCCTATTGCCTATGTGTCACATTCCTTGAATAAAACCGAGGAAAACTATGCGACAAACGAGAAGGAAATGCTGGGGATAGTATGGGCCCTGGATAACCTTCGTAACTATGTTTATGGTACAAAAAAAATTAAAATCTTTACAGACCACCAGCCCCTAACTTTCGAATTAGGGAATATAAACTATAACGCAAAACTTAAGCGATGGAAGGCCCGAATTGAGGAGTATAATTAGGAGTTGATTTACAGGCCTGGTAAATCAAACTTTGTAGCCGATGCTCTTTCGAGGCTTAAAACGGAACTAAATCACTTGCCAGGTTCAAGCGATTCTGTTACTGAAACAGCCAGCGAAGGCAACTATTCAACAGCCGCGACCATGCATAGTGCGGAAAGGGACAGCTCTGAGTTCATTCCTCACGTAGAGACTCCCTTGAACGTATTTAGGAACCAATTGGTAGTGAGACAAGGTAATGATCCTCACTGTTGGGAAACGCCACATCCCGGGTACAAGCGCCACTACATATCTATGCAAATTAATAGTGCAAATTTAATAATCAACTTAATCAATTTTTTGATTCCTACTGTAATTAATGGGATAAAAATACCTGAAGCCTTCTTACAAACACTTCAGGACGTTTATGTAGAACACTTTTCCCAGTATAAAATAAGGCTCACTCAAAGGTTGTGGAGGACGTAACGAATGAAGAAAGGATCTGTCGGATCATTGAGGATGAGCATAAGCGTGCACATAGGAATCCGCGGGAAAACGGTGCTCAAATAATTGAAAAATTCTATTTCCCACGGATCAATGCCCTTATTACAAGATATACCTCAAATTGCGAGATTTGCAAAGTGAACAAATACGACCGACATCCACCTAAGCCTCAGTTCCCACATACCCATTCGAAAAACCTTGTGATTTATTTTTTGACAGGACACAAATAATCAATTACCAAAACCTCGAGGCCTTTTGAAATAAAATCCATACAAAAATTCGAGCGCAAATAGAAAGGAATCAGGAATTAAGGAATTTAAAATTAAACAAAAAAAAAACAGATTCCCAAATGTTTGATTTGGGAGACCAAATCGCAGATAAACAGATAAAGAGTAAACAAAAACCCCTTTACAAAGAAAGAAGTAGTGGCAAGGGATAACAAAGTGACAGTTGTAACTGAAACCGGTAAAAGATTTCATAAGACACACGTAAAGAACTAGTAAAAATAAAGCAATAGCTTTAATAGTAATTGGTAAAGAATTTATAGGCACTACAGATAAAAATTTATGTATAAGGCACTTACCTATTCATAATAAATGCACCCTAACATTATTATTGAGATATAAGATCATATATAATCATGAAAAAATATATGTATATACCTTTATGTAAACGTAAAGATTGTTGTTCCACAAATTCATCACAGGTTGTTTATAAAAAAAAAGGGATACCTTTTAATAAAAAAATCAAGATATAAAAATATTATAAAATACGAGATATAAAATATTACATACAAAATAGGTTAGCGAATGTACACCTAAAAATAGTAATACAATATACTAGATACTTTGTAAAAAATGTAAAAAATAAAAAAAAAATAAATAAAAAAAATAGTAAAAATAATTAGAAAAAAATGTAAACTGTAGAATTTAAATATAATAAGAAATATGCAATGATTATTTGCCTACTAAAAATTAATTAAAAATTAAATCATTAAGATGTATAGTTACTGAATATATGTAAAACTAGGACCCTAATTTTTCCTAATTACAAATCATATTTTATTTAGTTTATTTTTAAATCAATTAAATGTTAGTTTAAGTAAAATTATAGTTATCATACTATCATTGATAGTGTTGTCTTTACATTTATACGAGTAATGTAATAAAAAAGAGGGGGAAGGGAGTTATACTATTAATACAGATATTTCTTATTACAGTTTAGGACTATTCATAACAATAGCTGGTGCACATGGTTTCCAGGTTTTCAGCTACCAATCCCCAGTATCAGTTCGCGACGGAGATGGATGTGTTATGAATGGTTGTTTCAAACTCGTACACATCGTGAATTTGAATACATACAGGGACTTACTTCTAAACATTTCATCTATGGCCAACTCCACTATGCAAAGCAACGATAAAAAACTCGTATACGAATATCACTTTAGGTGGATAATGAATCGACTGGATGAATTAAGAGCAAGAAGTTCAAGAAGATCTCGGTCGATAGATTGGATAGGCTCCGCCTGGAAGTGGATCGCAGCCTCCCCGGATGCTGCCGATTGGAACTCTATACAAGAGCGAGGACAACATAATTGAGAACAATAACCACCAATATAAGGTAAACGACAAACTTTTCATTTCTGCCAGCTTCTCGTCGTAATAGCTGAAGTCAGTGAAATTGTTCGGGCTTGTCAGATGGCCAAGACCGGAATCGTAAACGGAAATTTGCTGGACAAAGAAGAAATAGAGACGCTTCCTTATCAAAATGCTATAGAGGCGATCGAGTTTGGAAAGGCTTCAGTATATACAAATGGTTCCCTCTTGTTGTACATCCTGGCAATGCCGAAATTAAACACGGCAAAGTATCATCTTCTTATAACCAGATCCGCAATAATTGAAGGTAAACAAATTGATTTGGAATTCTCACAAATGCTGGTGAGCCAGTCGGAGACATACGGTTTGAAGGACACATGCCTCGTAATTAACAACTCGACCGTTTGTGAGGAAAAGGATTCCTGAAGATAGCTGCTTACCCCGAATTTTAAAAGGAGGTCATGCGAAATGTCAGTTCCGTACAAACAAGGAGGAGGTAATCGAAATGCTTACCGGGAGTACAATCTTTTTAACCAATTTTAAAGGCCAAATCGCAAGCGAGAACACAACAACCCTCATCGAGGGTACTAACGTAATCCTGTTAACAAACGAAACTATATTTATTCGAAACCAAACGTTCACTAGCAGAAGTATCTCGCACCTACAAGCAGATCCGCCTGTTCTGGCAAATGTCACCAATCAAGGACTAAAGGTGGACATCCATTACTTCCACGAACTGAGCATCGACAACATCAAACGCCTTGGTCGTTTGAAAGCTACGCTTGGGGTTTACCTAATTTCGGAAATCGTTATTCTAACTCTGGTGATCTCTGTTTTCATGGCACTATGGCACGTCGTGACAAAGAAGCTCAGTATACCACCGATCAAGTCGCTGGAGGAACAACCTAACGTCGCAGGACTACCTATGAAGCCACCTCGATCCCTCCAATCACACTTTGATCTGCGGGACGCAGACCTTTAAAAGGGGAGGAGTTATCACGCAGCGTTAACACGAAGCACCTGACAATAATAAGAGGATCAATTTACAATCACTAAGTACGTGCCGACGTAGTGCACGCGCATCCGGCAGAGCAGCAACGAGTGCACTGGCGACTTAGCCATTGTGGGAACCGTCGTGTCAGCAGTTTTAGGGTAGCGGCTAAGTTAGGCTATGCTTATGTTTATTCTAGGCTATAAATATGTGTAACGTTTTATTATTCGGCAGTCCGCATTTGGATAGAACGAATCGCTGTCAAAATAAATTACTTAAACAAAATAACAGTGCGTTTCAATTGGAGCCAGTGGCCGGCTTTTATTATTATTTTTTATGTGACTATGGCTCGTATATCTTTGCATGATGAAATGGCAAACCTTTCTGAACAGAAATGTTAAAAGAGCGGGAAAAAATATGGCGTCGTTTGCTGTTACTATCGTGTTACTTTTGTAGCGTTTCTTTTGAAAAACCCTTTATATATATATATATATATATATATATATATATATATATATATATATATATATATATATACGAGAAGAAAAGAACTTATATATATATATATATATATATATATATATATATATATATATATATATATATATATATATATATATATATATATATATATACGTAAAAGAAAAATCGAAACAGGAGCTGTTGGCGATACCAAAAAAAGCGTTTCAGAAGTGTTTCGAGGATTGGAAAAAACGCTATCATAAGTGTATTATATCTGAGGGGAATTACTTTGAAGGGGACAAGATAGTTGTTGATGAATAAATATACTTTATTTTTTGATCACACAATAACGGTTATTTTTTGATGACACCTCGTATATATACAGGGTGGCCCAAATAAGACCAGCTGATGTGAAACACAAATAACTTTTTTATTTTTTAACATAATTTATTTTTTCTTTTTGCAGATTATAACTGAAATCTTGGAAATTTAAAATGAATACGTACAGTCTACAACAACGCATTAAAATTATCCAATTTTATTATTCTTCTCAACGATCAATTGTTCTGACGCAGCGAAATTATCGCCGTTTTTTTAACGTAAGATCAGCGCCCACATTTTCCATGATTACAAACAAAACTGTAGGTTGTGGGGCTCCGAAAATCCAAGGGCAATACATCAGCATCAGTCACACCCAATCAGATGCACTGTTTGGTGCGGTGTTATGGCCACAAAAATCATCGGCCCATATTTCTTTGAGAATGAGGATGAAACGCCAGAAACGGTCTCCGGGGCTTCTTGCAGAACAATGATCGACAACTTTTTGCGGCCAATGGTGGAGCAACATCCTAATTTGTGGTTTCAACAAGATGGAGCCACTGCGCATACTGCTAGGCAAACTATTGACATGCTGCGTGAAATTTTTGGTGAACGCTTAATTTCAAGAAATTCATATTTCCCTTGGCCTCCTCGTTCACCAGATTTAACTGCGCCCGATTCTTTTTTATGGGGATATTTAAAAGACAAAGCGTATGTTAACAAACCACAGACACTTGGACAGCTCAAGCAGAATATTCGAGACGAAATACGGCGCCTGCAACCAGAAACATTACGCCGTGTAATGCAAAATGCGCTAAAAAGAGCCAATGCCTGTATCGAGCAAAATGGTGGTCATTTGTCTGATGTCATATTTCACACATAGTCACGTTAAATTTCCATAAAATGTATTTAACATATTAAAATAAATCATTTAAAAAAACCCGTTATTACAAGAGTTACACGTGTTTAACATCACTAGGTCTCATTTGGGCCACCCTGTATATACACTGCCGCTCATCTGATTAGGTTTAGCCATGTCCCAATGGTAAAACGCAATTTCCTCGAAAAATAGTAATGTGAAAAATGTAGAAATTGATGTCATCTATAAAAACCTCAGTGCACAACATTATTATAATAAATCAATAATCTTAAATTTAAAAACAATTTTTAAAAAATAAATTTCAAGAAACTATGTATGGCTTTTTCGGCTCATCAGAGTAGGTTCAGAATTAAAAAAGCGATTTTACATTATAACACATTAATTTATTTACATATTTACTTATCATACAGTACATTTTTAATGTTTTAAACACAATTAATAATGAGTACTTCCGCCCTTACCTAATATTGTTTCATAAATTCGATTTGGGATCGAAACATACAGTTTTTGTATTGTTTGAAGGGATATTTCACTCCAAGCTTTTTTAATAGCAACTTCTAACGACTCTTTATCTTCAAATTGTTTGCTCGACTCATAAACTTTGCATGACAGCAGTCCCCACATATTTTCAATAATATTGAGGTCGGGGGGGGGGGGGGGTATGGAGGCCATTCCAATAAAGGGACATTTTGCTTTTTTATCCACTGTTTAACGAGCGTCGCAGTATGAACTGGAGCATTATCTTGCTGATAGGTCCACTTTATTGGTCCGAAAATGTTTGAAAAGTGTGGGAAAGCTTTTTCAATTACATTTTTGTAGTTATTTGCCTTCATTCTGGAAGATAAAAACTGTAGCTCACAAGTTCCATAATAGGAAATTGCTCCCCACACCATCAGACCACCTTCACAACTATGATGACGAAATAAGTGATGTTCTTCCTTCCTTAAATCGTGGAAGTAATACTTATACCCGTCCGGGCTATCCAAATTGAACTTCTTTTCATCAGAAAATACAACGTGTTGCCATTCCTTCTTCCAAGTCATGTCCTTTTGGCAGAACTGAAGCCGCGCTTCTTTGCGAATGCTATTAAGCGGTGGTTTTTTCTTCAATTTTAATCGCTTTAGGTGTTTAGCACTACGAATAACTCGCTTTACGGTTGCCAGGCTAGCAGAAACACCGGTTTGTTCCCTTATTTTCGAAGCGGATTCGTGAGAATTAGACGCAAATCTGATAATGGCTCTCCTATCCGCCTTCGCTGTGGCTTTATAAGTACCTCCTTTCATATTTTTTCCATAGCCCGATTGATTTCGCAGATAATTGCTGACCACGTTTTGGCTGCGTCCAATTTTGTTGGCGATACTCCGATGATTTACGACGCATTCACTAAACGCATTAATTTTGCCCTTTTCTTCAGCTGTTAATGGCTTGGCGCGACCCATTTCGAAAATAAATGGTGACAATTTATTTCAGTTGTGCCAATTAAAGAAATTTCGATGTCTTTCTAACCACAGATCAAAGAAAACTAAAGTCTTTTACTATTGAACCTATTCTGATGAGCCAACAATTTACCATGCTTTAGCCGGAATACAAGAACAAAGCAAAGCAACAGAATAACGGTGCATTTTCCCGTTAGTTTTTTTCAAACAAATTGCAATACACAAAAAAAATAAGTGTACTTGTAATACATATTAAGAAATTCAACTATTAAACTTCACAAAATGCTGAACTTAATCAGATGAGCGGCAGTGTATATATATATATATATATATATATATATATATATATATATATACATATATATATATATATATATATATATATATATATATATATATATATATGTATATATATATATATATATATATATATATATATATATATATATATATATATATATATATATATGTATATATATATATATATATATATATATATATATATATATATATATATATATATATATATATTATTATTATATCTTACACCATAATTAATTATGATTGCAAGGTGTTAGGGGAATGAGTACTAGCTGGAGAGGCTTTCGACTCGAAGAGAAAATGATTTTATAGAAAGAAGCATTTTGGAGACCAAGCCCGTGGCAGGATTTGAACATGCGAACCTCGGGGTGTGAGTCTAGCATGCTTACCACTAGACCACAGAGGGTGGCTATATATATATATATATATATATATATATATATATATATATATATATATATATATATATATTTATATATATATATATATATATATATATATATATATATATATATATATATATATATATATATATATATATATATATATGTCATGGAGTCGGTCAGGAATTTTGCCACAATTACATCGAGCTGTTTTGAGCTGGTATTTACATTTTCCGATGTAAAATATTTTCGTTGTGCTGTCAACAAATTCTCTGAATTTAGCAGCATTTTTTGTTTGTCTCTTACAAGCTTCACGGTAATTTTTCAATAATCTGCCCAATTTCTTAATAATATTTTTTTTTTCAATAACCTCAATATTTAATTTGTTCCAAATTTGTATCAATTTGTCGCAAACGTGTGGGGTGAATGTGTCGTATGAAAACATTTTATTTGCGTTTTTGCAACGAGCGGCCAAGAAAAAATAATGTTTCAAAATGTCTCTCGTAGTTGGAAGCAAAATATCGTCTAATTCAGCCTCTAAACCGAATGCCAATACGTTTTGCGACGGCATATGTTCTAGATTTGATGATGACGCTGATGATTCTGGCTGCGTCTCCATCTCCACATTCTTTGTATTATCAGAATCCACTGGATTATCCATATTTTTTATAAATTAAATTAAAAAAATGTTTTTTATTAGCACTGCACAGTTTATACACGAAACAATTATTTCTAAAACTTACATTTGTGGCAGATATTTTAAAATGCGTATTTAATTTTATGTGTATTTCATGCTCTGATCGTTTACAATAAACTAACAAAAATGCGTCAAATGAACTGAAAACAATAGAAGAATAAAAAATAAGAAATAAAATAAATAGAATAAAATAGAATAAAATAAAAAAATAGGATAAAAATAAGAAATAGAACATTTTTATGATTTTGCGCTATGAACAACTGAAAATGGTAGTTTATCAATATTTTCACGAAAAATTTGCACTTTCACAAGACCAAAACTGCCTGAAGGAGCGTTCCAATGCTTTTGCGATGTACTAGAGAGTTCTTAACTATGGTCTTGGCTACAATTTACAATTAGATCGAAAATCTCAATGGTTTGGCAAAATATTCAAAAAAACGTGACAAAAAGTGGTGAATTTTCTACATTTTCGACTTTTCGACCATGAAAACGAAGTTTTTTCTAAGTAATACTTTTAAAAATAAGTCAAAATTTCAAATACTTTACGAAATTTGAGCCCAAGAAAATTTGCAAATTTTCCATGGTCTGGTGTACTTTTATATATATATATATATATATATATATATATATATATATATATATATATATATATATATATATATATATATATATATATATATATATATGTATATATATATATATATATATATATATATATATATATATATATATATATATATATATATATATATATATATATATACATATCCATATTAAAAAACTGGCGTGTGTTAATGTAAAAATTTCTTTAGTCATAGCTTAGTTTTGAAAATAAAAAATTCTTAAATTTAATCAATCAAATTAGTTGAAAAAATATTTTGATTTAAATAATCATCATAGAACGTTAGTAAAAACTGATTTTGCAAAAAAATTTTGTAGGTTAATGAATAATTCTGTTTATCGTCGGAAAGCGTAGATAAGAGAAGAGATGTTAAATTAGTATGTGAATTGGAAACTCGAGGTAGGAGGAGGGTCTCATGGCGAAGTTTAATTATCATAATGCACTCATGTTTTCTGACGTCAATAAATTTAGCGCAGTTTACAATAAACCAATTTATGTTTGTTTTGTGGTTTTAGAGATATCAAAATGGAAAATGTATAATTTTCAATAATGATTACATGAAAATAAACAACATGGATACTGATTCATTTATAATTGATATTAAGACAAATGATTTCTATGATGATATTCCTGATGACAGTTATTCACATTTTGATATGTCTGCATTTCCAATCCAAAATGTTTTTAATTTTCCATTGGTAAACAAAAAAGGTTTAGGTATGTTTAAAGAGTAATATAATGGGAAAATAATGAAAGAATTCATTGGTTTTGAAGCAAAAATGTATTCTTGTAAAACTGATGGTGATGAAAAAGAAATAAAAAAAATCAAAGGTGTAAAACAATGTTACAAATAAACTTAATATTGATGATTTTAGGAAGTGCTTCTTAGAAAAAAGTTATATTTTTATAAAATGTAAGTTTTAAAATCTAAGTTATATCAAGTATATACGAGGGCGGATTGATATTGAAGCTACCTAAGTAGGAAAAAAACATTTATTTCTCAACATAGTCTCCTTTTACTTCGACACACTTAGTAAGACGATATTCCAACTTTTTTATACCATCTGAATAATACGATTTCGGGAACCCCTCAAAATACGCGTTAGTTTCGGTAATCACTTCTTCGTTTGAGATGAATCTTTTTCTTGCGAGGCATTTTTTCCAGTTTGGAAACAGGAAAAAGTCACTAGGAGCTAAATCTGGACTATAAGGTGGATGATTAACCAATTCGAAGTGTATTTCACGTAATTTTAGCATCGTATCTAATGCTGTGTGAACCGGTGCGTTATCTTGAAGAAAGAGCATTTTTTTTCTTCTTTAAATGTGGTCGTTTTTACTTGATTGCATCAATCAATTGATCCAATAATGCACGATAATACTTTCCTGTGATTGTGGATCTTTTTTCAAGATAATCGATGAGCAATATTCCGTGTGCATCCCAAAATACAGTGGCCATAATCTTGCCAGCCGATTTCACTGCCTTCGCCTTCTTCGGAGCACTTCCACCAGCTTCCACCCATTGTTTCGATTGATTTTTGGTTTCAGGTGTGTAGTGGTGGACCCACGTTTCATCAACAGTTATTAATCGACGCCAAAAATCAACAGGATTACTCTTTATCATATCCAAACACCGCTGTGAATTGGTCTGCCGAACTCGTTTTTGTTCGACACTGAGCAAACGCGGCACCCATCTTGCCGATAGCTTTTTCATATGCAAATGTTCATGCAAAATGTTGAACACACGTTCATATGATATGTTTGCCATTTCAACAATCTCACGCAATTTGACGCGGCGATCATTCATAAAGGATAGAAGCTTCTAGAAACTACGAGAATAGCGTAGAAGTTTCTACACCAACCATTCGAAAACTATAAAAGCGACAAGACTGTTCAAACTCGAGAACAGTAGATCAGAGACCGTAAAAGTGTGTGCATCTAGCATTTTAATCAAAGCAGCAGTATTTGTAATTGTGCAAAGTGATGAAATTACTTATTAAATAAAGTGTTAAATAAAGTGCAAATCATAACTAAGTAAACTTTAAGCCTAATATTAAATGTGTAAATAGCAATAATTAAATAAAGCTAATTATTTTAATTTAACCAGCGATTGTTTGATTACTACACAATCCAGCGGTACGAGTCCGAGTACAGAGAGTTAGAGAAATTGTCAGGAGGGCAATTTTGTAACAGAGTAAATTGTCAGGAGGGCAATTTTGTAACAGAGTAAATTGTCAAGAGGGCAATTTCGTAACAATTGGTGTCAGAAGTGGGATTGTGTATCTGTAATAAACAATGGTTAAATTCGAAAAACTGAGATTGGAGCAGCTCAAGTAGGAGCTTGAGCGTTTAAATTTGCAAACACAAGGGCTTAAAGCGGAGCTGCAGGTGAGACTAAGAAGCGCTTTAGAGGAGCAGGGTATAGATGTCGATGAGCATGAATTCCGATGTGAGGAGCCAACGACACCTCGACACGAAGAAACAACGCCAGAAACTAGCACGGGTAACTTTGACATGAGTGCACTTATCCTGGTAATACAGCAGCAGTTAAAACAAAATTCTCAAGCTGTCAAGGAACAATTAGAACAAAATGCTGAAACCCTGAAGCAAGCAGTCGATGAGAGGATACAGGAGCGATTACAACAAAATGCTCAAGCTGTCAGAGAGGATGTTAAAGAACAGTTACAGCAGAGTGAAATACGACTTGCTCTACTAGCGGAACAAAACTCACAGCAGATGAAAGAAATGTCCGAGATGGTAGACAGGAAGGTTTGTGAAATTGAGACACGGCAGGAATCGTTCGAAAAATCTGTAGAACAAAAATTCATTGCGAACGAGCAAAAGCAGAACGAATTAGAGCAAAGAATTCACCTATTACAGGAAGGTGCATTGCCTGTGCCAGCTTTATCCTCAATAAAACTGAAGCCTCCTACCTATGATGGAACCACAACATTTAGTGTCTTCAGAATGCAGTTTGAGACTACCGCTAGCACAAATGGTTGGAGTGCTCGCGAAAAAGTGGCTGCATTAACCGTTTCGTTGAAAGGTGCTGCCGCTGATGTGCTTCAAACTATCTCAGAAAGTGAGCGAGACTGCTATGAAAGCTTGATGAATGCCGTTCAGCGCAAGTATGGTAGTGAACATCGCAAACAGATGTACCAAGTAGAGCTACGAACACGGGTGCAGAAGAGTGGTGAGTCTCTACAACAGTTTGCGGCGGAAGTGGAACGGTTGGCTCATCTTGCCTACCCAGGAGAGATCACTGAGAGGTGTATGATGGACACCTTTGTATATGGCATTCGCGATGCGGAGATAAAGCGTTCTGCAATAACTAATCCGAAAGCTACATATATGGAGGCAGTAGCTAGCGCTTTGTTATCAGAGACAGCAGCATTGGTGTGTCGGTCAGAATGCACAGCCCGTCAGATAAGAGTCGAGAACAGACAAAGTTTCACGGGCAAATGCTTTACCTGCGGTGATGTGGGGCACATGGCTCGTGATTGTCAGTTGAGATGGAAACATTATGCAACACACGCTCCGGTAAGATTGCCAAAGCAAGACAAAGTCCGAATTAGGGAATCGGAAAAGATTGTCAAGCCGGGAAATGAACGGACTCCCACAACTGATGGCCCAAGAATCTTCGTTTCTCAGATGGCGCGGAAAAATAACAGCCTAACTGTCAACAGTGTAATAAGCGGAAGAAAAGATGTGGTAACATTGGATACGGGGGCATCACATTCCATAATCAGAAGGGATCTCGTTCGGGGAATCGAGCCGCTTCAGGGAATAAGTTTGCGTACGGCCACTGGAGATGATGCACCGGTACTTGGAAAAGTTACACGGAAAATCACTATCGGCACCACAACAGTGAAGCACGAGTTTATAGTTGCGGATATTGTGGATGAAGTAATCTTAGGTGTGGATTTCATGATCCGGAATGGATTCACACTAGATTTTAAAAGCCGAGTACTGAAATATGCGAACACCGAAATACCGTTATTTATAGGTGATGATAAGTATGGAGCTGTTAAACAAGACATTGTATCGCGACGGACAAAAATCGCACCCAAGCCAGTTATACGGGCCAAAATGGGCGGAGATGTTGGGAAGCATAAGAGCCGAATCGTACCAGAAAAAGTAGTGAATATTTCAAATACCGCTGAAACCATAGCGAAAAAGAAGGTAAGGTGCCACAGAATTTCAGCAATTGTAAACTGTGAGAGGCAACCGCGAGTCACGCAAAGCAAGATACGAGCTAATACAAAGGTACCCGACGATCTAGCGAAAGAATGGTCTAAAGAGTCACATACAGTACTTCCATGCAGCAATTGTATACCTAAAAAACGAGGACAGTTGAATGAAATTCATGGAAACAGCAGAAATCGTACGCAACTGATGAGTGATAAAAGGAAAGCGAGATATGATGTACGAGTAAACTCTAAGGGATTTCAGGAAGGGCAACTAGTTATGCTTCATAATCCGCAAAGGAAAAGTGGATTATCGCCAAAACTGCAAACACACTGGGAAGGACCTTATAAGGTGATAAAGCGGCTCAACGATGTAGTATACCGCATCCAGTTGGCGAGAAATGCCAGGAGCAAAATGAAAGTCGTTCATTTAGAGAGGGTTTCTCCTTATAAAGGTTGCAGTACTATCCTTGTTCGGGACGAACAAGTTTAAGCGGAGGGCAGTGAAACGTGATAGCTCAGTGAAAAGGGATTGCATACTTTTAGGATCCCATCTGGAGAATGAGTGCCCCCTGTGAGTCAAGATGCGAACTATTCGAATAAAAGTTTATTCAAGAACCATCTGCAGGTAATATCAAAAAGAATATTCTCGACTTCTGTCGAAGAGGATAGAAGCTTCTAGAAACTACGAGAATAGCGTAGAAGTTTCTACACCAACCATTCGAAAACTATAAAAGCGACAAGACTGTTCAAACTCGAGAACAGTAGATCAGAGACCGTAAAAGTGTGTGCATCTAGCATTTTAATCAAAGCAGCAGTATTTGTAATTGTGCAAAGTGATGAAATTACTTATTAAATAAAGTGTTAAATAAAGTGCAAATCATAACTAAGTAATCTTTAAGCCTAATATTAAATGTGTAAATAGCAATAATTAAATAAAGCTAATTATTTTAATTTAAACAGCGATTGTTTGATTACTACACAATCCAGCGGTACGAGTCCGAGTACAGAGAGTTAGAGAAATTGTCAGGAGGGCAATTTTGTAACAGAGTAAATTGTCAGGAGGGCAATTTTGTAACAGAGTAAATTGTCAAGAGGGCAATTTCGTAACAATTGGTGTCAGAAGTGGGATTGTGTATCTGTAATAAACAATGGTTAAATTCGAAAAACTGAGATTGGAGCAGCTCAAGTAGGAGCTTGAGCGTTTAAATTTGCAAACACAAGGGCTTAAAGCGGAGCTGCAGGTGAGACTAAGAAGCGCTTTAGAGGAGCAGGGTATAGATGTCGATGAGCATGAATTCCGATGTGAGGAGCCAACGACACCTCGACACGAAGAAACAACGCCAGAAACTAGCACGGGTAACTTTGACATGAGTGCACTTATCCTGGTAATACAGCAGCAGTTAAAACAAAATTCTCAAGCTGTCAAGGAACAATTAGAACAAAATGCTGAAACCCTGAAGCAAGCAGTCGATGAGAGGATACAGGAGCGATTACAACAAAATGCTCAAGCTGTCAGAGAGGATGTTAAAGAACAGTTACAGCAGAGTGAAATACGACTTGCTCTACTAGCGGAACAAAACTCACAGCAGATGAAAGAAATATCCGAGATGGTAGACAGGAAGGTTTGTGAAATTGAGACACGGCAGGAATCGTTCGAAAAATCTGTAGAACAAAAATTCATTGCGAACGAGCAAAAGCAGAACGAATTAGAGCAAAGAATTCACCTATTACAGGAAGGTGCATTGCCTGTGCCAGCTTTATCCTCAATAAAACTGAAGCCTCCTACCTATGATGGAACCACAACATTTAGTGTCTTCAGAATGCAGTTTGAGACTACCGCTAGCACAAATGGTTGGAGTGCTCGCGAAAAAGTGGCTGCATTAACCGTTTCGTTGAAAGGTGCTGCCGCTGATGTGCTTCAAACTATCTCAGAAAGTGAGCGAGACTGCTATGAAAGCTTGATGAATGCCGTTCAGCGCAAGTATGGTAGTGAACATCGCAAACAGATGTACCAAGTAGAGCCACGAACACGGGTGCAGAAGAGTGGTGAGTCTCTACAACAGTTTGCGGCGGAAGTGGAACGGTTGGCTCATCTTGCCTACCCAGGAGAGATCACTGAGAGGTGTATGATGGACACCTTTGTATCTGGCATTCGCGATGCGGAGATAAAGCGTTCTGCAATAACTAATCCGAAAGCTACATATATGGAGACAGTAGCTAGCGCTTTGTTATCAGAGACAGCAGCATTGGTGTGTCGGTCAGAATGCACAGCCCGTCAGATAAGAGTCGAGAACAGACAAAGTTTCACGGGCAAATGCTTTACCTGCGGTGATGTGGGGCACATGGCTCGTGATTGTCAGTTGAGATGGAAACATTATGCAACACACGCTCCGGTAAGATTGCCAAAGCAAGACAAAGTCCGAATTAGGGAATCGGAAAAGATTGTCAAGCCGGGAAATGAACGGACTCCCACAACTGATGGCCCAAGAATCTTCGTTTCTCAGATGGCGCGGAAAAATAACAGCCTAACTGTCAACAGTGTAATAAGCGGAAGAAAAGATGTGGTAACATTGGATACGGGGGCATTACATTCCATAATCAGAAGGGATCTCGTTCGGGGAATCGAGCCGCTTCAGGGAATAAGTTTGCGTACGGCCACTGGAGATGATGCACCGGTACTTGGAAAAGTTACACGGAAAATCACTATCGGCACCACAACAGTGAAGCACGAGTTTATAGTTGCGGATATTGTGGATGAAGTAATCTTAGGTGTGGATTTCATGATCCGGAATGGATTCACACTAGATTTTAAAAGCCGAGTACTGAAATATGCGAACACCGAAATACCGTTATTTATAGGTGATGATAAGTATGGAGCTGTTAAACAAGACATTGTATCGCGACGGACAAAAATCGCACCCAAGCCAGTTATACGGGCCAAAATGGGCGGAGATGTTGGGAAGCATAAGAGCCGAATCGTACCAGAAAAAGTAGTGAATATTTCAAATACCGCTGAAACCATAGCGAAAAAGAAGGTAAGGTGCCACAGAATTTCAGCAATTGTAAACTGTGAGAGGCAACCGCGAGTCACGCAAAGCAAGATACGAGCTAATACAAAGGTACCCGACGATCTAGCGAAAGAATGGTCTAAAGAGTCACATACAGTACTTCCATGCAGCAATTGTATACCTAAAAAACGAGGACAGTTGAATGAAATTCATGGAAACAGCAGAAATCGTACGCAACTGATGAGTGATAAAAGGAAAGCGAGATATGATGTACGAGTAAACTCTAAGGGATTTCAGGAAGGGCAACTAGTTATGCTTCATAATCCGCAAAGGAAAAGTGTATTATCGCCAAAACTGCAAACACACTGGGAAGGACCTTATAAGGTGATAAAGCGGCTCAACGATGTAGTATACCGCATCCAGTTGGCGAGAAATGCCAGGAGCAAAATGAAAGTCGTTCATTTAGAGAGGGTTTCTCCTTATAAAGGTTGCAGTACTATCCTTGTTCGGGACGAACAAGTTTAAGCGGAGGGCAGTGAAACGTGATAGCTCAGTGAAAAGGGATTGCATACTTTTAGGATCCCATCTGGAGAATGAGTGCCCCCTGTGAGTCAAGATGCGAACTATTCGAATAAAAGTTTATTCAAGAACCATCTGCAGGTAATATCAAAAAGAATATTCTCGACTTCTGTCGAAGAGGATAGAAGCTTCTAGAAACTACGAGAATAGCGTAGAAGTTTCTACACCAACCATTCGAAAACTATAAAAGCGACAAGACTGTTCAAACTCGAGAACAGTAGATCAGAGACCGTAAAAGTGTGTGCATCTAGCATTTTAATCAAAGCAGCAGTATTTGTAATTGTGCAAAGTGATGAAATTACTTATTAAATAAAGTGTTAAATAAAGTGCAAATCATAACTAAGTAATCTTTAAGCCTAATATTAAATGTGTAAATAGCAATAATTAAATAAAGCTAATTATTTTAATTTAAACAGCGATTGTTTGATTACTACACAATCCAGCGGTACGAGTCCGAGTACAGAGAGTTAGAGAAATTGTCAGGAGGGCAATTTTGTAACAGAGTAAATTGTCAGGAGGGCAATTTTGTAACAGAGTAAATTGTCAAGAGGGCAATTTCGTAACAATATATACATATATACTATTTACTATTTATATATATATATATATATATATATATATATATATATATATATATATATATATGTATATATATGTATATATATATATTTATATATATATATATATATATATATATATATATATATATATATATATATATATATATATATATATATATATATATATATATATATATATATATATATATATATATATATATATATTATTATTATTATTATTTTTTTTTTTTTTTTATGAACGTTAAGACAGCAATAACAGAGAAACACGCAATCTTTCAGATAACTGTGCCGCTAACCAGTTTGAACCATTTTAACTTGTACCGATTAATTCCAATTCCAACAAGCATAAATAATACTTTGGTAGCAATAAAATTATCTACAACCTTTCTGGCGATCAACTTACATCGAGATCAGTACTTTCCAACCACGATTTGAAACTTTACAGTCTTGTTTCAGAATGGAAAACGAATTATATCTTTGTGCCAACAAGCAACCCATATACAACAAGGGCTCAGAAATATGTGCCTGCGAGGTCAGTTTACTCAACAATGAAACCAGATCCCACTGTAAACTTGAGCATAGCGGAGATCATGTGTGGACACAAATCAATAAAAGAAATAAATGGGTGTTCGCTCTGTTAACTCCAATACAAGTAACAGCAGTATGTAATAACCAGGTCTCGCAAATATCACTGGATGGGTCCGGATTTCTCGAGCTGACGGCAGGATGTATACTAAAATATCAACTCTGAAATATAACAAGCAACCAGATAGTATCATCATTTACAAGCACTTACTACACTGCAGTTGGACACGGTGTCAACATAAACATAAGAAAACTAGCATCACTTCCAGTTTTGGACAACACAAAGATTGATTATGAACCACAACTAAAGGAATTGTCAAAGCTGCAAGAAATTTTGGAAACACACGAAATCAGAGACCTTCCAAACAAACTGCAAATCCATCAATATCATAGCTTTGCAGAGGGTTACTTGGCCTTGGCCTTAAGTATTGTCATCATCATGGCAATCTTCATCAGATAGAAGCAGCAAGAGAAGCAGCGTGGAGTAGCTCAATCAACGGCTTCGCAAGCAAACTCACCACCAGAGGAAATGCCACTGTCAGAGACAACTCCAGACGCCGCCCCGCAATCAGCGCTGCGGTACTCTCGTAGCTTCTGCGTGGACTTGTAGACTTGATTGTTGAACATTCGTTCAACGCGGAGGGGAATGTTAAATGTACATATATTTTAATTTGATATTTTTAAGTTTCATTTAATATTGCAATTTTGATTTCTGTTCAATTTATTCTTTGCGTCAATAATAACAGAAGTTCGTTGCACTTTGCATAACAACAGTTTAAATTCTCTTGCACATTAAGCAGACGGAAATTCGCCACGTTTGTTTGTTGCTTTTAGTCTCATAATAATATGCTACTCTAGCATATTGTTGTGCAGCGTGCATCGAACTACAGTATTGCTGATCATATACGAGTACATTATTAGTATTATATAGTATTGATTTTAACATGTAAATTTTGTATAAAAACGCAAGCAATTCTTTAATAAAGTCAGTTCAAAATTAGAACTCTAAAGAACAATAATTGAATTATTATTTCTTCTTCGTGGTTTTCTAGTTCAAGTACTAGAAGGTCAGTTTAAATTAACTTCAATTTTGTTTCGTCGTGAATTTTCAGTTCAAGTACTGAAAATTCAAAACCTCAAATTCAGATTAAATTCTTGAATTATTTAATCATCGTGAATTACCAGTTCAAGTACTGGAAATTCAAAACACAAATTCAAAACAGAATTTTGAATGAACATTTTGGTGACCCCGACGTGATATTTCAGTTTAAGTGCTGAAATACATACACCATGGCAAATGTATCGGAGCTTGCAGAACGGCAAAGAGAGGTCGGCGAAGAAATCACGAGGATTATTCGGAACTTCAACAAGGATGCCGCAGACAGAAAAACAGGGTCCTCCTATTACAATGAGAAATTGCGTCAATTGACTCAGTACTGGGAGGACTTCCATGAAACAGATGGCAAATTAAAGGCATTAACGGATCATCCGGCTGACCATGAATATTTCACATCCGGATACTACGACCAAATCAGCAAGTTAGTCGATACCTATCAGAGCCGATGTATCCAGGCCATCGAGGAAGGTGGGACTATACCAGGCGAAAAAGCGGCAGCACCATCGGCAGCAGCAAGCTTACCGGCCATACTAGAACCCACCAAGCATCAAATTGAAGACATACCAACATCAGCTCCTCATGTAGCGCAAAGGACATCGTTCATGAGGGAGCCGTCTAGAACCTCTCTACAACACGGCATAGTGAGGAAGATGACTGTTCGCATAGCTACGCTGAGGCGAGCGCTCGAAAATCTGGAAGCATTCCAAGAAAACCAGCCATTGCAATTTTATAAATTAAAAATAAACAGCATCAGTCATCTTTGGACCCAAATAGAGCTTTGGGAAAAGTTGGAACATCCGGCAGCAGACGGCTTTGACCAAGCAGAGTATGATCAATTAGATGAAATAGTACAACACAAGTTACTTGATCTCTCTATAAGAGCAGATCAATGCCACGGTACCAGAGTCAGTGTTTCAGCCGCGAGAGAAGAGCAAACATTGCGAAGTTCAGTTTACCTCATAAAGGTAACCATTCCACAGTTCAACGGCGATTACTTGAAATCGCAACAATTCTTCGATCTGTTTTCCCAAATGATCGACAAGCAGCCATTAGCAGCGGTGCAAAAATTTTGGTACCTAAAGGCTAATGCTACAGGAGAAGCTGCAAAATTAATCAACCACTTCTCTCTGACGGAAGACAACTATCTTTTCTCAAAAATCCAACAGCTTTGGGAGAATCATAATTGATTCCTTGGTCTCGAACAGAGACTTCAGAGAAACGTGGAACTGCGAAAACAATATGTGGAGTTTATGAGAGAATACGAAAGATTGGGACACATGAAGAAGGTGAAGCTTGACTCAATGCTGTCTCCTAACTACTTCCTTCCTCATCATATTGTTCTAAAACCCGATAGCACAACAACCAAATTGCGAGTGGTGCTCGCCGCATCCGCCAAAACCACGACAGGATATTCATTGAACGATTTAATGTATACCGGGCCCACAGTTCAAAGTGAAATTTTTCCAATACTGCTACGCTTTCGATTGCCACGCTTTGTGTTCACGACCGATATCGAAAATATGTATCGGCAGATCATAATACATCCAGAAGATCGACGTTATCAAGTCATCGTATGGAGAGAGGATCCAACAGCCAACATTGGGTACTATCAACTAAACACCGTTACATATGGAACACGGGCAGCACCGTACCTAGCAACTAAATGTCTGCAACAAATCGCTAAAGTAAACATGATAAGTCATCCTTTGGGAGCAAAAATATTACATGACAATTTTTATGTGGATGATGGACTTGGAGGATCAGACAGTCTGGCTACAGCCACAGAAATGCAATGACAGCTGATGAAAATGCTAAGCACACATGGATTTAATTTGCGAAAATGGTGTGCAAATCATCCCCAACTATTAACAAATATTCCACAAGGGGACCAGGAAGTGAATTTAGATTTTTCTAATGACACTAGTTGCCCAATAAAAACGCTGGGGTTATTGTGGTTGCCGAAAGTGGATGTATTCTGTGCTGGATCCTGTGCGTGCAATAAATATATATATATATATATATATATATATATATATATATATATATATATATATATATATATATATTATTATTATTATAATTTTTTTTTTTTTTTTATGAACGTTAAGACAGCAATAACAGAGAAACACGCAATCTTTCAGATAACTGTGCCGCTAACCAGTTTGAACTATTTTAACTTGTACCGATTAATTCCAATTCCAACAAGCATAAATAATACTTTGGTAGCAATAAAATTATCTACAACCATTCTGGCGATCCACGATCCATTCCAACCACGATTTGAAACTTTACAGTCTTGTTTCAGAATGGAAAACGAATTATATCTTTGTGCCAACAAGCAACCCATATACAACAAGGGATCAGAAATATGTGCCTGCGAGGTCAGTTTACTCAACAATGAAACCAGATCCCACTGTAAACTTGAGCATAGCGGAGATCATGTGTGGACACAAATCAATAAAAGAAATAAATGGGTGTTCGCTCTGTTAACTCCAATACAAGTAACAGCAGTATGTAATAACCAGGTCTCGCAAATATCACTGGATGGGTCCGGATTTCTCGAGCTGACGGCAGGATGTATACTAAAATATCAACTCTGAAATATAACAAGCAACCAGATAGTATCATCATTTACAAGCACTTACTACACTGCAGTTGGACACGGTGTCAACATAAACATAAGAAAACTAGCATCACTTCCAGTTTTGGACAACACAAAGATTGATTATGAACCACAACTAAAGGAATTGTCAAAGCTGCAAGAAATTTTGGAAACACACGAAATCAGAGACCTTCCAAACAAACTGCAAATCCATCAATATCATAGCTTTGCAGAGGGTTACTTGGCCTTGGCCTTAAGTATTGTCATCATCATGGCAATCTTCATCAGATAGAAGCAGCAAGAGAAGCAGCGTGGAGTAGCTCAATCAACGGCTTCGCAAGCAAACTCACCACCAGAGGAAATCCCACTGTCAGAGACAACTCCAGACGCCGCCCCGCAATCAGCGCTGCGGTACTCTCGTAGCTTCTGCGTGGACTTGTAGACTTGATTGTTGAACATTCGTTCAACGCGGAGGGGAATGTTAAATGTACATATATTTTAATTTGATATTTTTAAGTTTCATTTAATATTGCAATTTTGATTTCTGTTCAATTTATTCTTTGCGTCAATAATAACAGAAGTTCGTTGCACTTTGCATAACAACAGTTTAAATTCTCTTGCACATTAAGCAGACGGAAATTCGCCACGTTTGTTTGTTGCTTTTAGTCTCATAATAATATGCTACTCTAGCATATTGTTGTGCAGCGTGCATCGAACTACAGTATTGCTGATCATATACGAGTACATTATTAGTATTATATAGTATTGATTTTAACATGTAAATTTTGTATAAAAACGCAAGCAATTCTTTAATAAAGTCAGTTCAAAATTAGAACTCTAAAGAACAATAATTGAATTATTATTTCTTCTTCGTGGTTTTCTAGTTCAAGTACTAGAAGGTCAGTTTAAATTAACTTTTAACTTTTTGTTTCGTCGTGAATTTTCAGTTCAAGTACTGAAAATTCAAAACCTCAAATTCAGATTAAATTCTTGAATTATTTAATCATCGTGAATTACCAGTTCAAGTACTGGAAATTCAAAACACAAATTCAAAACAGAATTTTGAATGAACATTTTGGTGACCCCGACGTGATATTTCAGTTTAAGTGCTGAAATACATACACCATGGCAAATGTATCGGAGCTTGCAGAACGGCAAAGAGAGGTCGGCGAAGAAATCACGAGGATTATTCGGAACTTCAACAAGGATGCCGCAGACAGAAAAACAAGGTCCTCCTATTACAATGAGAAATTGCGTCAATTGACTCAGTACTGGGAGGACTTCCATGAAACAGATGGCAAATTAAAGGCATTAACGGATCATCCGGCTGACCATGAATATTTCACATCCGGATACTACGACCAAATCAGCAAGTTAGTCGATACCTATCAGAGCCGATGTATCCAGGCCATCGAGGAAGGTGGGACTATACCAGGCGAAAAAGCGGCAGCACCATCGGCAGCAGCAAGCTTACCGGCCATACTAGAACCCACCAAGCATCAAATTGAAGACATACCAACATCAGCTCCTCATGTAGCGCAAAGGACATCGTTCATGAGGGAGCCGTCTAGAACCTCTCTACAACACGGCATAGTGAGGAAGATGACTGTTCGCATAGCTACGCTGAGGCGAGCGCTCGAAAATCTGGAAGCATTCCAAGAAAACCAGCCATTGCAATTTTATAAATTAAAAATAAACAGCATCAGTCATCTTTGGACCCAAATAGAGCTTTGGGAAAAGTTGGAACATCCGGCAGCAGACGGCTTTGACCAAGCAGAGTATGATCAATTAGATGAAATAGTACAACACAAGTTACTTGATCTCTCTATAAGAGCAGATCAATGCCACGGTACCAGAGTCAGTGTTTCAGCCGCGAGAGAAGAGCAAACATTGCGAAGTTCAGTTTACCTCATAAAGGTAACCATTCCACAGTTCAACGGCGATTACTTGAAATCGCAACAATTCTTCGATCTGTTTTCCCAAATGATCGACAAGCAGCCATTAGCAGCGGTGCAAAAATTTTGGTACCTAAAGGCTAATGCTACAGGAGAAGCTGCAAAATTAATCAACCACTTCTCTCTGACGGAAGACAACTATCTTTTCTCAAAAATCCAACAGCTTTGGGAGAATCATAATTGATTCCTTGGTCTCGAACAGAGACTTCAGAGAAACGTGGAACTGCGAAAACAATATGTGGAGTTTATGAGAGAATACGAAAGATTGGGACACATGAAGAAGGTGAAGCTTGACTCAATGCTGTCTCCTAACTACTTCCTTCCTCATCATATTGTTCTAAAACCCGATAGCACAACAACCAAATTGCGAGTGGTGCTCGCCGCATCCGCCAAAACCACGACAGGATATTCATTGAACGATTTAATGTATACCGGGCCCACAGTTCAAAGTGAAATTTTTCCAATACTGCTACGCTTTCGATTGCCACGCTTTGTGTTCACGACCGATATCGAAAATATGTATCGGCAGATCATAATACATCCAGAAGATCGACGTTATCAAGTCATCGTATGGAGAGAGGATCCAACAGCCAACATTGGGTACTATCAACTAAACACCGTTACATATGGAACACGGGCAGCACCGTACCTAGCAACTAAATGTCTGCAACAAATCGCTAAAGTAAACATGATAAGTCATCCTTTGGGAGCAAAAATATTACATGACAATTTTTATGTGGATGATGGACTTGGAGGATCAGACAGTCTGGCTACAGC
Organism: Clusia tigrina; assembly: GCA_920105625.2. Classification (NCBI taxonomy): domain Eukaryota; kingdom Metazoa; phylum Arthropoda; class Insecta; order Diptera; family Clusiidae; genus Clusia; species Clusia tigrina. Next base: position 142,490,255 of record OV050032.1, read on the forward strand.
CACAGAAATGCAATGACAGCTGATGAAAATGCTAAGCACACATGGATTTAACTTGCGAAAATGGTGTGCAAATCATCCCCAACTATTAACAAATATTCCACAAGGGGACTAGGAAGTGAATTTAGATTTTTCTAATGACACTAGTTGCCCAATAAAAACGCTGGGGTTATTGTGGTTTCCGAAAGTGGATGTATTCTGTGCTGGATCCTGTGCGTGCAATCACTAAAGGAACGGTCAGCTCCGATCTAGCACGACGGTTTGACCCACTTGGACTACTGGCACCGGCGATCGTCAAGGCAAAAATATTCACACAGCATCTATGGCAAATAAAGTTATCCTGGGATGAGGCTCTACCATCAGATCTCAACGCTACATGATCGGCATTCAGAGAAAATCTTAACCACTTAAACAATCTCCGAATAGCCAGATACATATTCAAGGGAGAACTATCATCATCAACACAACAACACATATTTACTGATGCTTCCGAAAGGGCCTTCGGCGCGGCAGAATACCTACGAGCAACGCTAAAAGATGGCAGGATAATGACGCGGTTATTATGCGCCAAAACCCGTGTTGCACCATTAAAAACGCAAACTCTGTCTCGATTAGAACTTTGTGCCGCACTAGTAGGTGCCCAACTCGCAGCTCGGGTAAAAACAGATTGTCAGATAGAGGATAAACCAATCTTCTTTTGGACCGATTCAGAGGTTGTATTTCATTGGATAAATGCACAATCATCAGCATAAAAAACTTTTGTGGCAAATAGAGTAGCAAAAATTCAAATGTTAACTCTAACCGAGCAATGGCGACATGTCAGTTCAAAGGAAAATCCAGCAGATTTACTGTCAAGAGGATGTTCAGCAAAGACATTGGCTGACAGTGCAGTCTGGTTTAAAGGACCAATGTTTCTGCACGTCAGGCAGAGCTATGGCCCCCAGTATGGTCAAAACAGCTGCAAATTCCTTCTGACATCGAAAAGAAAAAGGAAACAGCCATTTCATTGCTCACTGGGTCAGATAACACAATACAAGTAAATGGAGAATGGATTTATCAAATCAACAATAGCAACTCGTTTGTCACACTTCAAAGAATCATTTATAAATAACACGAAGAACAAACGGAAGTTTAGAGTAAAAACAATTACTTTAACAACAGTCGAACAGGATCATGCATTAGCAGCCATCGTCAAGACCATTCAGGCAAGTGACTTCAAAGATGAAATCCAAAATCTGAAACAACACAGTGAAATCAAAATTAGCAGTGCTATCAGCAGCTTATCACCATTTTTAGATGACATGAACATTCTTCGAGTGGGGGACGATTGGAAGCTGCTGCACTGCCATTCGATGCTAAACACCAAATGTTGGTTCCCTACAACGACCCGCTGGTCAAGTTACTCTTCATTAAAGTGCATGTGGAGAACAATCACTGTGGTCCTCAAGCCTTGCTGGGAACCTTAAGGCAACGATTTTGGTCAATAAAGGGAAAAACAACAGCTCGATCAACTGTTCAGCATTGTATCCGATGCAATAAAGCTCGCCCTCAATTCGCACAAAAAATGATGGGACACCTGCCAGCTACAAGACTGACACCAGCTGGACCATTCATTAACACTGGTGTTGACTACGCTGGACCTTTGTGGGTGCATTTTAAGGTCCGAGGAAAGAAGCCAACCAAAGCGTACTTAGCTGTATTCAGTTGCTTTGCTTCTAAAGCTGTTCATGTGGAGTTGGCAACGGATCTGTCGACAGAAGCGTTTATTGGAGCCCTCAAAAGATTCATAAGTCGAAGAGGTCGCTGCCAAAACCTATATAGTGATAACGCTACCAACTTCGTCGGAGCAAGAAATCAATTGACAGAGTTATCATCAGCATTCCATTCATCAAGCGCTCAAGACAAAATTGGAAAAACATGCAGTGAAAAGGAATACAGTTCCATTTCATCCCTCCCAGATCCCCTCATTTCGGAGGACTGTGGGAAGCAGCTGTTAAATCTGCGAAACATCTTCTACTAAGAAGTGTCGCATCAGCCTCATTGACTTATGAAGAATTGGAAACTGTAATTGTGGAAATAGAAGCCATATTAAATTCCCGGCCACTAATGCCACTATCATCGGACGCTTCGGATTTAACAGCACTAACGCCAGGTCACCTCCTCATAGGAGAAGCACTCACCGCCCAAGTAGATAGCAAAGCAGACTCAACAAAGCAATTACTGTTGTCAAGATGGAAATTGGTGCCGCAATTGAAACACAATTTCTGGAAGAGATGGTCCAATGAATATCGCAATGAACTCCAACAACGACACAAGTGGATAAGACAGAGAGATAACATCAATCTCGGCGACATGGTGATCATCAAAGAAGACAATGCTCCTGTTATGCAGTGGCCTCTTGGCCGAATAGTAAATGTCTATAACGGACCAGATGGAGCAGTTGCTGAGGTTAAGACGGCAACGGGAGTTTATAAACATGCAATACATCGCCTCGCTCCACTACCCATAGACACAGATACTGAAGCAGAATCTAACGAAGAGGCGACTACAAGAAAGTGAAAGGACAAAATGATTTAAGGGCCATCAAAAGGAATAAAAACGGCACGACAGTTCAGCCTAATAACTTTATTGGCGATATTGCTAATGTTGCCAATGGTATTGTGCGAACCAATCAAGGTTACAAAATTTGATCCAACTGTAAGTATTCATTTTGAACACATCGGATCAAGCCAAATCATTGCTAGTGAGTGGAAACTGGTGATTTATTATGATCTCAGACCGTTGCGTACTGAAATCCAACTATTGAAGGATGGCGCCTCGGCTATGTATCACATGTGCGAAGAAATACAGCCAACAACAATATGCGATGAACTAGTCACACAGTTTCAACCACTAATGCAGACCTGGACTTGGATACAAATTTGTTAGCAAGCCATCGTCAGAAAAGAGGTGCACTTAATTTGGTGGGAAATGTTGCTAATTCGCTGTTTGGTGTTTTGGACTCAGAATATGCCCGTCAGATGTCAGAAACAATAGCGGCCATCAATAAGAATGAAAAACAGTTGACAAGCATGATGAAGCAACAAATCTCAGTAATTGATTCAACCATTAACATCATAATACGTGATCAAACCTCCGCTCAAATATCTTTCGAAAAACTTGAAAGAAGACTGAGAGACATCAAAAACCAAATACTTCATAATGAACTGGAGGCACAGAAGGAAAACACATTCCAGACGTTCCTATCGATAGCTCTTCAACTTTCTCTCATGACATCAAATGTTCAACATATTCAAACGGCACTCATAAATGTTCTTACAAATGTTCATCATGGACAGATCAGTAATCAGTTGTTATCACCACAGCAGCTTAATGATGAAATCTTAAAAATCACAGTACATTTGTCACCAACAATGCAAATACCAGGTTATCAAGGCGATATCCTATCGATATACAACTTGATGAAAGTTAAGGCAGCAATAACAGAGAAACACGCAATCTTTCAGATAACTGTGCCGCTAACCAGTTTGAACCATTTTAACTTGTACCGATTAATACCAATTCCAACAAACATAAATAATACTATGGTAGCAATAAAATTATCTACAACCATTCTGGCGATCAACTTACATCGAGATCAGTACTTTCCAACCACGATTTGAAACTTTACAGTCTTGTTTCAGAATGGAAAACGAATTATATCTTTGTGCCAACAAGCAACCCATATACAACAAGGATCAGAAATATGTGCCTGCGAGGTCAGTTTACTCAACAATGAAACCAGATCCCACTGTAAACTTGAGCATAGCGGAGATCATGTGTGGACACAAACCAATAAAAGAAATAAATGGATGTTCGCTCTGTTAACTCCAATACAAGTAACAGCAGTATGTAATAACCAGGTCTCGCAAATATCACTGGATGGGTCCGGATTTCTCGAGCTGACGGCAGGATGTGTACTAAAATATCAACACTGAACTATAACAAGCAACCAGATAGTATCATCATTTACAAGCACTTACTACACTGCAGTTGGACACGGTGTCAACATAAACATAAGAAAACCAGCATCACTTCCAGTTTTGGACAACACAAAGATTGATTATGATCCACAACTAAAGGAATTGTCAAAGCTGCAAGAAATTTTGGAAACACACGAAATCAGAGACCTTCCAAACAAACTGCAAATCCATAAATATCATAGCTTTGCAGAGGGTTACTTGGCCTTGGCCTTAAGTATTGTCATCATCATGGCAATCTTCATCAGATAGAAGCAGCAAGAGAAGCAGCGTGGAGTAGCTCAATCAACGGCTTCGCAAGCAAACTCACCACTAGAGGAAATCCCACTGTCAGAGACAACTGCAGACGCCCCCCCGCAATCAGCGCTGCGGTACTCTCGTAGCTTCTGCGTGGACTTGTAGACTTGATTGTTGAACATTTGTTCAATGCGGAGGGGAATGTTAAATGTACATATATTTTAATTTGATATTTTTAAGTTTCATTTAATATTGCAATTTTGATTTAGGTTCAATTTATTCTTTGCGTCAATAATAACAGAAGTTCGTTGCACTTTGCATAACAACAGTTTAAATTCTCTTGCACATTAAGCAGACGGAAATTCGCCACGTTTGTTTGTTTGTTGCTTTTAGTCTCATAATAATATGCTACTCTAGCATATTGTTGTGCAGCGTGCATCGAACTACAGTATTGCTGATCATATACGAGTATATTATTAGTATTATATAGTATTGATTTTAACATGTAAATTTTGTATAAAAATGCAAGCAATTCTTTAATAAAGTCAGTTCAAAATTAGAACTCTAAAGAACAATAATTGAATTATTATTTCTTCTCCGTGGTTTTCTAGTTCAAGTACTAGAAGGTCAGTTTAAATTAACTTCAATTTTGTTTCGACGTGAATTTTCAGTTCAAGTACTGAAAATTCAAAACCTGAAATTCAGATTAAATTCTTGAATTATTTAATGATCGTGAATTACCAGTTCAAGTACTGGAAATTCAAAACACAAATTCAAAACATAATTTTGAATTAATATTTTGGTGACCCCGACGTGATATTTCAGTTTAAGTGCTGAAATAAATACACCATGGCAAATGTATCGGAGCTTGCAGAACGGCAAAGAGAGGTCGGCGAAGAAATCACGAGGATTATTCGGAATTTCAACAAGGATGCCGACAGAAAAACAAGGTCCTCCTATTACAATGAGAAATTGCATCAATTGACTCAGTACTGGGGGGACTTCGATAGAAGAGATAGCAAAATAAGGGCATTAACGGATCATCCGGCTGACCATGAATACATCACATCCGGATACTACGACCAAATCAGCAAGTTAGTCGATACCTATCAGAGCCGATGTATCCAGGCCATCGAGGAAGGTGGGACTATACCAGGCGAAAAAGCGGCAGCACCATCGGCAGCAGCAAGCTTACCGGCCATACTAGAACCCACCAAGCATCAAATTGAAGACATACCAACATCAGCTCCTCATGTAGCGCAAAGGACATCGTTCATGAGGGAGCCGTCTAGAACCTCTCTACAACACGGCATAGTGAGGAAGATGACTGTTCGCATAGCTACGCTGAGGCGAGCGCTCGAAAATCTGGAAGCATTCCAAGAAAACCAGCCATTGCAATTTTATAAATTAAAAATAAACAGCATCAGTCATCTTTGGACCCAAATAGAGCTTTGGGAAAAGTTGGAACATCCGGCAGCAGACGGCTTTGACCAAGCAGAGTATGATCAATTAGATGAAATAGTACAACACAAGTTACTTGATCTCTCTATAAGAGCAGATCAATGCCACGGTACCAGAGTCAGTGTTTCAGCCGCGAGAGAAGAGCAAACATTGCGAAGTTCAGTTTACCTCATAAAGGTAACCATTCCACAGTTCAACGGCGATTACTTGAAATCGCAACAATTCTTCGATCTGTTTTCCCAAATGATCGACAAGCAGCCATTAGCAGCGGTGCAAAAATTTTGGTACCTAAAGGCTAATGCTACAGGAGAAGCTGCAAAATTAATCAACCACTTCTCTCTGACGGAAGACAACTATCTTTTCTCAAAAATCCAACAGCTTTGGGAGAATCATAATTGATTCCTTGGTCTCGAACAGAGACTTCAGAGAAACGTGGAACTGCGAAAACAATATGTGGAGTTTATGAGAGAATACGAAAGATTGGGACACATGAAGAAGGTGAAGCTTGACTCAATGCTGTCTCCTAACTACTTCCTTCCTCATCATATTGTTCTAAAACCCGATAGCACAACAACCAAATTGCGAGTGGTGCTCGCCGCATCCGCCAAAACCACGACAGGATATTCATTGAACGATTTAATGTATACCGGGCCCACAGTTCAAAGTGAAATTTTTCCAATACTGCTACGCTTTCGATTGCCACGCTTTGTGTTCACGACCGATATCGAAAATATGTATCGGCAGATCATAATACATCCAGAAGATCGACGTTATCAAGTCATCGTATGGAGAGAGGATCCAACAGCCAACATTGGGTACTATCAACTAAACACCGTTACATATGGAACACGGGCAGCACCGTACCTAGCAACTAAATGTCTGCAACAAATCGCTAAAGTAAACATGATAAGTCATCCTTTGGGAGCAAAAATATTACATGACAATTTTTATGTGGATGATGGACTTGGAGGATCAGACAGTCTGGCTACAGCCACAGAAATGCAATGACAGCTGATGAAAATGCTAAGCACACATGGATTTAACTTGCGAAAATGGTGTGCAAATCATCCCCAACTATTAACAAATATTCCACAAGGGGACCAGGAAGTGAATTTAGATTTTTCTAATGACACTAGTTGCCCAATAAAAACGCTGGGGTTATTGTGGTTGCCGAAAGTGGATGTATTCTGTGCTGGATCCTGTGCGTGCAATCACTAAAGGAACGGTCAGCTCCGATCTAGCACGACGGTTTGACCCACTTGGACTACTGGCACCGGCGATCGTCAAGGCAAAAATATTCACACAGCATCTATGGCAAATAAAGTTATCCTGGGATGAGGCTCTACCATCAGATCTCAACGCTACATGATCGGCATTCAGAGAAAATCTTAACCACTTAAACAATCTCCGAATAGCCAGATACATATTCAAGGGAGAACTATCATCATCAACACAACAACACATATTTACTGATGCTTCCGAAAGGGCCTTCGGCGCGGCAGAATACCTACGAGCAACGCTAAAAGATGGCAGGATAATGACGCGGTTATTATGCGCCAAAACCCGTGTTGCACCATTAAAAACGCAAACTCTGTCTCGATTAGAACTTTGTGCCGCACTAGTAGGTGCCCAACTCGCAGCTCGGGTAAAAACAGATTGTCAGATAGAGGATAAACCAATCTTCTTTTGGACCGATTCAGAGGTTGTATTTCATTGGATAAATGCACAATCATCAGCATAAAAAACTTTTGTGGCAAATAGAGTAGCAAAAATTCAAATGTTAACTCTAACCGAGCAATGGCGACATGTCAGTTCAAAGGAAAATCCAGCAGATTTACTGTCAAGAGGATGTTCAGCAAAGACATTGGCTGACAGTGCAGTCTGGTTTAAAGGACCAATGTTTCTGCACGTCAGGCAGAGCTATGGCCCCCAGTATGGTCAAAACAGCTGCAAATTCCTTCTGACATCGAAAAGAAAAAGGAAACAGCCATTTCATTGCTCACTGGGTCAGATAACACAATACAAGTAAATGGAGAATGGATTTATCAAATCAACAATAGCAACTCGTTTGTCACACTTCAAAGAATCATTTATAAATAACACGAAGAACAAACGGAAGTTTAGAGTAAAAACAATTACTTTAACAACAGTCGAACAGGATCATGCATTAGCAGCCATCGTCAAGACCATTCAGGCAAGTGACTTCAAAGATGAAATCCAAAATCTGAAACAACACAGTGAAATCAAAATTAGCAGTGCTATCAGCAGCTTATCACCATTTTTAGATGACATGAACATTCTTCGAGTGGGGGGACGATTGGAAGCTGCTGCACTGCCATTCGATGCTAAACACCAAATGTTGGTTCCCTACAACGACCCGCTGGTCAAGTTACTCTTCATTAAAGTGCATGTGGAGAACAATCACTGTGGTCCTCAAGCCTTGCTGGGAACCTTAAGGCAACGATTTTGGTCAATAAAGGGAAAAACAACAGCTCGATCAACTGTTCAGCATTGTATCCGATGCAATAAAGCTCGCCCTCAATTCGCACAAAAAATGATGGGACACCTGCCAGCTACAAGACTGACACCAGCTGGACCATTCATTAACACTGGTGTTGACTACGCTGGACCTTTGTGGGTGCATTTTAAGGTCCGAGGAAAGAAGCCAACCAAAGCGTACTTAGCTGTATTCAGTTGCTTTGCTTCTAAAGCTGTTCATGTGGAGTTGGCAACGGATCTGTCGACAGAAGCGTTTATTGGAGCCCTCAAAAGATTCATAAGTCGAAGAGGTCGCTGCCAAAACCTATATAGTGATAACGCTACCAACTTCGTCGGAGCAAGAAATCACTTGACAGAGTTATCATCAGCATTCCATTCATCAAGCGCTCAAGACAAAATTGGAAAAACATGCAGTGAAAAGGAATACAGTTCCATTTCATCCCTCCCAGATCCCCTCATTTCGGAGGACTGTGGGAAGCAGCTGTTAAATCTGCGAAACATCTTCTACTAAGAAGTGTCGCATCAGCCTCATTGACTTATGAAGAATTGGAAACTGTAATTGTGGAAATAGAAGCCATATTAAATTCCCGGCCACTAATGCCACTATCATCGGACGCTTCGGATTTAACAGCACTAACGCCAGGTCACCTCCTCATAGGAGAAGCACTCACCGCCCAAGTAGATAGCAAAGCAGACTCAACAAAGCAATTACTGTTGTCAAGATGGAAATTGGTGCCGCAATTGAAACACAATTTCTGGAAGAGATGGTCCAATGAATATCGCAATGAACTCCAACAACGACACAAGTGGATAAGACAGAGAGATAACATCAATCTCGGCGACATGGTGATCATCAAAGAAGACAATGCTCCTGTTATGCAGTGGCCTCTTGGCCGAATAGTAGATGTCTATAACGGACCAGATGGAGCAGTTGCTGAGGTTAAGACGGCAACGGGAGTTTATAAACATGCAATACATCGCCTCGCTCCACTACCCATAGACACAGATACTGAAGCAGAATCTAACGAAGAGGCGACTACAAGAAAGTGAAAGGACAAAATGATTTAAGGGCCATCAAAAGGAATAAAAACGGCACGACAGTTCAGCCTAATAACTTTATTGGCGATATTGCTAATGTTGCCAATGGTATTGTGCGAACCAATCAAGGTTACAAAATTTGATCCAACTGTAAGTATTCATTTTGAACACATCGGATCAAGCCAAATCATTGCTAGTGAGTGGAAACTGGTGATTTATTATGATCTCAGACCGTTGCGTACTGAAATCCAACTATTGAAGGATGGCGCCTCGGCTATGTATCACATGTGCGAAGAAATACAGCCAACAACAATATGCGATGAACTAGTCACACAGTTTCAACCACTAATGCAGACCTGGACTTGGATACAAATTTGTTAGCAAGCCATCGTCAGAAAAGAGGTGCACTTAATTTGGTGGGAAATGTTGCTAATTCGCTGTTTGGTGTTTTGGACTCAGAATATGCCCGTCAGATGTCAGAAACAATAGCGGCCATCAATAAGAATGAAAAACAGTTGACAAGCATGATGAAGCAACAAATCTCAGTAATTGATTCAACCATTAACATCATAATACGTGATCAAACCTCCGCTCAAATATCTTTCGAAAAACTTGAAAGAAGACTGAGAGACATCAAAAACCAAATACTTCATAATGAACTGGAGGCACAGAAGGAAAACACATTCCAGACGTTCCTATCGATAGCTCTTCAACTTTCTCTCATGACATCAAATGTTCAACATATTCAAACGGCACTCATAAATGTTCTTACAAATGTTCATCATGGACAGATCAGTAATCAGTTGTTATCACCACAGCAGCTTAATGATGAAATCTTAAAAATCACAGTACATTTGTCACCAACAATGCAAATACCAGGTTATCAAGGCGATATCCTATCGATATACAACTTGATGAAAGTTAAGGCAGCAATAACAGAGAAACACGCAATCTTTCAGATAACTGTGCCGCTAACCAGTTTGAACCATTTTAACTTGTACCGATTAATTCCAATTCCAACAAGCATAAATAATACTTTGGTAGCAATAAAATTATCTACAACCTTTCTGGCGATCAACTTACATCGAGATCAGTACTTTCCAACCACGATTTGAAACTTTACAGTCTTGTTTCAGAATGGAAAACGAATTATATCTTTGTGCCAACAAGCAACCCATATACAACAAGGGATCAGAAATATGTGCCTGCGAGGTCAGTTTACTCAACAATGAAACCAGATCCCACTGTAAACTTGAGCATAGCGGAGATCATGTGTGGACACAAATCAATAAAAGAAATAAATGGGTGTTCGCTCTGTTAACTCCAATACAAGTAACAGCAGTATGTAATAACCAGGTCTCGCAAATATCACTGGATGGGTCCGGATTTCTCGAGCTGACGGCAGGATGTATACTAAAATATCAACTCTGAAATATAACAAGCAACCAGATAGTATCATCATTTACAAGCACTTACTACACTGCAGTTGGACACGGTGTCAACATAAACATAAGAAAACTAGCATCACTTCCAGTTTTGGACAACACAAAGATTGATTATGAACCACAACTAAAGGAATTGTCAAAGCTGCAAGAAATTTTGGAAACACACGAAATCAGAGACCTTCCAAACAAACTGCAAATCCATCAATATCATAGCTTTGCAGAGGGTTACTTGGCCTTGGCCTTAAGTATTGTCATCATCATGGCAATCTTCATCAGATAGAAGCAGCAAGAGAAGCAGCGTGGAGTAGCTCAATCAACGGCTTCGCAAGCAAACTCACCACCAGAGGAAATCCCACTGTCAGAGACAACTCCAGACGCCGCCCCGCAATCAGCGCTGCGGTACTCTCGTAGCTTCTGCGTGGACTTGTAGACTTGATTGTTGAACATTCGTTCAACGTGGAGGAGAATGTTAAATGTACATATATTTTAATTCGATATTTTTAAGTTTCATTTAATATTGCAATTTTGATGTCTGTTCAATTTATTCTTTACGTCAATAATAACAGAAGTTCGTTGCACTTTGCATAACAACAGTTTAAATTCTCTTGCACATTAAGCAGTCGCAAATTCGCCACGTTTGTTTGTTGCTTTTAGTCTCATAATAATATGCTACTCTAGCATATTGTTGTGCAGCGTGCATCGAACTACAGTATTGCTGATCATATACGAGTACATTATTAGTATTATATAGTATTGATTTTAACATGTAAATTTTGTATAAAAACGCAAGCAATTCTTTAATAAAGTCAGTTCAAAATTAGAACTCTAAAGAACAATAATTGAATTATTATTTCTTCTTCGTGGTTTTCTAGTTCAAGTACTAGAAGGTCAGTTTAAATTAACTTCAATTATGTTTCGTCGTGAATTTTCAGTTCAAGTACTGAAAATTCAAAACCTCAAATTCAGATTAAATTCTTGAATTATTTAATCATCGTGAATTACCAGTTCAAGTACTGGAAATTCAAAACACAAATTCAAATTATTCGGAACTTCAACAAGGATGCCGACAGAAAAACAAGGTCCTCCTATTACAATGAGAAATTGCGTCAATTGACTCAGTACTGGGAGGACTTCCATGAAACAGATGGCAAATTAAAGGCATTAACGAATCATCCGGCTGACCATGAATATTTCACATCCGGATACTACGACCAAATCAGCAAGTTAGTCGATACCTATCAGAGCCGATGTATCCAGGCCATCGAGGAAGGTGGGACTATACCAGGCGAAAAAGCGTCAGCACCATCGGCAGCAGCAAGCTTACCGGCCATACTAGAACCCACCAATCATCAAATTGAAGACATACCAACATCAGCTCCTCATGTAGCGCAAAGGACATCGTTCATGAGGGAGCCGTCTAGAACCTCTCTACAACACGGCATAGTGAAGAAGATGACTGTTCGCATAGCTACGCTGAGGCGAGCGCTCGAAAATCTGGAAGCATTCCAAGAAAACCAGCCATTGCAATTTTATAAATTAAAAATAAACAGCATCAGTCATCTTTGGACCCAAATAGTATTGGTGTACGACGAGCTTTGGGAAAAGTTGGAACATCCGGCAGCAGACGGCTTTGACCAAGCAGATTACGATCAATTAGATGAAATGGTAGAACACAAGTTACTTGATCTCTCTATAAGAGCAGATCAATGCCAAGGTACCAGAGTCAGTGTTTCAGCCGCGAGAGAAGAGCAAACATTGCGAAGTTCAGTTTACCTCCCAAAGGTAACAATTCCACAGTTCAACGGCGATTATTTGAAATCGCAAAAATTCTTCGATCTGTTTTCCCAAATGATCGACAAGCAGCCATTAGCAGCGGTGCAAAAAATGTTGTACCTAAAGGCTAATGTTACAGGAGAAGCTGCAAAATTAATCAACCACTTCTCCCTGACGGAAGACAACTATGTTGCAGCTTGGACGTTATTGCAAGAGAGGTACAACAACAGAAGGGTAATAGTAGCTACGCTAATCGAAAAGCTACTAAATCAACCATCAGTGACATCAACTGCCTCGACAACTAAAAATTTGCACGCGTGAATGCATCTTGGCTCTGAACAATTTAGGGGTGGATACGGGAGCATGGGATCCGATTCTTCTTCATCTACTAATAAAGAAACTAGATCGATCCACACACATGAGATTTGAACAATCCTTAACAAATCCAAAGGAATTACAAGGGGTGGATAACTTCCTGCTGTTCTTGGAAGGACAATTCCATTCAATGGAAGCCATCATTCCTAAGGATAAAGCTGCAATGGCACAACCACCCAACAGAGTGGTATCCTCCATTGCAACGTCGACCAAGAGCAATAGCTGCAAATTATGTGACGATATTAGTCATCTATTGTATTACTGCAAGAAATTTCTACAGCTGTCAACTACAGAACACCAGTTGTGGGTAAAAAAGCAACGACTATGTTTCAATTGTTTTAAGAACGATCACAATTCAAACAATTGCCAGTCGAGATGTTGCAGCAAATGTGACAAAAAACACAATACGTTGCTACATTTTGGAAATGAAAAACAACTAGATCCAAAAATGCCGTCATCAGAAGCAAGGCAATCAGCCAATGAATCAATAAATCCCATTCCAAATGCAACAGTTTCATCAGCAGCAGCAAGCAACGTATCAATTCAAGGATACGTACTACTGGCAACAGCAAGGATAAGAATTACTGCGGCCAATGGCAACTCAGTGGAATTTAGAGCAATTTTGGATTCCGGTTCCCAAGTTAACATCGTGTCAGAACTTCTCATGAAGAGATTATCCATATCTCCAACTAAAGCTTCCTTGTGCATTGAGGGAATTGGCGATGCGCAAAAGACGGTCACTCAGAGGATTAACGTCAAGATGCAATCCACTAGTGGCAGTTTCACAACTAATTTGGAAGCATTTGTACTTCAGAACATTATTTCCGCTCAACCAAGTAATCAATTGATACTTCAAATTGGAAAATCCCGACCAACATACAATTGGCAGAACCGAAATTTTGCAAGAAAAAATTGACGTCTTGCTAGGTATCGAATTTTACCTGAGTCTCTTGGCACCTGGTCATATAAAGATGATGAATAATGGCCCGATTCTCCAAAACACATCACTGGGTTGGATTGTGAGCGGAAAATTTGGAGCGTCTGAACCATCGACGGAATCATTGACATGTGCAGTGTTCGGGATGAAAACAGACACCGATAGCAAGGATGGTCCACAGGTCGAGGCAATTGAAAAATTATGAAAGATGGATGAAGTCGAAACAATTGGAAAGAGCATGTCACCAGCAGAACAACAATGCGAAACACACTTTGCCCAAAATATGCGCAAAAATGACCTCGGACGCTTCATCGTAAAATTGCCATTTCTCAAAAATCCAACAGCTTTGGGAGAATCAAGATTAATGGCTCATAATTGATTCCTTGGTCTCGAACAGCGACTTCAGAGAAACGTGGAACTGCGAAAACAATATGTGGAGTTTATGAGATTATACGAAAGATTGGGACACATGAAGAAGGTGAAGCTTGACTCAATGCTGTCTCCTAACTACTTCCTTCCTCATTATTGTGTTCTCAAACCCGATAGCACAACAACCAAATTGCGAGTGGTGTTCGCCGCATCCGCCAAAACCACGACAGGATATTCATTGAACGATTTAATGTATACCGGGCCCACAGTTCAAAGTGAACTTTTTTCAATACTGCTACGCTTTCGATTGCCACGCTTTGTGTTCACGACCGATATCGAAACTATGTATCGGCAGATCATAATACATCCAGAAGATCGACGTTATCAAGTCATCGTATGGAGAGAGGATCCAACAGCCAACATTGGGTACTATCAACTAAACACCGTTACATATGGAACACGGGCAGCACCGTACCTAGCAACTAAATGTCTGCAACAAATCGCTAAAGTAAACATGATAAGTCATCTTTTGGGAGCAAAAATATTACATCACAATTTTTATGTGGATGATGGACTTGGAGGATCAGACAGTCTGGCTACAGCCATAGAAATGCAATGACAGCTGATGAAAATGCTAAGCACACATGGATTTAATTTGCGAAAATGGTGTGCAAATCATCCCCAGCTATTAACAAATATTCCACAAGGGGAAGTGAATTTAGATTTTTCTAATGACACTAATGGCCCAATAAAAACGCTGGGGTTATTGTGGTTGCCGAAAGTGGATGTATTCTGAGCTGGATCCTGTGCGTGCAATCACTCAAGGAACGGTCAGCTCCGATCTAGCACGACGGTTTGACACACTTGGACTACTGGCACCGGTGATCGTCAAGGCAAAAATATTCACACAGCATCTATGGTAAATAAAGTTATCCTGGGATGAGGCTCTACCATCAGATCTCAACGCTACATGATCGGCATTCAGAGTTATAATATATATATATATATATATATATATATATATATATATATATATATATATATATATATATATATACGAGTATATATATATATATATATATATATATATATATATATATATATATATATATATATATATATAAAATGTGTGTGTGTATATATGTATATATAAATATTGTAAAAGCAAATTACCTGCCTGCAAAATTGCAGCTGCTGCTGCGTGGTCCTTTGATTTCTCCCGGTTTTAAATAAAAAATAATTACAATTTCTAAAATTAAATGCAAATACTTACATATTTTGTGCCGACATTTTTTAAATACAAATCCAATGTGCCCAACTTCATGAAACAGCTGAAAAATACACAGCGAAACTTTTTCACCACTGAATGGTGAATTTTACGAGCTTTCCGCTTGAGACAGTTGGCTCTGAATAGATGTCACAAAATTGAGTGACAAAAATCGTTTCTCACTAGAGACATAACTCAAGTGAGACATTTCGCGTGAATAGAGGGGATAAATTGTAGATTGCTGTCTTTGAATTTTTTGTATGTGTGACCGCTTTGCCGTTCCCCATACTTGGAGTCCGTACGTCCAAATTGGCTTTATAGTACACTTGTATAGCAGCAACTTGTTGTTAATTGTGAGTTTTGAGTTATTGTTCTTACTTTTTTTCGTATTGATTCTTGTATTTCATATCTTTTTTTTCTTTTATATTGCCTCCTCCAGCCTGAACATCCACAATGTAGGCAGGCAGCCTACTTTTGTGACTACGAGAAGGCAGGAGGTAATTGACGTCACCCTGTCAAATCCAAGACTGGTGTGAGCGATCAACAACTGGAGGGTCCTCACCGAAAACTCGTGCTCGGACCACAGATACATTCAGTTTCAGTGTGGCGAGCGGGCGCAGATGCCATTGCCCATCAGAAACCCAAGAAAAACAGACTGGCCAAAGTTCAGGGAGGCACTGCGTAGCAATCACGTGACGCCACTGAAACTTCGCAAGGAGCAGAACATTGAGTCGGCTGTTGAACATCTCAACACCGCTCTAACAAACAGCTTCGAGCTAGCCTGTCCAACTAGACCTCCTCTTAGCCGGACTCCTGTTCCATGGTGGAACCGAGAGCTTCAGGTGCTGAGGCGTGAGTCTAGAAAACTCCTCAACCGGGCCCTCAAGACGAATCTTGATGAGGACTGGGAACGATATCGACTTGTTCAGAGGGACTACAAGAAGCTAATTCGGGACTCGAAAAGGACTTCTTTTAGAGACTTCTGCAGTGGTATCGAATCCCTGAGTGACACGGCAAAACTGGTGAAAGCCCTGAAAAAGGACCAAACTGCTAAGCTGGGGTCGCTCAGGAAACCTGATGGCTCCTATACGGAGAGGCAAAGTGAGACACTCAGCTTGCTGTTGGAGTCACACTTTCCAGTAAATCAGGTAAGCATAGCCCGTCAACAACCACCTTTGGTTGGAAATGTTGTCAGGGCAGCTGCACCCTCTCGACATGAATGGTATGTCGCCAGAACTGTGGCGAATGAGGCTGCCATTAGATTTGCTATCAAATCCTTTGACAGCTTCAAGTCGCCCGGACTGTGTCCGATTGTGTTGAAGGAAGGCATTGAGTTAGTGATGGCAGCACTGAAGAAGATCTTCACTGCATGTCTCGCACTGGCCTATGTACCACGCTCTTGGAGGATGGTGAGGTTTGCTTTCATTCCTAAGGTTGGAAGAGACGACTACACCAATCCCAAGAGCTTCAGACCTCTTAGTATGACCTCGTTCATGCTAAAGAGTTTAGAACGGCTGGTGGAGCTTCGCATGCGTAGGGAGTCTCTGAAGACACATCCGCTCTCTCCATTTCAGCATGCCTATCAAAGCGGAAAATCTTGCGAGACGGCTCTGCAAAACCTTGTTGGAAGGATAGAGCGAGCCATCGACAGGAAAGAATACGCAATAGGCATCTTTGTGGACATAGAGGGTGCGTTTGACAATGCTACTTTCGACAGTATGTGCGGCTCTGCTAGGCGGCATGGCGTAGACCGGGTCCTAATAAATTGGATACGTTCCATGCTGGCCCAGAGAATCAGAACGGTGGGGCGGAGGAAGATTTGCTGGTGTCGTCTGGGGTTAATAGAGGCTGTCCCCAAGGTGGTGTACAGTCTCCATTGCTCTGGTGCATGGTAATCGATCCCCTGCTTAACGCCATTAATGACTCGGGTGTATACGCTCAGGCATATGCGGATGATGTTGGCTGTCTTGTGACAGGTCCATCCTTTATGATTGTCTGCAGAAGGGTGCAGAGAACTCTGGATATGATTGACACTTGGTGCAGTGCGAATGGGCTATCGGCTAATCCTGACAAGACTGGTATTGTCCTCTTTACCAGAAGGAGAAAGCTTGATGGACTTATTCTGCCTACACTAAAAGGAGTCACTATCCAGCTATCCAAGGAAGTCAAATATCTTGGAGTCATCCTTGATAACAAACTTCTTTGGAAAACACATGTCGAACTGAAGACATCCAAAGCTCTGTCAGTTTTCTGGCAGTGTAAGGGTGTTTTTGGTAAGACATGGGGTCTTTCCCCTAGTAAGGTCCTATGGATCTATACAGCTATGGTAAGACCTATTATCACCTATGCATCGATGGTTTGGATGAGCAGACTCTCTCTTGTAGGGGTCAAAAAGGCTCTATCAAAACTACAACGTGCTGTGGCCATATGTTGTACCGGAGCATTTCCGACTACTCCAGGCCCGCACTTGATGCTTTGGTGAATCTCCCGCCACTAGATGTCTTCATCAGCGGAGAGGCCGTTAAGGCCATCTGCAGAGTGAAACATAGTGGCCACTGGTATGGGGTGTGCTCGATGTTGGACGACGGCGCAGGCACTCACATCGATTCTGCAATCCTGTCTATGCCCCCGGACTCCATGTCGTCAACCGTCATACTAGAAAAGCGGTACAATGTGTTGCTGCCAGAGGCTCGTTCATGGTTAGATCCCGAGAACGAGCCCGGCAAACACTGCTGCCGTATTTTCACTGATGGCTCCAGGACTGAAGAAGGTTCAGGTTCTGGTGTCTTCGTGGAATCTTGTGGGACCCGTCGGTTCTTTACCCTTGGTCTGCATGCGTCTGTGTTTCAGGCGGAGGTGTATGCGATACTTGAGGCGATGGACTTTGTTGTGGAAAACAGGTGGAAAGGCAAATCTATTTGTGTCTGCAGTGACAGCCAAGCTGCGCTCATGGCCTTGGATAGTCCGACCACCACTTCCACGATAGTCAGGTCCTGCAAATCCAGGCTAATTTGTGTTGGAAAACATAATAGTCTGACGCTGACTTGGGTCCCGGGACACGCTGGCATTGCGGGTAACGAGACCTCTGACTCCTTGGCCAGGATGGGCTCCGAGGCTGTTTTTATTGGCCCTGAGCCTGTTCTGCCACTCCCTTCCGCTGCCATTAAAACCACTGCAAATAAGTGGGTTGTTTCGACCCACAAGCGAGCATGGCGGGCTGAGAGAGGCTGCGGATGGACGAAAATTATGCTACCTGCTATCTCTGACCGATGGTCACGGTTCCTTCTATCTTTAGGTAGGCGGGACTGCAGGCTGTTGGTTGGCGTGATGACAGGGCATTTTCTATGGGCTAGGCACATGGAAAGGATTGGCATATCAGACAGTGCGCTGTGCCCAGCCTGTGGAGAGGAAGACGAGACGGCGGACCATTTTCTTTGCGTCTGCCCTGCCTTTGCTCGAATCAGGTTTGGGATTTTTGGCACTGATGTGCTGATGAGTAACCAACTTGGCTCCTTGGCACCACAGGATCTACTTCTACTTCTTCGGAGGTCGGTTAGATTTAAAACCGAGTAAAAGGGAACCTTAAGTGCAGTACAATGGATATATACTCTGTCTGAGTGCTGCGCTCACTAGATTGTTCCGACAAAAAACAAAAAAAAAAAAAAAAACTTTTTATAAGTTCAATTCTTTTGGTTCTTTTTTCTGTGCCTTCTTTGAGTGGATTTGAGGATTTGGATAGTTGCAGTTAAATGATCATTTATGATTTTTGTTTCTTCGTTGTATGTATATTTATTTAGTAATTTGGTTTTTATAATCTCACGTCTTTTTTGTATAAAACTGGGCATGGTCTAGTATTATGGTCGTGTTGTTTAAGTTTTTTCTTCCTTTGGTGTTATTAGATCGGGGTCGGGGTCGTGTGATGCAAAGTAATTGCCTCCCGAGCTGTACTTCATGTTTATTGAGGTGCACAACCGGTTTTAAGAAGAAAATAAGTAGGTATGAAACTTGTTGGGATTGTAGAAATTCGTAGCGAAAAAAATGATTTAAAATACGAATGCTTACGGCGATTGCAAGGTACCGACTTCATTATTGTTTTCATTTCGCACAATTGCGCATCCATGAATGTCACTTTCGCAACCATTTTTATCACTGCTGCAGGCGGTATTAAACAAACTATGAACCTAAAAATCTGTTTCTGGAACGCATACGGTGTACGCCAACATAAAAGCGAACTCGAATATTGGATAAACAAAATGTAATGCTGATCTCTGAGACACATTTGACGGCTTTTTCAAAATCAATGGATACACTTATACGACACCAAGGACCCCCGAGGTAGAGCTTGTGGTGGCTCGGCAATACTTATAAAGTCGCGACATAAACACTATTCCTGAGAATTACCTTCAGTCAACAAATATTTGCGTCGGAAATTTCCACCAGAGCATGGTGAGCATCGATTTATTCTTCTCCCAGATTTTCAATCACTAGGACCACGTTTTCTGGCAGCTGGTGATTACATCGCTAAGCATACTTTCTGGGAATCACAGCTAATCACCCCGAAGGGACGTGTGCTGTTTGATACAAATTTCTAAAATGGGGTTAAAGGTAATTTTACGTGGACAGCCAACCTACTGGCCATCAGATCGAAAAAAGATGTCCAGATGTTATTGATTTTGGAGTGGTAAAGGTCGTACCCAGCGAAATGTTTCTAGTTGAGGCCTCAATAGAATTATCCTCAGATCATTCTCCCACTATTGTTACTATACGCAACCCCCTAGAAACCGGTGATTAGGCGACGACAGTTACACATGTTAACTGGTTGAAATACAAGAAATACCTCAGTGCACACTGCACGGATAACATGCAGTTAAGAGCGCTTGCAGACATAGATGGCTCTATTAGAAAGCTAGATGCAATCCTCAAGCAAGCTGTTGAACATGCTACTTCTACCAATCGACAGGTCAGATACAATAGGATCCACTCTGTAAATGCAGAACAGCTTTTACCGGAAACAGCTTTTGTCAGAAAAAGGAAGCGTTCGAAGATAATGGCAACAATACAGATCCCCGTAGTTAAAAATTACGCTCAAATAATGAACCAAACAGCTTAGAAAATTATTAGAATATAAGAAATCTGCATCTCTGCAGAAATTTATCCAAGATTTCGACGCAACGCCACAAAGAGATTATTCGCTATGGCGAGCAACCAGAGGACTTAGAAAACCTGAGATATGTAAGCCTCCCCTACGAACTTTGGGCGGAGCTTGGGCAAGAACTGACACTGAAAAAAGGAATCTTTTTGTGAACCACTTGAAAAACGTTTGAACTCCAAACCGGAAGCAGCCATTCCTCTCAGATTTAATACTCGGGACACTGAAACCGCTATTGCTGGCTTAAACTCGAGGAAAGCCCCAGGTAATGACAAAATCGGTAATAAGATGCTTTTAGAACTGCCCCGTATAGTAAGAAAAATAACTATTTGCATTTTTAATGCTATTTTACGCCTCGAACAGTATCCTACTGAATGGAAGGTTTCGTTGATTACCATGATACCTAAGCCCGGAAAAAATCATACGAAAGCAGAATCTTATAGACCTATTAGCCTATTATCTAATAAGTCAAAACTATTTGAAAAATTACTTATGAGCAAGCTGACCCTCATACTAAATAAGAATGGATGCATTACAGATCATCAATTTGGATACAGAAGAAAACATAGCACTATTGAACGAACATACAGACTTGTAAATGTAGTTAGAAAAACGTTCGAAGAAAAGAAATATTGTTCTGCCCTGATAAAGTATGACATGAAGGTTTAATTTTGAAATTAAAGCAGAACCTACCCGCAAACACTCATAAGCTATTTAAAAACTATATAACTGGACGAACAGTTATCATCAAAGAAGGTAATTTTCTGAGTACACCTCAACCGATTCAAACCGGAGTTCTCCTATGCAGCATTTTGGGTCCTATCTTATATTTGATATATACCTCTGATATGCCAATAAGCAATCATATCCACGTATCAACATTCACAGATGATACAGCTTTCCTAAGCGTTCACGAAAACCCTCAAGAAGCATCCCGCAAATTACAAGAATATATATCTCAGTTGGAAAAATGGCTACAACAATGGAGGATAAAGGTTAACGAACAAAAATGTGTACATATTACATTTACATTGCGCAGGGAAACATGACCGCCTATCCATATCCACACCCAGACTATACCGCAGCACAGCGACGTTAAATACCTCGGGATTCATCTTGATCGTCGATTAACATGGAAAATCCACATAGAAGCAAAGATGATCCAAATGAAACTAAAAACAGTTCAAATTAATTGGCTTATTGGGATAAATTGTATACTAAGCCTAGACTGTAAACTTCTACTATACAACTCGATTCTTTAACCAATATGGTGCTACGGGATTCAGCTATGGGGTACTGCCTGAGCGTCAAATATAGAGAAAATTCAAAGGCGACATAATAAAATCCTCTGAACGATTACAGCCGCTCCGTAGTATGTCAAAAATTCGTGCATTCACATATATCTAATCGTCCCGATGGTAAAAACTGTGTGTTTCAAAACATGTGACAACGTATATAAAGAATCTTGAGTTCCACCCAATCCCCCGGGCCGCAATTTTCTAAATTATAGAGGTCACACTCGGGAGGGACACCCTTGCTCTCAGCCTAATAGGTGAGATGTGAAAGACATCCACAGAAGAAATCGCAGAAACTATTTTTTTTTTTGTCTAGCATTGGCTGGACTTAATAAAAAACAGTTTTAGAGTTAAGATTTGATTACTTATTGTTAGTCCAATTTATATTGAAGATACAATAAATAATACATGAGGAAAAAAAATTAATTTTTAATATTCCACAAGAGAGACAACATGATGCTGGAAAGAAGGAGCAACGTATTTTTAGGCAGCAAATTGCCAATTTCTCTTTCTAATTTTACATCCCCTTTTCCTGCAGCTCTTACGAATTGATTTCCAAGTGTAAATACTTTTTACTCTACTTTATATATTGAAACAAACAAATTTTTTATTGCACATATGTGATGTCGCACCATTGTCCACGATCCACTGATAACGATTTTCGCTGTTCGTAGACGTAAAGTTGCTGGTGCCCTCTGTAATAGCTGTCAAAGCTTGTGTACAATATGAGCTCTCCTTCGATTCTTTTGTTTATTTTTATTATTTTGAATTTCTCAATCTACACTTATAATTGTCGTAGAGTCCACGTTTCTGACAATTATAGCATTTAATATTATTTTTCGATTTTTGATTTCCACTATTCTTCCCGTTAGAATTTTTATTGTTGTCCTTTCGTTGCCGTCCTTTATAATTGCTGTTGTTGTTTTTTGCCGTGAGTGCATGTTCAGTACTGTCATTATTGTTTCGATTATTTCAACGCTCAGATTATTCTAGAAGTTTTACTTTTAATACGCGATACTCCGACAGTTCTTCCATAGTTTCCATCGCAATCACGAATCTTTCAAAATGATTCGCAAACTCGGCAAAAGTATAATATATAATAACCAAATTCTCGTTATTTATTTCAATTCCAACCTTTACTGTCATAAGAGGGTTAACCTTTGCCATATTGACTACTTTGCGCTCTTCCTGGAATGATAATATTTTTGGACGCCCAGATCGCGGCTTAGATTTTAAAATTCCGATTTCTTTGAGATTGTTTACTACGCGCTGGACAGAGGAATATGTTCTGCCAATATTTTGGACTATTTTTCGGAAGCTTTTTCCATCTTTCCACAATTTAATAATTATTTTTCTTTCTGACACACTAAGTCCTTTTCATTTGGTTTCCATATTTTAAAAATATTACAAAATGCACTACTAAGTTGGTTAAACGATCAACAATGATAACAAGGAATGGAAAGTTCAGTTTGTTTGTTTTGGTAATATCATTACTTTTGAAGAAGTTTTTAATATTTCTGCTCACTTTCAAATCGGAATTTTAAAATCTAAGCCGCAATCTGGGCGTCCAAAAATATTATCATTCCAGGAAGAGTCAATATGGCAAAGGTTAATTCTCTTATGACATCTTTAAAAATTGTTGACAACATAAGGCAAATGTTTAAAAAAAACATTTGTGCCGAAACTGCTAGGAAAACTTTACGTAAAGCTGGATATCATGGTAGAGTCGCTCGAAGAAAACCGTACATTTCACTTGTGAATAGACGAAAGCGCATTGAATTTGCTCATGCCTACATAAATAAGCCTCCAGAATTTTGGAAACGAGTCATATTTTCGGACTAAAGTAAATTTTGCATATTCGGTATAAAAGGCCGTAAAATTGTGTGGCGCAAATCAGGAACTGCGCTTGAGAAACAAAATCTAGTTGGTACAGTCAAACACGGTGATGGTGGAATTATAGTGTGGGGTTGCATGGCGGCTGGTGGCGGGGGTCAGCTGGCATTTATTGAATCCATAATGAATAAATGGGGTATTTGAACATTTTAAAAACAAATTTAAAACTGAGTGCAGTGAATCTTAACTTATCAACGACGTTTTGGTTCCAACAAGGTAACGATCCAAAGCACACAGCGGAGATCGTTAAACTTTGGCTCTTGTGCAATGTTCCAAGACAGCTCAAAACGCCCCTAAATCGGACGACCTCAATCCTATTGAGCAACTTTGGGATCTATTAGAGAAAAGAATTCGTCAGCATGTAATAAGAAGTTTTTTTTTAAAATTCCCTTTATTTTATACATCTGTCACCATTATATTGACACCTAGTACATGATTTGGCAATTTGTTTGGAAATTAATATAAAAAAACACATTTTGGATAGTGCCAAAAAGTGATAAAACAAAAATGATTTACATTAATTATAATAATTCACTATAATTATATTATAACAATTTATGATAAATTATAATAAAAAATATATTTATAATAATTATTTATATTTACATTTATAATACTACTACTAATATATGTAGGCTGGATTTGATAGTTCATTACGTCGTTTGGTCGAGGTCTCTTTAAACGGCGCATGGTGGTTTCTTCTAGATGTAGCAACTCGTTTATATCTTCGTTATTATGCCCATGCTTGTCGTAGTGTTTTGTGGATATCTTTTTTATCTCTTCTTCAATTCTTGTCATATTTAGTTTGCCGTGTATGTATTCATTTGTTGTGTACCAACCAGACTTTATGATCACTCTTAATATTCTAGATTGCTGTCGTAGAATTTGTTCTATCTGTGACCGCTTTGCCGTTCCCCATATTTGGAGTCCGTACGTTCAAATTGGCTTTATAGTACAGTTGTATAACAGCAACTTGTTGTTTATTGTGAGTTTAGATTGCTTACCCATTAACCAATATAGTTGCCTAAATTTTTCTTTTATTTGCATCATTTTTTGTTTGTTGTGGTAGTGCCAATTTAACTTTGAGTCTATGTGTATGCCAAGGTATTTAGTAGTATACCCTATTTTTATATCTTTATTGTTTATTTTAATAGGTATTGGATTAAATTTTGTTTTAGTTGTAAAAATTATTTGTACAGTTTTATCTTCATTAATTTTCAAGCACCATTTATCAAACCATTCCTTAACATTCCCTGTGTATATCTGCAGATTTTCAGTCGCATTATGTAGATTTTTGTCAGATGTTAAGAGGATTGTGTCGTCAGCAACGGTAGCAATTGTGGTATTCGTTTCTTTTGGAAGTGGTATATCTGAGGTAAATATGACATATAGCAGTGGTCCTAAAACACTCCCTTGAGGAACTCCAGCTGTTGTAAGAACGCTCTTCATTATATTTCAAGTAAAAGTAACGATCACTAAGATAATTTTCAACAATCAAATAGTAGTCAGTTGCAGCATCGTCTTCAGTTTATGCAGCAGTCCTTTATGCCATACAGACGGAACATTGAGTTGATAACATTCCTTAAGTAGTTATAACCTATAGTAGGTAGCTCAGCGATTGCTTTGCCTGCCAACATATCGTATCCTGGTGCTTTTTTGTGGTTTATTCGTTTTATAATTTATTATCTCTGTTGTATTTGTTTTCTTTATTTTGGTTGTAATGTCTATATTTAACTCATTGCATGTTTCACTATATTTATCTTCGTCATTTGATAGGACTTTTTCAAAGTATTTAGCAAATGTTGTTGCTTTTTCTTCATTGGTAGTAGCACATGAGTTGTCATCTTTCCGTAGTGGTGGCTGATACCTTATCTGAGTTTTTAATTTCTTTGTGCTTTTCCATAATGAGTAGTTAGTATCCTGGGTAGGCGTCAAGTTTTTTAGGTAATTTTCAACTTCTATATTTTGTCTTTTAGTTAATATTTTCTTGAGTTTTTGGCAGGCTATATTAAAATTGTGTTTATCCTCAGGCGATCTAGTTAGCTGAGACATCTTTCTCAGCTTTCTCTTCTCACTTGTTAGATGCTTTCCAGCGCATTTCACACATACTGGATCACTTGTACAGTAGTTTTTTGTCGGTCCGTATTTTTGGCATTTAGTGCATTGCGCGACTTCTCTTTTATGATGAGGTGCCTTAAAAACTACTATGCAATGCATTAATTTGTTAATGCTATTGAAAAGCGCGCCGAGTTTTAAAATGAAACTACATTCGTTGACGGTCTGAATGTTAATATTCTTTCTTTTATTCTTTCTTTTCATAAGTCATGTCAAAAACGGCTGTCCACCGAGTGTTGCCACGTCGGCTGAACTTTTTGACAGGGGGATTTTCAATTCATTAGTTAACCATTAAAGGTTGGTTTACAATATAGCTTACAACTATTTTGGTGACTTACAACAAATATAATGATAATGTATATATATGCCTACAACTCGGCCGTCCTGACTTATAGAATCTCCTGATTCTACGCCGTTAGTTGTTTACAATACTTTGTTATTTAAATATTTATAAATAATACCTTACAATGTCTCATTAATCTTAATATGATAAAATGTAACTACATTACAAACTTTAACACTAGACGCACAATCAGTTTACACGTACTGTTTCGTTGTTGTTTACTTTGCCTTATGTTTATTTAAATTTTATTTTTTTTTTTTTTTTAAAGTCATACCAGGGTTTCAAGTTTGTAATTGACCAAGTTCCTTTATAAGGTATCTGGGTTTGTTGAAACCCTTCAACATCCTCTACTAAATACCTATCGTATTTTAAAACTTCTGATACTCTATACGGTCCCTTAAACTTGGGTATTAACTTACTCGATACGCCCCTTTGTGAGTTATTGTTTGAAATAACAACATGGTCGCCAACGCAGAATTTACGTGGTTCTATTCTTTTTGCATCTGCATATTTTTTGTTGTAGTCTTGTGCTTTTTTTTGAACTTCTTCTGCTTGTTCCCTTATTTCTTTAAGATTTCTGACGCCTGGAGTTTGCACAACTTCTAATACATTTTCTTTAAGGGTGTCTATAACTTTACCTTTTTGGCTAACTCCAAATAACATAATGCTAGGGTGATCTTTGATGGCTCTATGCACTGTATTATTCATTGCGTATTCAACTGACTCTAAAGTTTTGTCCCAACCTATGTTCTTTTCCGAATCAACCAGTTTTGCTATCATTGGGCCTAGGCTTTTATTTATAATTTCTACTTGACCATTTGCTTGTGGGGAATTTGTCGCAATCTTGATATGCTGTACATTGTTTGTATCTAAGAAATCTTTGAATTCACAAGACGTAAAACAAGTTCCTCTATCTGACATAACGTATTTTGGTCTGCTATAAGCTCTAAAGTAATCTTTTAGTGCTGTGACTGCTTCCTTAGTTGCTGTTGTTTTTGCAGGATAAAGTCTCACAAATTTAGTACACGCGTCTACTATTAACAATATATGTCTAAATTTTGTGTTTTTGCTATGTATCGGTCCGTAGTGGTCAATATGTACCATCTCGAATGGTATATTTCCTTTTGGTATCATATGCAGTAATCCCTCCTTTTTTCCGCTCTTTACTGAAAAAGCTATGCACTTTAGACAGTTTTGAACGTGTATTATTGCCTTCTTCCGTATATTCGGAAACCAGTAACTTTTTCCTATGACTTTGTCCACACCCATGTGTCCGGTTTCATCATGATACTTGTACAAAACATGGTGTTCCATTGACTCAGGAACATAAAATAACAAACTGTCGTCTTTTTTCTTATAAACTACTCCATTCCTCATTTCGTAAAGACTACTTTCTGACCTTTGTAACTGTTCTTTGATTTTATCTATCTTCTCATCTTTGCCTTGACATATAATCAAATTTTCTTCAAAAGTGTTTGTTTCTATCGTTAATATATTGTTAACTCTGCTAAATGCATCTACATGTTGCATTCTATTACCCGCTCTATGCTCAAGTTCGTAGTCGTAATTTTGTAATTCAAGTGCCCATCGAGATATTCTTGGGTTCATGTCTTTTTTATTAAGTGTTAGTGTTAACGAGTTGCAATCTGTCATAATTTTAAATTTTACACCCTGTAAATATACTCTAAATCTTTTGAGTGCATAAATTACCGCCAAAGTTTCTAGTTCGAAACTATGATATCTTGACTCAACGTCCGTGGTGCGCTTAGAGAAGTAAAAAACTGGGTGTAACTTGTTGTCTTTCTTTTTTTGAAACAAAATTGCCCCAAACCCCAATGCACTTGCATCGCAATGCAACTCAGTAATATCGGTTGGATCGTAAATCGCTAACACTGGAGACTCCATCAATTTTTTCTTTAGCACACTAAAAGTTTCAATTTCCAACTGTCCTAACTGGAATTTCTTATCCCTTTTTGTGAGGTCATAAAGTGGTTTAGCCAAAGTTGAGAAATTTTGAATGAACCTACGAAAATATGAACATAAGCCTATAAAGCTTTGAACTTCTTGAACTTTAGTGGGAACCGGAAAATTCTCTATTGCCTTTAACCCTTTTTCATCTGCTCTTATCCCTTCCCCTGAAATAACATAACCTAAATACTGAATATTTGACTGCATAAACTCACACTTGTCTAGTCGTAGCTCTAATTTATTCTGAACTAACAACCTGAAAACTTTTTTCAATATCGTAAAATGCTGTTCTACATTTTCAGTCGCAATCATAATATCGTCCATGTAAATAATAACTTCTCCGCTGCGAAGCATGTCAGTAAATATTTTATTAATAAATTTTTGAAACGTCGCTGGTGCATTTTTTAGTCCAAACGGCATTCTAGTGAACTCGTATTGTCCTAGGGGAGTCGTAAATGACGTATATTTAACCGAACCTTCATCAACGAAAACATGAAAGAAGCCATTTTTAAGGTCTAATTTTGTAAATAACTTTTTGTTAACTAACCTATCCAAAAGATCATCTATCAGTGGCATGGGATAATTGTCTTTTAAAGTAACTTTGTTAAGCTTTCTAAAGTCGACGCACATTCGTAACTCGCCTGTTTTCTTTTTAACTAACACTATAGGTGACGTAAATTCTGACTCGCTAAGACGTATAAATCCTTTATCTAAATATTCGTCAAGTATTTTTTGTAACTCAGCTTTTTCGCTATACGACAACCTCCTAGGACCGCAACTAAACGGCTTGTTGTTCTCTAATATCAACTTTATTTCTTGTCTTGTATTAGGCTGGTCGGGCCTTTTTGGTTTTATGTATTCGCTGTAAAACATTTGTTGAAAATAACTTCTATCCTCACTATTAACTTTTTCGCCAATAATATATTCTATTTCAGTGTTATCGTGTACATCTAGTGCTAAAATTTGGCAAATAGCTTCATGTATTTCTTCACAATTGGTATTATCACTGTAATTATAGGTGTCCATATTGATACATTCGACATCTCTTATGTCTTTACAATTTTGTTTTATAAGCACACCATTATTTTCAATACATTTTGATTCAACTCTAATTTCTGTGTCAGTAAATTTAACGTTTTCAATTGTTAGTTTCGCATCACTTGCGTTTATAAAATCTCTTCCTAAAATAACTGAGTAAAAGATGGACTCGTTAGGAACCACTAGAAGCTCTATTAATACGCATTTATTCAAAACTTTAACATAAGATTGTATTTTTCCAATTACACATAACTTTGACTTATTTACGCCATAGTAAGAGCTAGTAACTTCTTCGAAATGTACCCTTTTTGGTACCAACGCTTCTTTAATTAAACTTATAGGGCTTCCAGAGTCGACTAAACATTCTACAAACATATTAACGTTAGGTTGTGCTTCTATACTTAAATAAAAATAACTTACAAATTCGTTCTTTGACGACGTTTTCTTATACTGGTTGCACTCTGCTGCAAAATGTCCCTGTTGTCCGCATGCATAGCAAGACCCGGCTTCTCGTTTTGGTTTTCGGCAATCCTTTGCATAGTGTCCAGAACAGTTGCAATTGTAACATCTCAGTCTTTCTGTTGCAATTTGTGATTTTAGCGTTGTTGCTTGTGTTGTTGACACACGACGTGGCAGCTCAATATTTTTAAAAGCGTTGACTAAATTTTTTGTTGTTGAAAAATTTTGCAGCATTGCCTGTGTTTGCAACTGTTTGTCCGGTATTCCGTCTAAAGCATATTCCATCAGCTCTTCATCGCATAAATCCAGCCCAGCACTCAATAAGTACTTATCGTTGAAATAATCCGCGAAAGATTCTTGGGTGCTCCAAGTGCGTTTTTGAAGTTTGCGTCGAAGTTCCAGTTTGCTTTCGCATGTTTCAAATGCTGCTTTCATGTCGCGTAAAACTTCATCAACATTTTCTGCAAAAGTTGCCTTTAGATTTGCATTGTACCAGGCTAGTGCTTTATCTTTGATTTTTAAGCGAATAATTAAGCACAACACTGCATCACTAATTTTTAGAGTTTCACGGTAGTGAAGCAGCTGAGCTCTCCACAGACCAAAACCTTGACCGCCATCATAGTCTGAAAAAATTTCCTTCAACGTACTAAAGGGAATTTCATTTTTCGCCGCACCTTCGTCGTCTCTTAATTTTGCGCTCATAAACGTTTTCTCTTTTTCCAAGAGTCTCTTTTCGAGCTTAAGTAGCTCAATCTCTTTGCGCAACAATCTTGCCTGCATCTCTTCGTTGACTACGCACTGTTTGCCCATCACGCCATCGTCACCACTTTGACCTTGTAAAGCTGCATAATCGTTTTTGTTGCTTGCTTTTTTTTGAAGCATCGCACCCTCGCCGCTACTTTGTCTTTGTACTTTTTCATTTTCGTTGTTGTTGCTGTCGCTTTGTTGAAGCACCACGCCATCGGTTCCACTTTGTACTGTTGCATTTACGTTGTTGTTGTTTTCCTTATGTTGGAATTCCGCACCATTGTCACTGGCTTGTACCATTGTCTTGCCGTCGTGATTTTCACTAACCGTTGCTTGGACTGTATTTTGCGTATTAATAACGTTTTCGCCAACATATTTTTCCGAAACCTGCTGCTCGCTTTTTCCGCCACTAATTTGTGGACATGATCCCCGTTCTTGTGTGTTTAATTCACAGAGTCTTGCAGCCAGCGAAGCTTTAGCGCCGCTGGCACTCAACCCCAGTACGTTGCACCACGTTTTCAGCTGCGCCAACGTGTAATCGTCTGGATTCACAAAATCATTGGTGTTCATATTGTTTTATATTTTTTATTATATAAAAGTTTTTATTATTTTGTCAGATAAAAAAAAATTCAGATCCCACTTCTGATGAAAAGCGCGCCGAGTTTTAAAATGAAACTACATTCGTTGACGGTCTGAATGTTAATATTCTTTCTTTTATTCTTTCTTTTCATAAGTCATGTCAAAAACGGCTGTCCACCGAGTGTTGCCACGTCGGCTGAACTTTTTGACAGGGAGATTTTCAATTCATTAGTTAACCATTAAAGGTTGGTTTACAATATAGCTTACAACTATTTTGGTGACTTACAACAAATATAATGATAACGTATATATATGCCTACACTATAAATATTTTTATTGTTAGTACTTGTTTCTAGTTCTATGCTGGTTTTTTTGTTGTCCGTTGAGTTATGTTAGTTATGTTTAAAACTTTGTGACCGTTTTCACCAATATTGGCGTACTTTTCGCTTTAACTGTCGTGGGTGAGGTTCGTGCTCTCTTTGGTAGCTATTGCAGTTGACTTACCTGCACGCCTTTTGGCGGAATTTGCGCACAGGCAGAATAACATATTGATGTCGCAGCTGTAGTCGAGTAGGTAGTTGTTATAGGAATGGAAAGTGAGCAAAAAATATAAAAAACTTCTTAAAAAGTAATGATATTACCAAAACAAACAAACTAAACTCAGACTTTGTGGTAGCTCTATTTACTTGTAGCGACACTTATGTACCATTATCTCAAGAATGAAGGGAGGAATCTTATTTTTTTTATTTTTTGTGCTTAAGAATGTAAAGAATAAATACATGAACAAAAATTAATTTGAATTATATATATTTTTTGTGTTTTTATATCATTTATAAAAATTTGTCAGGTGAACGCAGACTTTATGGGCTATGTATATATATATATATATATATATATATATATATATATATATATATATATATATATATATATATATATATATATATATATATCTATACATATATATATATATATATATATATATATATATATATATATATATATTTACATATATATATATATATATATATATATATATATATATATATATATATATATATATATATATATATATATATATACGAGTATATATTGTTAAGAATATTTATCACATTATATCCCACTGTGTTTACCTCCAATACTTCTACTGTATTTACTTCCAATACTTCTTTACTTAAGTACACACATGCTACATGTACAAACATATATATACTATTAATAAAGTTAGTTCTCTACAAACACTCAAACCTTTCGGTCTAGTTTTATCAGGTTATGGGCCCAGACAGGAAAGTAAAGTTTTTGATAATTGTTATTTAAAAAATTTAAATTTAAAAAAAAACAACATGGAAAGCAATTTGGCCTGAATTGAAAAATTAGAAAGAGCTGACCAATGGAATATGTGGCGTTTTCAGATTAAGGTAATTCTGAACGCAGGTGACTTGTGGCAGTGTATATCTGATGAACCAATCACGGTAGCTGCGGGTACAATTGCCGGTACAGGAGCTGATAATAAAATTGTAGGTGAACCCAGGGGCGTGGTACTTGATGCGAAGTGGTTGAGAAGTGATAGCAAGGCTCAACAAATTATCGTATTGTCAGTTGGACAGCAACTATTTCAGCATATAATGAATTGCAAGACAGCAAAAGAAATGTGGCAAAAACTCGAAAACGTGTACGAATATAAATCCACGTCGCTGTATACAGGCTACAACAAGAATCCTACAATTTTGGAGAAGACCATGTGTATGATGTTGCTTTACATATTTCAAGGCTGGAATCGCTTGTGTCGCAGCTGAATGATGTTGGTGAAGTTGTTTCATCATCAATGGTAATAACAAAAATATTGGTGACTCTTCTTTCGAGTTTCTCTCATTTTTACAGTGCATGGGAGTCGGCGAGCCCTGAGAAACAGACTTTAGAAAATTTAACAGCAAGACTTGTGCTAGAAGAAGTTCGTATGAAGACCTTAGGCAAGGGCATGGATAGCGGTAATGCTCTTTTTGCAAAACAAAAGGCACACTCACAAAAATTTGAAAACAACAATAACAATGCAGATGTTTATTGCAAAAAGCCAGGGCACTGGAAACGTAACTGTCAAGCAAGAAAGAAGCAAACTGGCGAAGATCAAATGAAAGGCAGCGCATTTGTGTGTGAAGTGGAGGCGGCAAAAAGCATAGACGGAAAAGACGAATGGTATGTGGATTCGGGCGCAAGCGACCACATGACGAAAAACAAAACTGGTTTGTCACTTACCAGCCATTTGATGTGGCTATGGATATTCGTTTGGGCAACAACAACACTATTAAAGCTTATGGCAGAGCTTCCTTTGAATTTATTTTCGACAATTAGCGCGATGGGCAAAGGGCTTCAAATGACATCGAATCATCAACGATGTGTTTTCTTAAAGAATGGAACTCCAGTGCTAGTGGGAGTTCGCGTTGATAAATTTTACAAACTGGTTATTAAAATTGATATACCATCAAAACAAGTTGATAATTTTGTATACTATACGAAAAGTAACGTACGTCCTATAAGTGAATGGCACAACAAATTGGCGCATCAAAACTTAGATCACTGTAAACGATTTCTTAAAAAAATTGGCATGCCTTATTCCGATGAAGACGATAATTTTTGTGATGCTTGTGTTTTAGGAAAACAGCATCGAACGCCCTTTCCAATCAGTAAGAGCAAAACATCAGATATTGGAGAAATTGTTTATGCGGATGTCTGTGGACCGATGGAGAAGATTTCAGTTGGTGGATCGAAATACTTTCTTTTGCTAAAAGATGAAATCATCGCATTATCGAAAAGTATATTTTATTGAAAAAAAGTGAAGTCTTAAAGTACTTGGAACGATACATTGGCGATGTTCAAATTGAAACGGGACGAAAAATCAAAATACTTTGTTCGGATAATGGACTTGAATTTATAAACAAAAATGTGGATTCACTACTGAGAAAAAATTGTATAACTCACCACAAAACGGTGCCATATAATCCAGAACAAAATGGATCTGCTGAACGTGAAATGCGTACTATTGTTGAATTAGCAAGAATAATAATATATGCTAAGAATCTGGACAAAAAGTTTTGGGCAGAGGCTGTTAATTATGCTGTATACATATTAAACAGAACAGGAACTAGTTCGCAAAAAGGAATAACAACTTTTGAGCTGTGGTTTGGTAAGCACAAAGCTAAAATAGACAATTTGCACGTTTTCGGCACGGAGGCATTTATTCATGTACCGAAGCAAAAGCGATTGAAATTGGATGCTAAATCCCAGAAAGGAATATTCGTTGGATATGCAGCCGATATTAAGGGATTGAGAGTATACAATTCAAGAACAAACAAGGTGGAAATTTCTCGAGACGTCGCATTCAAAAATGAATTTGGAAAATCATCAGAAGCTGTGATGGATTTATCTACTGAGGATGCAGAACAAAATGAAGAAATGGCGAATGGTATACAGCATCAACAATCTGAATCTTTGGAGAACAGTGATGATGAGGTATTCTGTGAAAGTCTTCCTTTCTCAGATATCGACGTGCCGGGTGCTGAACAAAGACCTGAACCTGAGCAAAGCTTTATAAGTGACAGACTACGTAGTAAGACGACGAATCTCAACGTAAACAACGGTAACCAGCATAGCCAATCTAAATCGCCTAACGCATTTGTAGCTGAGGGAAACCTTTTTGTGGCGGGCAGCCATACCCCAATGAATTATCAGCAAGCAAGAAGCTGCAAAGAAGCCAAAGAATGGTAACAGGCAATGGATGAGGAAATCAATTCACTCAATGGCAACAAAACGTGGTTTTTGACTGAACTACCAAAAGAAGCTAAAGTCATCAGCACAAGATGGGTATACACGATCAAAGATACTACTGAAAATGAAGAAAAACAATACAAAGCAAGATTAGTAGCTCGTGGATTTACTCAGGAATACGGGATTGATTATTTGGAGACTTTTAGTCCTGTGGCCAAGTTTACGTCGATAAGGGCTATCCTTTGTATAGCGGCAACGGAACAATTGAAATTGAAGCAGTTTGACATCAAAAGAGCTTTTTTGTATGGTGACATGCAGGAAGATATTTACGTTCATCAACCTGAAGGATATTCAGACAACGCGGGGCGAGTTTGTAAATTGCTGAAAAGTTTATATGGATTAAAACAAGCCTCAAGATGTTGGAATAAGACTTTTTCAACAATGCTTAAAAAATTCAGTCTGGTGGCAAGTAAAGCTGATAATTGCGTCTTCACTAACAAAGCTGGTGCAAAAAGATTGCTAATGGCTATTTACATCGTTGATTTGCTAGTTGCGGCAGAAGACGAGGCAGACATAGATAAGCTTTTAGCATTCCTAAAGCATTCATTCAGCATAAAAGTGTTCGAGGCTAGACATTTCCTTGGACTAGAAATTCGACAGTTGGCAGATGGCAGTCTACATGTAAACCAACAAGGTTATGCAGAAAAGTTAATGAAGAAGTTCAACATGGATCAAGCCGATCCAGTTAGTACGCCCTGCGATATTTCGACAACTGGGCTAACATTAGCTGATGGTGCAGCAGTGTCGAGCTATCCGTATAGACAGGCGGTTGGTAGTTTGATGTATTTAATGCTAGCAACGAGACCAGACATAAGTTTTGCCATTGTGTACGCTAGCAGATACCTGGAAAACCCGACAAATGCACATGTGAATGTCGTAAAGCGAATTTTCAAATATTTGAATGGCACAAAAGGGTATGGTATACTTTTTCCAACAAAAGATTCCTTTGTTTTAAATTGTTTTAGCGATGCCGACTATGCTGGTGACGTCACTACATGAAAATCAACCAGTGGACTTGTTATTATGATGGGTTCAACGTGCATTGCATGGGCATCACAGAGACAACGCTGCGTTGCATTGTCTACTACCGAATCTGAATTTGTGGCAAGCTGCCAGGCCGTTAAAGAGCTTATGTGGATAGAAAAACTTTTACGTGATATACTTCCTGACGAATACCCAGAGACTAATCTGAATATGGACAATCAAGGAGCTATTCGATTAATTAAAAATCCAGAATATCATAAGCGAACAAAACATATTGATGTAAAATTGAATTTTATTAGAGAAGAATATGAAAACAATCTGTTTAATATTAATTATGTTTCATTAAATCAGCAAGTGGCAGATATTTTTACAAAGCCCTTAGGAAAAGAAAAATTTGTGCATTTTAGACAACTCATGAATATTATTGAATTAAAAAAAAAACAACTAAGATATTAATGAATCTTAAAAAAAAAGAAAAATAATTTTTTTTTTAAATTAAATTTTTGAAATTTAAATGAAATGTATGATAAAAGTGGGAGTGTTAAGAATATTTATCACATTATATCCCACTGTGTTTACCTCCAATACATCTACTGTATTTACTTCCAATACTTCTTTACTTAAGTACACACATGCTACATGTACAAAAATATGTATACTATTAATAAAGTTAGTTCTCTACAAACACTCAAACCTTTCGGTCTAGCTTTATCATATATATATATATATATATATATATATATATATATATATATATATATATATATATATATATAAATATATATATATCTATATATATATATATATATATATATATATATATATATATATATATATATATATATATATATATATATATATATAAATATATATATATATATATATATATATATATATATATATATATATATATATATATATATATATATATATATATATATATATATATATATATATATATATATATATCTAATATATAAAATTCTGATGTCACAGTATTTCTGGTCGAACTCCTCTGAATCGTCTCGACGAATTTTTATGATATATAAAATAGGATAGAAAGTATTTTTCACTCTCCTAAACACGATCAAACCTTCACGTATTTGCTCGATATCCACATGAAATATATCTTCAATGGCGAATAACTTGTGGCCACAATCGACGTACTTGAGGTAGCTGGCCCGGTACAGCTGCATCCGAAATCAGGCCCAAAAAATTCTTAGAACAGAAATGCGACACACAAGAACAACACACTTTCAGTTCAAATTTAATATTTTACTTTCGATTTATACATAAGTTCTATTTCTTTGATAATTTATATGGCAGAACCTTCGTGAAGAGCAGTCACCTTGTCGGGGTACGCAGGCTTAAATTATTGCAATGACGCAATGGGTTAGGATGGTCGAGTTTCGGCTCATATGGGATTACCCCAGCCGGACTGACTACTGCGGAGTAATCAAACTAAGAACTGTCTCCCTCCTAATCCAAGGTGTTCTTGGGATCGTGTCCATCGGATGTTGTTTTGCAGCCAGGAGGTTAATTAGGCTGTATCCAAACGGAGCTCCCCTTCCTGACACCAGGCCGCCGCATGTAGTAACGGTGGCCTTGCTGTGGTGCGGGGCGCTGGCACAGTTGACCAACCCCTTCCCCTTTCAAATTTTTGGCTGCCTTAGCTTGATCAATCGAGCTGGTGGCCGTTAGAACCAGTATGACCAAATTAAACATAAAAAAAACTGACGTGCGGTCTCTAAACGCTAATTCGGATGGGTATCCAAAATCCTCCGCACATTCTGCGGCGGCTTTGAAGCTAAGGACGACGAGCCTGGCACAAGCAAAGCCACGTACTGCGTTAGTGTTGCTAACCAGAGAACCAAAATGATCTACAAAGAGAAAAGGCGTGCTCTCCAGACGGTGGAACGCTTGTCGCGGATCCCAGAGAAGGAGAGGTCGGTGAAGCAGAAGGCTTCCCTCGAGTGGGCGACGAAATTCGTGAAGGAGTCTTAAACTGCAACACAACAGGCTACAAAGCGTCAACGATCCTTAGAAGAGACCACCCACCCGGACCCAAAGAAGTTTAAAAAACGCGGTACTGTCACCACAAAGTCCTTCAGTGAAGTGCTGAA
The DNA here is from genome assembly GCA_920105625.2 of Clusia tigrina. Classification (NCBI taxonomy): domain Eukaryota; kingdom Metazoa; phylum Arthropoda; class Insecta; order Diptera; family Clusiidae; genus Clusia; species Clusia tigrina. The sequence goes on from OV050032.1 coordinate 142,528,187, forward strand.
AGGACACCAGGTCATGGCGGTCATAGATCGCAATGACCCGGATGGCAGTATCGCTCCTGAGTGTTGGAAAAGTGTAGAAGTCAGCCTTTCAAGGCTCTACCTCCAGATTTTGAAGGATTTCCCAGGTGGTTTTCCCTCTTTTCGCGACAGCGGATGGCATCAGGGCCACATGAAGCTGATTGCCTGCGCGGATCAAAGGTCAGTCGACCTTTATAGGATTGCGATCTCCAGGATAGGGGAAGCATGGCCAGACGAAAGGCTCGAAGTCGTACCTAGGAAGCTGATCCCTACTAGACCTAGACCGCGCGCGTGGATCCCAGCCGAACCGTCTGACCCTGAGGCTATCTTGGAGATCTTTAGGTTGAGCAACCAGCAGCTCCCGACTAATAATTGGAAGGCGACTAAGGTAGAGGAACCAAGAGGGCATTTGGCTTCTCATCCACAAGCCTCAAGATCTACGACAAGGACGGGTAACCGTCTGATATAGACCAAGTGGGTGTGAATCCTTTAGGGGAAACTTCGGATCCTACTGCTGCTGAGGACCCCGCCACGCACCCGAAACTCATTGATTCTGTGTCAGCTGTGGGGAGTTTGCAGAGTCTCCTAAGGACAACCACGCTCAGTGAGGAGGACGTCCTTCTGGAGTCAGACTGGGAGCAGTCTAATGCTGATGTCACGGTGGTGGAGGTGACCAGCGCTACAAGCAGCAGAGATGTTTCGAATAGTGCAGATTAACCTCTATCACTAGAAGGCGGCGTCTGCCAGCCTTCAGCTCCGTCTGGCAAAAGTCGGAGTAGACGTTGTCCTGATCCAAGAACCCTGGACACACGGGGACTTAGTATGTGGTCTCAGGACTGAAAATTACAGCCTGCTGTATACCGTAAGTCATTAGGAATAATGTTAGCCCCTTTATTTTCCCCAATTACAGCAACAGATATTTAACGGCCGTCTGCCTGGAAACTGGCAAGGGACAGTACTGGTTGGTCTCGGCCTATATGGCGCATGACCATGAGATCCTGTCAGAAGCCAACCTACAGAAGCTTGTTGTGGATGCAAAGGCTAAACGGGTAGCTGTTATTATTGGAGACCATGCCAATGCGCACCACGACATCTGGGGAAGGACGGATGTCAATGAACGTGGTGAGTCATTATATGAATATATTGTAACGACTAACCTTTCTAAATGTAATAAGGGGTCAGAACCCACATTCATTACTGCTAATATTCAAGAAGTCTTTGACTTAACCCTTGCCTCCGAATCAATTTTTGATCGGATGTCAAATTGGAGGGTTCTAGAGGAAAATTCCTTTTCGGATCATAGGTTAATTCAATTTGATCTTCTAGATAGTCTACCTAACCCTAAGGCTTTTAGAAATGTCTGGAAAGCAAATTGGGACCTCTACAAGGTGACTGTATCTAGACTACTACCTCAGAACCCCACAAGCACAAGCACGTGTAACGAAATTGATAGGTCTGTGGAGGTTCTACAAAGTCAAATGGTGTAGCTCCAATTGAAATTCAGCAGTCAGAGAATCTTATAATAGAGTGGCTGCTAAAGATCTACAATAGTTGTATTGTATTAGCGTACATTCCAAGGCCGGCAAAAGCTCGCACATATTCTCCAGGGGACTTAAGACCCATTAGCCTGTCCTCCTTCTGTCTAAAAATCCTGGAAAGGTTGTAAGACATTCATCTGAGGCTCACTATAGACAGACCGAAGCTGTCAGTCTCTCAGCATGCCCACATCAAGGGTAAATCGGTTGAGACCGCTTTACATTCCTTAGTCTCTAGTATTGAGTGCTCCCTGCATAACAAGGAGTTCTCCCTAGTGGCTTTCCTGGACATTGAGGGAGCTTTTAACAACATCAAATCAGACGCAATAATCGGTGCGATGCGAAACTTGGAGGTGGAACCCGCCATTAGCAGGTGGATTGAAAACATTCTTAGTAGCAGGATAATCAATTCACGGCTGGGGGCGGCATCGGCCAAGAATTCCGTGTGCAGAGGCACTCCTCAAGGAGGAGTTCTTTGACCTCTACTCTGGAATCTTGCAGTAAATCAGCTGCTTGTTCGACTGGAGAGGGAAGGTGCAAGGTGGTTGCGTATGCGGATGATGTTGCTATTAGTATTTCGGGTAAATACATATCTACTTTGAGGGACTTGATGCAAAACATACTGAACATTCTCTCTAAATGGACTACTGACTGTGGGTTGGGGGTTAATCCGACCAAGACTAAGCTGGTACTCTTCACTAGGAAGTATAAAATTCCTCAATTTATTGCTCCAAAGCTAATGGGTGTAGATATTGACCTTGTCGAGGAGGCTAAATATCTGGGCGTGATCCTAGATAGGAAGCTGAACTGGAAGGCTAATTTAAGCGAGCGCATTAGGAAGGCTCAGGTAGCTATGTACTCTTGCAAAAGAGTTATAGGTAACAAATGGAAGTTACAGCCTAAGGTAGTCTAATGGATATACACAGCTGTGGTACGACCAGTCCTTTTCTATGGGGTGCTTGCTTGGTGGACAGCCCTAAGTAAGTCCACATACAATAGGCTGATAACAAAGGAACAAAGAACGGCAGAGGTAGATCCACTAGATCGACTCCAACGGCAGCATTGGACATTATGCTCAATCTGCTGCCTGTTAGACTTTTTGGCCAAAAAATGGCTGCAAACTCAGCTACCAGGCTACAGACTACAGAGTAGGGTGGGAGGTGGTGTATTCTCAGAAGATTTGGACATTAACAAGTCCTTTAGGATGCCCGACCACTGCTGTGCTTTTCAGGCAGTGGTTGCGGCAATAGAGGCAGCACTGTCTTGGCTAAGGAAGAAGAAGATATCTGGACTTGATATTTGCATTCTGTCCGACAGCCAAGCTGCTTTGCGCTCCCTGGATTTGGTTATTATCACCTCAAAAGCCGCCAAGAGCTGCCGCAAATATTTAGAAGAGAAAGCTAAGCAGAGCCGTCTGCATCTGTGCTGGGTTCCCGGTCACAGAGATATTCCAGGGAACAGCAAGGCGGATGAACTTGCCCGTGAGAGTACCACCATACCGATGGAACCAGATAGGTCGCACTTCGGTATTTCTATTGCCACATGTAAGCTGTTAGTAGATACAATATCCTTAGGAATAACGGGCAGGCGCTGGTCTGAACTTTCAGGATGTAAAATAGCTAGACAAACCTGGCCAGAGATAAATGTCAAGCGTTCTAAGGACCTACTGGCTCTAAATAGACAAAGCATAGGTCCCGTGATTAGCGTCCTAACGGGACACTGGACTCGACTTCTGCAGGAGTTGCATGGACGACGAGGAGGAAGAGTCCATTGCTCACCTGTTGTGCACGTGTCCAGCTATAACCAGAAGGAGGCGCACTTTCCTAGCCGACTACTTTTTGGACTCCTTGGGAGATATCTAAAAAAAAGATTAGATCCATCAAATGCTTTATTAAAAGCTCCAAATGGCTGGACCTTTGAAAGGGATGGGACATGTTGTCTCATGCGGTATCACAAAGGGTCAATGTTGGCCTAAGTGCGCCCTTTTCGGGTAGCCGCCTTACCTACCTACCTTATATGGCAGAACAACGTTTGCCGGCTAGCTATAATATGTATATATATATACTCGTATATCCCCTATTTTATATTCTATTTTATTTCATGAGCATGGTGTAGTTTAGTTCTGAGCTCTGCAAGGTAGCTATCTAAATCATAAAATTTTCTCGACTTGTCTAATGCTTCTTTTGGCATTCTTGCTAACTTGCCATATTTCAGCTCAGCTGGTGTGTATCCAGTATTGTGTGCGGTGTATTGTTGTATGTGAATGCATAGTATGGTAACCATGTGTCCCAACCATTGTTGGTTGTAAAAGATAACATGTACTCATAGAGTACCCTATGGTTGCGTTCTATTGCTCCTAGCATATCATGATGGTACGGTGTTGATAGTGTGTGTTTAATGCGAAGGATGTCACAAATGTTTTTCATAAGCTCATCTTTGTATTCTGAACCTCTATCTGTTTTGAGTGTTGTGAAGATTCCCTACCTCAGTACTATATTGTCTACTATGGCTCGTGCTATTTCTGTTGCTTCTCTTGTGGCTAATGGAACTACTTCTACGAATTTAGTCAGTTCACACTGTGCTGTGAGTATGTATTTAAATCCATTTGATATTCTTAGTGGACCTACTGTATCAACTTGTATTATCTCAAAACTTGATGTTGGTGTATCTGTGATTGTTAGTTTTTCTTTGGTGGGGTTTGTTATCTTATTCTTGCAGCCAATTGTGCATTTTCGAACATAGTCGTGCGTATTTTTGTTTTAGTTTTGTTATTGTTCTTCGTATTTCGCTGTGTCCTCCAAGATGTGTATCGTGGTATTCTTTTATTAAGTCATATTACTGCTGCTTTGTTTAGTATTTGTCTAGGGGGTGTGTATATAATTATCTTTGCTGGTGTTTGCCTTCCTTCTCTTTTTATGTTTCTTTGTATTTCATTATACTTTGATATCAATTTCTCTTCATCAACTTGCGTAAATATGACGTCATTATCCACAATGGCTAGTTTGTGTGTGCCTTGTTTATTTAATTTTTGTTTAAGCTTCTCTACGACCGATCCTAAGTTCTGATGTAGATTATCACTTATTCTTATTTTTATCCCCGTTTCATTTATTTCTATAAAAAAACTTTTATGTGCGCGTCTTGTATTTATTATGAGCTAAAATTTTAAATTTTTTTATTTTTCGAACATCAGATATTGAAGTGCAGTGCCACATATAGAGTTGATCATGCTCCTGTGTTTTTGCCTTCGTTGTCTGTGTTTGTGCAGCTGATTTCTGTTTTTCCATACTTCTTGTTACAACATTTATTGAAGGTATCATTGCTTTGAGTGCATCAGAATCGAGTTTAATACGCGATAGTGCATCTGCGTTTTGTGTTTATCTTTCCTTGCTTATAGATTATGTCAAAGTCATAGTCCATTAGATCTAATCTTACACGTGTTAGTCTTGATGCTGGGTCTTTGTGCCAAAAAAGCAATATTAATGGTCTGTGATCCGTTACTACAGTGAACCGTCTTCCATAGAGATATGGTTTGAAATGATTTATACCCCAATGTATTGCCATTAGTTCTTTCTCTATAATCGGTTTGTGCATTCCATGTTTGTTCAATGAACGACTTGCAAAGGAAATTGGTAAATCTTTTCCAATTTCTCCTTGAGAAAGCATGGCTTCAAGTGAATAGTTTGATGCGTCTGTGGTCAGTATGAATGTTTCCTCAAATTTGGGATACTATAAGATGAGAGGTTCCATGATAGTTTTCTTCAATGTCTCGAATGCCTCCTGCGTATCTTTATTCCAGATTAATTCAGTACCTTTCTTCAACAAATTGTTAATAGGTTTTGCAATTTTAGCAAAATCTTTTATGAATTCTACGGTAGTAGTTACAGAAAGCTACAAACCTTCGGGCTTCGTCTGCATTCCTGGGTATTGGATAGGTTTGCACTGTTTTGCATTTCTCAGGGTCAGCTGTTACTCCTTCTGAAGTGATTAGATGGCCTAGATAAACGACTTCTGGTCTGAGAAAATTGCATTTGCTCGGCTTCAATTTCAGATTGTACTCGTATTTTCTTAACCTTTGGGATGTCTTAATGATATTATCATTGTGGTGCTGCAGAGAGCTTCCAAATACAATAATATCATCTACGTACAAGAATGCGCTTGCATCTACCTCGGTTAGTGCGATCGTTAGCATTCGCTGAAAAGTGTTTGTAGATATTTTTAGTCCGAACGGTAAGCGCTTAAATTGAAAATGCCCGTTTCCCGTTGAGAATGCTGTCAGAGGTCGTGAAGTTTTATCGAGTTCTATCTGGTGAAAAGAGCTTGTCATGTCGAGAGTTGTGAAATATTTTGCTGTGCCTGTTCTATCTAAAACATCATCAATTCACGTGATTGGAAATTTGTCATTCACTATTTTCTTATTCAATTGTCTGAAATCGACAACCAGTCGCCATTTCTTATCGTTATTTGTATCCTTCTACGATACTATGAGTAATGGTGAGTTGTATTGGCTCGTGGAGTGTTCAATTACGTCATATTTTATCAGTTTTTTCTACCTGTCTGTTTATTTCTTCAAGGTGAGTTTGTGGAGTGCGGTAGTTTTTGATGTATACAGGTGTTGGATCTTTTAGCGCTTCTCTTTTTTTTTATAGAAGTTGTTTGTTGATACTTTTCATTGTGTAGATAGAAAATGTCCTGAAAGTCTTTACATATTCTGATGATTGATTCTTGCATGCTGTGCTTTTTGAGAGCCTGTTGGACTTTAGTCCATCAATTTTTGTCCTGAGTGTGGTATTTATTGTGATTTATGATATGGAAATTTCTTAATGGTTCGATCTGCAGCTTCATTGTGTCTATTGTTATTTCTTGGTCCGTAGTGTTGAGAATTTGTACATGTTTGATTCCTCTAGTCAGTATTATCGTTCCGCTAATGAAAATCTTGTTATCTATGTTTTGGCTGTTGATGACACTGTCTTCTGCTATTGTGGCTGATATTGGATATATCATTTCAGTGCGCGAAGGTATCGTAATTTTGTTTACATCTGTCTGCATGTCTAACACTAAATTTTTCTGTTCATGTCTTATTGTTAGTGTATATGATTCATAATCTATTTTGCAATTATGTTATTGTAGGAAGTCTCTCCCCAAAATTCCGTCAGCTGATATTGGGAAATCTTGTTTAACAATTTCAAATGTAAATGGTACTTTTTTATAGCAAATTTTTAATGTCATTGAGCTGGTGCATTCCGTTTCTATATTTTTATTTGCAATGCCTGTTATGATGCAAGCAGCTTGTTCATTTATACTTTCTTGTGGTTCATTAAAATATTTTATTAGTGCCATGTCTGCTCCAGTATCTATGAGTAGTGTTAGCGTTCTGTGTTTGTAAGTTACTTTAACAAGGTTTGTAATATTTTGCTCAAATATTGCGTAGACATTGTTTTGTTTCCCCGTAGTACCGCATGTTAATTGTCTTGGTGGGTGTGGGGGCTGCTCCCGTTTCCCTGGTTATTTCTTTCCTGGACATAATTTATATGCCCTGGTTGCATCATTTGTCCTCTCTATTGATTTGTAGGTGTGAAACGTCGCTGTTGTCCATTATAAAAATTTTGATTTCGTTGATTTATATTCCATATTGGGTTGTTTTCTCGCCGTTGAGGTTTGTTGTTGTTTCGCATATTATTCCTATCTTGGTTGCTTCTATTGTATCGTCATGGATTGAACTGTTGCATATTCTTTTGTCCGGAGATCCATGTTATAAAATTGTTGGGTGCACCCTTGTCTCTGCTTCTCTGGTTGATGCTTCTGCAATTTCTACCGCCTCTTGGAATGTCTTAACTCTGCTTTCTTCTATTGTTAGCTTTGTTTGTCTGTCTGCGAGGCCTTTTTTGAATGTAGTAAATGCGATTTTATCATTTAGGCGTGTTATTGTTGTTCTGTCTGATTCATTCTGATTTGGATGCTGTTTAGATCTGTTATTAAGTCTTCTATTTTTTCTGTGTACTTGTGTAGAGCTCCATTTTGTCTCAGTGCTGATAGCTCTTCATATATTTTAAATGTTCTCCGATATTTTCATCAGTAGATTCTGGGTTGGTTTTGCATCAGATGATTTCGGTTGTGTTTTGGTAGCTCATCAGTTGATTGTGTTTTGTTTTGGATTTCATTAATAGATTTGCTTTGCCGTGTGGAACATCTTCTGGCTTCTTTTATTTCTTTCTATAAATTCAATTTGTCGTCTTTCGATGTCGCGAGGTGGAGTTGCCTGTATAATATGGCTATTTGCCTCCTCTTTTTGACTGATTTTCCTCCCCTCTTCTTCTTTGGTATAGTTGGTGGTGGAGTTATCGATTGTTTATGTTGTCTGCGCTTGTATTCTTCGATTGTTGGAGGCTTTGGCCAGGCTCTTGTTGCTACGAATTGTGGTGCTTCTGTTGGTATTGGTCCTGGTGAATATTTTTCCAGTGATGTCCTTGCTAAACCCAACAGATTTTAGAAAGCGGTGTCAAACTCTTCAGTCGTCCTCAGTTCAGTTGGGCAGGATCACCATGTGGTGTTGGTCGGTGATTTGCTATTTTTCCAGATAGCCCTTGTTGATTTGGATGTGGTGTCATCGGTATTCGTGACCAGCATTTGTATGTAAGCAGGAATTTAGAAAAGGAACATTCTGACGAGTCCCATATTTATGACAAAAGACGGTACCTTATTTTTGATGAGTCCGTTAGGTAGACTAGCCTATGATTGTGGCAACTTGCGTTGCCTAACTGAGTTTCCTATAGATGAAGGCGGGATTTCGCCGAGCAAAGAATAAAATGGCAAGAGTTGCTTTCAGTCTTTGTTCAAAAGAAACTGTTTTATTCAAACAAATCAAAGGGTCTTATATACTAAAATCTTACGCTAAATTTGTTTATCTAAATATAAATTATGATTAATAACTAATCCTATTATTCCCATGCACTAGTTACGTAAAACCATATGCCGCACACTTGCAATGATCTGCAATTGCGTGTGGTCGGCATATTTTTGAGTTCATCAAATGCTCGCTACACATAGCGTCACTTGATGCCGTTGCTTGGCTTGTGCGGCGTCTGCAATTGTAGTTAAGTGTATGCTATGCATATCGCTGCGTTCGCATGCATGTGTTTTCATGTGCGGTACAGCGTTTGTTACAATGAATGCATTGTTGTGTTTTGTGCACACTACACTACATACTTTGTTGAAAACTTTTTGACATATCAAGAAAAACAGCGGAACTTACCTTTTTTTTCTTCGAAGGCATTTTCAATAACTCGAGCTATTTTGTGGACTTGATCTATGGTACAATAACTCGAATTATTTTGTGGACTTGATCACTGGTTGAGTATTTCGTGCAGAAACCAAATTGGTACGTATTTATAAGTTTTCTCTGCTTAATGAGGTGGTTGAGACGGTTAGCAAGAAGCTCTTTCATAAGTTTTGATATTATAGGCAATAGAGATATAGGCCGATTTGATGTTGCATAGTGCGGTAGTTTCCCTGGCTCCTTAAACATGGTTACATCGGCAGTTTTCTAGTAGATAGAAACGTGTTCCAATTTAAAAGTAACATTTTTAATTTATGTTATTTAGATATTACCTTTTGAGGGAGCTGTTTTAGTATTTCACTAGTGATGAGGTCGAATCCTGACAACTTTTTTGACCCTAATTTTCTAATTTCTGCTCAACGTCGGTAACCGGAGGGATTTCGACATATTTCTCATGATGGAGAGATTCCATTTCGGGTATACTCGATGAGTCATTTGGCTCAAAGCATAGAGTAAAGAAATAAGAGTCACAATCTCGAACAAAAAACTTTTTGTATGGTGGCGCTGCTATTAGCGCCATTTTGACTCAATGTCTCTCATTTTCATATTGCCGCGCCATAACTCATATGCCAGAAGACTCATACCAAGAAGAGCGTGGGAGAGAACATTTTACGCTACGTGCGATTGAATGATGGTAGCTCAAATAGTTGCAGCGTTTGTGTGGCGCTACATCAAATACAATACAAGCTTTATTTTGCTATGTATGTACATTAGGGTGACATTAATTTTCAAAAGTTTGATTTTACCAAGTCTCACCCCCCAAATCGGTTCAGTTTTATGAAAAAAAAAATACAAAAAAATTTCAAAGCGATAAGTTGAGATTTGGGCGTGCGCCCGCCCTTCAGAGTTTTATACGAGCCTTAACGTATGAACTATATTGATATTTTGTTCATATATATATTTTTTCTTCTATTTAAATTGTTTTACAAGAAAGTAGAAAAAATTCTATATTCATTTTTTATAAAATGTTTATTAAAATTAAAGTACTTTTGATATAGTCGATTTATTTGAATTTGGGAAACGTTTGCGATAGTCCGTCACAACTTGCATAAGAAATTGTGTTTGCTCTTCGTTTTTAGTCAGAAGTTTATTGTAATCTTCTATTAATTTAACTCCTCTTTCTGCCACTACTTTTAATTTGTTTAGATATACAAATGCACTTTGATAGCATTCATGGGTTGGCCATATTGAAGGGTCTAATTCCAAAAAAGATTTATCAATATTAAATCTTTCGAAAAATCTTGCTGTTGTGGAAGAAACAAATTGTTCAAGTCCATTATCAATTACATCTGCAATTCTTTCTTTTTTTAAAATCACGCGTTTTATTATTTTTGCATTTTCACTTTGCAAAGCAGCTTTCATTTTTTTTTTGTGTCAGCAGAAACATTATTGTCAAAGAAAGCAAATGCTATAGATTCTGAGCCTAAGTACCATAGATGATTTAAAAACTTTTTTATAGATACTTCCGATATATCTATATCAATTTTTTCGAAATTATGAAGTCTATTTAAAAATGTAAAGTCCGTATTTGGTGCTTTTATGGCTGAAGGAGCAGAAAACCAAGCCTCTATGAATATTTGGATTATAAAAATACAAATTTTACGCAATCCTGCCAGTTGAATCTCTGATAAAGCAAATTCCTTCGGCAACAAAAATATTTTCAAGCTATAAATGGCTTTTGCCATCCACCGTGCATGATGAAAAGCTCCTGGTGATCTTATCATTACACTTGCTTTGGACTTGTTCAATTTTTCGCCAAGAAACATCAGGACAAGCTCCAAAAGCTCTTTATAATCTTCTCTAGGCTGCTTCTCACTCAAAACATTATTTACAAAATTTATTATTCTGGTTTTTGACCCTTGCAAATGATACATAGCTAATTCATCTTGAAATCCAGCCAGCCAATTGTTTATATTCAAATTGTTCCACGATTTTTTAATATTTTCAAATAATTTTACGAAGGGACTTGTACTGCAGTCAAATTTGGTTTCAAAAACACTTTTCAATATAATTTCGTAAATGTGATGTCTACAAGGCAGCCAAAAAAGTTCTCTATTTAAGGATTTTTCAAGTAACGTGCATGTACCTTTCCAGCGCCCAGTATTGACCGCAGTTGTATCGAACACAATGCATTTAATTTCTCTTTGTAGACCCCATTTGGAAATACAATTATAAACAGCATCGGCTTGTTCTGTTCCTGAACCACATTTCATTGCAGGTATTTCCAACAACTGTTCCATATCTCCACTAGATATGACTATAGGAAGTCTATCAACATTTGCATTGCCCGTTAATGCTGGTAAAAGTTTACCATCCCAATGTAATGTTATAATGTCTTGTTTATTCAATTTAAAATTCTTTTGTAGTTCCAACGCTCTTTTCTAACGCATCTTTTCTCTTGCCATATGAATTGAAGATCTATTAATGATGTAGTCAGCAATGTCTTTTCCTAATGATTGCAATACAGCAGAAATAATGTGAACAGCATTTCTGTTACTTATTTTGCAATAATCTAATGCAATAGCTAATTTTGGAGTAATAATTGTTTGTTTTACTCTTGCATTTTTTGAGCGAACTTTAACAATTTCATCGTGGGACTCTGTGGCTTGAAAACTTTGAACACTTTCAGATGATGACTGAAATTGCACGGTTTCACCTTGAACATAAAAAAAAAATTACCTCTATTATAGAAAAGTTCATTAATAATCTAAGTTCATTATTAATATTACTTATAATATTTTGTTCACGTTTATTACGTTCAACTCGCTTTAACTTAATCTGTTCGCGGTGTTCAGCTTGAATCTCCATTTGAAGTGTCTTATAATCAATTCCGTACATATGTCCTGGTCGACCTTCCTGCCTCTGGCTAATCAAGAATGCTTTATCTTCCTCCACAGTTATTAATTCTAAGGCATTTGCATGCGCCACGTCAAAAATTTGTTCTAAGCTTTCAACCCAGGTCTTTTCTCTGTTTTTCTGGTTATCTGTATTTCTTCCACAACTTTTTTTTAAATTCGTCCATTCTGTATGTAATTTTTCCAGTTTTGCAATGCATTGTTGCTTTTCTCTTGTGGGTATGCGCGCTTTTTCCCAAAAAATCAAAAGTTCTTCAATAACTAACTTAGCACTTTCTCGTAAACTCATATTTACAACACGCCAATTAAAAAACAACACCTTTATTACTTCTTTTTTTGAAGGTAACTTGGAACCCGTAAGTTGATTAGAGGCATAGCCAATCAAATAATATTTTTCGCGTATTGATCTTGCACTCATTTTAGTAATCTTATTTTGTCAGAACAATAGGAAAGAATAAACTCGAATGAATTAATCATGAAATAAATCACAATTTTTGCTACGTTTCTTTTGCTTCAATGGAAAATAGCGGTACTTGCTTTTTGTTAACATTATTGCTTGCTCATTTTTTGCGTATTTAACATAAAAATAATTTTGTTTTTTTCATGTGTTGCACAAAATTTTTTTTTCAGTTGAATGGCAGACGTCATTTATACAAGTCGCGTATATAACGTTTATTTTAGGGAGGAGGGGGGCTATAAATGATTTGAAATCTTGCTGCCTTTTGACTAGAATTAAATTAAATAATTTAAAAATCAAAGGTACAACTTATAATAATACCATTTTAGGCTCAAAAGACATTTTAAAAATATATGACCAAAATATCAATATAGTTCATACTGTAAGGCTCATATAAAACTTTGAAGGGCGTGCGCACGCCCAAAACATAACTAATCGCAATGAAATTTTTTTGTAATTTTTTTTTCATAAAACAGAGACTTAAAAAATTTGATAAAAAATTTTTTCCATATAACAGAATGTCACGCTAATGTACATACATTTTTTCATTTATTTTATATACTCGTATGTACATATTTTTAATTTTTTTATTTTGTCCATCTGATTTTTTCTAATGCCCATGAACATTGCTTTCGCAGAAGAGCTAGGACTATAAAATCAAGCAGTTGTTTTTTATGGCTGCTACATTCATCAGCGAACAATTCAGGTGTTGATAGCAGACATGCCTTTGTTATCAATTCCTTGATGTAATCAGCTTGACGCTCTGAATTAAATTGTGTCCAAAAAATTGACACATATTTGGTGAAAAAATCAAAGAGAGCTTGAGAAGGAGCAACTAGACTTCCAAAATCCGACTCTCGGTTGTAGTTCTTTTGAAATATAAATAATTCATAGCTTGCTGACAATGTTTCATATTCTTTCCTGATGTTGGTGTTGCATATGTCACAATTTAGTTTTGGCAAAACTTTCGCAGCTACGTAACCCAGGAAGTATCGCAATGACGGATATTCACTCTGTAGCTGCAAATTTTTGTTAAACAGACCTGATGCTTGTACTGTGGCATGGTAAATACTATGGTTGTATGTATCGGGTTCTTCATCATTCGCATTGTCATATGACAATGTAATCTCTCCATTGGCGGAAATGTTTAGTGCCGAATTGAAAGCATGGTCGTCTTCAACAATTTCGCAGTTTGCAGAAGATGTGGACTGAATTATTTTTCGGCACATAATTTTAGCCAAAATGGCGTTAATTTCGGTAATGGAAGGATATTTATTGTGCCCTCCCTTTTGCCGAAGGATCGAGAAAGTGTTTTCAAGTCGATCCTGGGTGAGCATTCGAATCATTATGAAGTACATCCCATTATTGGCATAGAATACTTCATCTGCCAGTTGCAGGACGGCGTTCAAAGATATTTTCATGCTGTTAATGAAAAATACTTTTTTATTTTTGTCCACAAATGAAATATTTTCCAAATAAGTAATAAAGTACTTTATGTGTCTATACGGCTCATTATTTTTTGTAGACCCCATCTGTAACTGTCTTTAGAATATAGACAATTACTGTTCATACAGTCGAAAACTTTGTCAATATTCTTGACGAAATTAGCAGTGACCAATGCAACTTCGCTTGAACTGCATCTAAACCCCCCCGTTTGCAGAACTGTTCGTATAGCCGCTTTCACTGTCCTGCTGAAAAGCTGGGTCGCGTACTTCACCTTCATTTTTTCGAAATGTGTAGGCTCAATGGTGCTGTCTGTTAGTTTTGGGCAAAGTTTAGTAGTTGAATTTTTTCCCTTTGCCACAACTCACGCAATACTTTAAATCTTACTATACCATCTGATGTACTAATGTCGCTCTTAAGCAGACCACTTCTCAGAGATTTTACTAAATGGGGGAAATCAAAAATACAACATATATTTTTCCCATTGATTAAGAAATAGGGGTTCTTTGCAGTTACATTAAAATTTGAAAACATCTTTCTGTTAGCTGAGCCCTGGTCGCATGTAGTTGCACGAACCGTAACTCGGATTTCTTTTAACATTCTGAGATTTTCCAAAACAATATTGCAGCCGATGGTCTTAGAGGCTTGCGCTGGTTTTTTTTTTTTTGCTCTTTACTATTACTACTAGTAACTACTACTTTTTATAATAAAAATATAATGATAATAGTAATAATAATATATATAAAATAAAAAGAAAAAATTTAGTATAATATTGTGCAATAATAAAATTTAAAAAGTAATATCTCTGTTTATGAAGGCAACAATTGTAATCATAAAGAAAAATGTGCTAGAAGCCCAATAGTAAATGCAAAATGTGCATTGTCAAGCTATCTAGGCAAACAGCGTAAACTTGCGTGCCATACATGGTATTTCTGCACACATACTGGCATACATACTGGCATGTGTATTTCTGCATACATACTGGCATATATACAAATAATAAGGGAAAAGGACGCTTAGAGCGATAAAATCCAGTTCTCCGCTCTGTCTCTCTCAGCTTTCGTATAGTTACCGCCGATCTCTTCTAAGTCGAAAAATGAGTGGCATTTCAGATTGTCACTCTTATTTCTTTACTCTATGCTTAAAGATACTTTCAAGTTGGAGTACCAGCAGCTTTTTGTATGTTGCTTTTGGCTCATGTATAATAGGCTTTTCTGATTGGGGGGTACTGTACGGTTGGTTGTGGACACCTCCAAAGCAGGTAGTCAGTGTTACGTTCATTTGATAGCTCACTTAGGTACGAGGGCGGATTGATATTGAAGACATTTTTTTTTTCAAAAACCATTTATTTCTCAACATAGTCTCCTTTTACTTCGACACACTTAGTAAGACGATATTCCAACTTTTTTATACCATCTGAATAAAACGATTTCGGGAACCCCTCAAAATACGCGTTAGTTTCGGTAATCACTTCTTCGTTTGAGATGAATCTTTTTCCTGCGAGCCATTTTTTCAAGTTTGGAAACAGGAAAAAGTCACTAGGAACTAAATCTGGACTATAAGGTGGATGATTAACCAGTTCGAAGTGTATTTCATGTAATTTTAGCATCGTATCTGTGTGAACCGGTGCGTTGTCTTGAAGAAAGAGCATTTTTTTCTTCTTTAAATGTGGTCGTTTTTCCTTGATTGCATCAATCAATTGATCCAATAATGCACGATAATACTTTCCTGTGATTATGGATCCTTTTTCAAGATAATCGATGAGCAATATTATATAACCCTGCCAGCCGATTTCAGTGCCTTCGCCTTCTTCGGAGCACTTCCACCAGCTTCCACCCATTGTTTTGATTGATTTTTGGTTTCAGGTGTGTAGTGGTGGACCCACGTTTCATCAACAGTTATTAATCGACGCCAAAAATCAATAGGATTACTCTTTATCATATCCAAACACCGCTGTGAAGTGGTCTGCCGAACTCGTTTTTGTTCGACACTGAGCAAACGCGGCACCCATCTTGCCGATAGCTTTTTCATATGCAAATGTTCATGCAAAATGTTGAACACACGTTCATATGATATGTTTGCCATTTCAACAATCTCACGCAACTTGACTCGGCGATCATTCATAACGATATCGAGGATTTTCTTGATATTTTCTTCAGTAAACACCTCTTTTGGCCTTCCTGTTGATGGTATTGTTGCAGTGCTTGTTCGGCCGCGCTTAAATTCAGCAATCCAATATTTTACCATGTAATCTGACGGAGCAGACTCACCGTAATATTTATCGAGCTTTTCTTTTGTCTCTTTCGCCGTTTTCCCTTTCAAATAATAGGGTTTAATCACTGCACGAAATTCGCTTTTTTCCATTTTTCAAGAAACACAAAAGTTGCTTACTTGAAACGACTACAATAAATAAACTAATCGATGAATTTGGGTGAAATTTTAACAGCTGATGTTTGACAAATCGCAATTTCTAAAAAAGTGTTTGTGTTTGTGCTGCCATCTAGCGCTAGGTAGCTTCAATATCAATCCGCCCTCGTATTTAAGAGAATTATTTTTGAATTTTTGTCAGATGGCGACTGTGTTTGTTGCCACCGTCGACGTATTCTGCGTTTTTCTGTAATCATTTATTTTATTTATTTTGTCTACTTGTGTCCTGTTGTGACTTTTCTGCTCACTGGAATACTACGCCAGGCTGCAAGTTTCATAGCATTTGATAAGTTCTGAATTTCGTAGTCTACCACCGCAGTACAGTTTATTTTTTCGTGGTGGTCAGGGTAATCGGACAGTTTCTTATTAAAGCATTCCTAAATCAGTGTATTTATTTAGTTGCGTTAATGGTGGTTCCTTATTAACTACGTTTTGATGTATTGTTAAGCAGACTGGAGAGTAGTTAGAATTCATATCTAGTCCGATTTCTATGCAAAGGAAATTGGCTGAAATCTTTAAAGAAGTCAATAAGATCAGGAGTATTCTGTGGATTTGTTGGTCAATAAGTCGGTGCCCCAGTAGAAAATTAGCTGTATCCTGTCATTTGCCGTGCTTTATACTCTACCTTTTGTAGTGATAAGTCTCGAGCTTCAAAACGTGTGCTTCGCATTAAAGCCGCCACTCATTAGGATTCGGTTTTTATGGCTATTAATTAGCTGTATATATTGCTCACATTTAATTTGAAGTCTGTGAGGAGCAAATTTTAGGCGTAAATTTGCCCCTACATATTTAGTTTTGCCATAACGCCCCAAACGTGTATATTTAAAATAGGGGCCAAGTGCTTAAACAACCAACCCTAAAATATATACGTTAATAGTCCTAAGACTTTGGCACCTCCCACTTTCATTGCTAAAACCACACACACAACCGCCATCATATTTAGTGCAGCAGCCATCATGCAAGTGAGTCTAAGACTCCTCCCACCATAGTAATGCTACCAACAACAAGTGTTATACTCTGCATTGGGAGGACAGAAGACACAGCCACAATTAAGTCAGACAGTGGAACCCTGTGATAAGCGACGAAAAACATGCAACGAAGTCAACAACGCAAGATAACACAGGAGAAAATCACACAAACAATTGTGCAACCGGCTGACCACAGCTAAAATAATATAAAATTACAACAACAGTGCCTAAAGCAATGCTAGAATTTTACAAGAGATCGCGACAGAAGTTGCCGACTGCGTTAGTTCGGAAAATAACCCACTAACAACACCCAAAAACGAAGGCCAAACACAAAGTGGAACACGACAGACCGATCGCTAAGCACACCAACAGACCGGACAAAGCATAAAGAGGAGAAGCAAAAAATTAAATATCCAATATTTAATATTTTAAATATTTTATGCCAGCGATATAAAATATCAACAAAGTGCTGAAGGTGGCCGAAGGAGAAATAGCAACAACAACAAACAACACAAGGAACAACAACAAGGTAAATCATCACAACAACAACACAATATTGAAGGTGGCCCAAGGGCAAAAAGCTTACAAGAACAACAGCGAGAAAGCAACAACAATGTGCTGAAGGTGGCCCAAGGTCACATTCAAACGAGAAGAACAATGCGGGAAACCGTAGCAACACGCCACAACAAACTACAGTTCCCGCACAACAACAACGATTGGATGATCTACGCTAAACCTGGAGCATAAAAGCAGGAGCAACTGGCAACCCAGTCTCTTTCTTTCTTTCGGCATCAGGTAGACGAGACGCTCTTTCTTTCATTCGGCATCAGGCAGACAGGACGCTCGTTTTTTTCATTCGGCATCAGGTAGACGAGACGCTCTTTCTTTCTTTCGGCATCAGGTAGACGAGACGCCCTTTCTTTCATTCGGCATCAGGCAGACAGGACGGTCTTTCTTTCTTTCGGCATCAGGCAGACCAGACGCATCGTACTAAACAAAGTTATACACATTGACAAACGCAACAGAAGCTAGGGGAATCTAGAGGAGATTATGGTTTTTAATCGATTCTCTGCTAGAAACCCACATTGACAAACGCAACAGAAGCTAGGGGAATCTAGAGGAGATTATGGTTTTTAATCGATTCTCTGCTAGAAACCCACATTGACAAACGCAACAGAAGCTAGGGGAATCTAGAGGAGATTATGGTTTTTAATCGATTCTCTGCTAGAAACCCACATTGACAGTCGCAACAGAAGCTAGGGGAATCTAGAGGAGATTATGGTTTTTAATCGATTCTCTGCTAGAAACCCACATTGACAAACGCAACAGAAGCTAGGGGGACATATAGTTCAACTGTGTCCGTATTTAAGATTAGTAAAATAATTGTATCAAGTAGTTAAGCCTTTTTTTTTAAATTAATAAATAAATTAAATAATTAAATCAACGTAAACAAGCTTTGAATACTTAAGAGATTTTCTGTAAACGACTCCTGGCAATCCGGCGAGCTTACCCCGGCGAAAACGAGTCGTTACAGTGGCGCCCGAGCAGGGACTCTGAGTTAAAGAAAACTAAATCAGCGCGTCAGACTTTGAAAAAGAAAAAGACTAAATCGCAAGGAAGCTCAGCCCGTGAGAGAATTTACCAGGGCAAAGAGAAAGCTACGTCTACGCAGTCACGCATAATACAGCCGAATAAGCGCCAGCTTATAATACACACACAGATTGTCTTCATCGTCACCTAAGACTTTCACAGGATGGTGAAAACAAGCTGGGTGTACTTGTTACGCAAGGATGAGCTGGTGATCTTTGCTGATGAATTCGGTGTAGAGGCTACAGGTACCGTGGATGAAGTCCGTAAACGTCTTTCCGACTTCTTCACTGAAACAGAGCTGACTCAGGATCAGAAATACCAATTACAGAAGCTACAATCCAAGTACGTTAAGAGCACATCCCCAAGGCCGGCTGTGTCCATAGTTACCCGCGAAACGCTGGAAGTGGACAGGCCAGAGGCATACACAGGTACAACACTAACGGCAGAGAACCCAGGGGTACGGAGAACACTACAGCATCGCTCCGTGTCACCTGCAACAATGAATCAACAGCACAACGGGATTGTACAGTACGCCGTTGTGATTGACCAGGTGAGGAAGTGGTCCCTTAACTTTGACGGAGGGCGTGACCCGCTAGCGTTTATAGAGCGAGTCGAGGAATTGGCAGATGTGTACGAAATAAACAAAGATTTCCTTCCGCGTACTATGCCTGAACTCTTGAGAGAACGAGCACTCATGTGGTTCAGAAACAACAATCGAGCGTGGCGGGATTGGCGTACATATAGGAGAGACTTTCTAAAATTCTTCTTGCCAGCACGATACATGGAGAAACTCGAAGACCAGATCCGCCAGCGTCACCAGAGACCCAGAGAAGGGTTCAAGCAGTTTGTAGTTGAATTGCAGAATCTAATGCGGCACTTGGACTATTCCGAAGAACAGAAACTGGAGCGTATTTTCCAGAACAGCCTGCCAGAATACCAGCTATATGTGCGCCGCAGAGATTTCACATCGCTAGCAGAGCTGATAGAAATGGCTGCAGACTTGGAGAGCATACGGAGAGAAGGCGAACAACTACCAGCGCCACCCATACAACGGCGAAGAGAGCAAGGTCCACCACGAGAGGTGAGAAACTGTCAGGTGACGGTAGAGAGCAGAGAGACACCCATAGAACCAAGAACAGCCTGCTGGCGTTGTGGCCAAAATGGTCATATAGCACGCATATGTCGCAACGCACAGATCCTGTTCTGTTGGGAGTGTGGTCAAAGGGATGTGAGGACTATAGAGTGCTGCAAACTAAGAGCACCAACCGATCGAGAGCTACCGACGACAGAAACACAGCATGCCACAAAGGAGAGCCAGCAGACTTCCCCATTGGAAAACTTATTGCACTGTGACGGACAACGAATCTGCGCCACCGTTTCGATTGGCACAGAAACTGTCACAGCAACACTGGACACAGGGGCAACTCACAGTTTTGTGAGCAGAGAGCTAGCACGAAAGCTACCCTCTTCCACCAGCAAATTTGGAAAATCCAATACCAAAGCACGTATGGCAGACGGAAGTGCTAGGAGAGTCAGTGGAACATTGACGGCAACTGTAAGGCTTGGAGAGCAGACATGCGAGCAAGAGCTACTTATCATGCCTGATTCCATTAATGAGCTACTCCTTGGACTAGACTTCATGGCAAGCCTAGGAATGACAGTGAAGTGTGGTGAACAGGAGATCACATTGGGACCTCAAAACAATTGCGTGCAACCCCGAGATATTGCAATGTGCACGACAATTCGTGTTGAGAATGCCACACAAATCCATTCAACGACTTCCGAGAGGCACGCCAGCGACAAAAATGCTCAGATAAAGAGACACAACAGAGAATACACAGAGAACCAACGAATTCGCAAACACACAACACCAAGAACAAAGATGACTCATACGAACGAATTCACCTGCCACGGACTATGCCCAGCGAAATCCCACAGCGAATCCCACAAAAGCATATATAGAAGGACCACACATGAATCAGCATATGGGCCTCGGAAAAAGGACGCAGGCGCAACCAAACGCGAGGAGCTGGCACAGCTAAGTCAAAATACAATCAGAGCAATCAGGGTATCTCCTAATCACTTCGCAAAGTCAGAACCAGTGCGAAACAACCAAAACATACCACGTAGACAACGTGGCAGATCAAGGGACAACCACCGTGCAATCAAGTGCACCAAACACAGCAGAAGCGATGACCAGAGGAATAAACGTGACTCCAATAGCCACCAACCCAACAGCATTAAACAACAGAGGCAGTCAATAGAGAAACATACGACAAACACAGGCACCTTATTCACATTCCAAAACATAGAAGAGCTACAAGGACCAAAAGGAGGTGATCTGCCACAGAACTTAGTAACAGAAATTTTGCGTAAAGCCAAATGGGCTCAGCAAAAACGGACACGAGGGCGAATACGATTTCGGCGAGACGCATACAGAGTGACCCTCAAACGTGACGCTGTCATCATTTTTCATCGTCGGCAAAGTAGGGAGGACATGTGAGGAGCAAATTTTAGGCGTAAATTTGCCCCTACATATTTAGTTTTGCCATAACGCCCCAAACGTGTATATTTAAAATAGGGGCCAAGTGCTTAAACAACCAACCCTAAAATATATACGTTAATAGTCCTAAGACTTTGGCACCTCCCACTTTCATTGCTAAAACCACACACACAACCGCCATCATATTTAGTGCAGCAGCCATCATGCAAGTGAGTCTAAGACTCCTCCCACCATAGTAATGCTACCAACAACAAGTGTTATACTCTGCATTGGGAGGACAGAAGACACAGCCACAATTAAGTCAGACAGTCGAACCCTGTGATAAGCGACGAAAAACATGCAACGAAGTCAACAACGCAAGATAACACAGGAGAAAATCACACAAACAATTGTGCAACCGGCTGACCACAGCTAAAATAATATAAAATTACAACAACAGTGCCTAAAGCAATGCTAGAATTTTACAAGAGATCGCGACAGAAGTTGCCGACTGCGTTAGTTCGGAAAATAACCCACTAACAACACCCAAAAACGAAGGCCAAACACAAAGTGGAACACGACAGACCGATCGCTAAGCACACCAACAGACCGGACAAAGCATAAAGAGGAGAAGCAAAAAATTAAATATCCAATATTTAATATTTTAAATATTTTATGCCAGCGATATAAAATATCAACAAAGTGCTGAAGGTGGCCGAAGGAGAAATAGCAACAACAACAAACAACACAAGGAACAACAACAAGGTAAATCATCACAACAACAACACAATATTGAAGGTGGCCCAAGGGCAAAAAGCTTACAAGAACAACAGCGAGAAAGCAACAACAATGTGCTGAAGGTGGCCCAAGGTCACATTCAAACGAGAAGAACAATGCGGGAAACCGTAGCAACACGCCACAACAAACTACAGTTCCCGCACAACAACAACGATTGGATGATCTACGCTAAACCTGGAGCATAAAAGCAGGAGCAACTGGCAACCCAGTCTCTTTCTTTCTTTCGGCATCAGGTAGACGAGACGCTCTTTCTTTCATTCGGCATCAGGCAGACAGGACGCTCGTTTTTTTCATTCGGCATCAGGTAGACGAGACGCTCTTTCTTTCTTTCGGCATCAGGTAGACGAGACGCCCTTTCTTTCATTCGGCATCAGGCAGACAGGACGGTCTTTCTTTCTTTCGGCATCAGGCAGACCAGACGCATCGTACTAAACAAAGTTATACACATTGACAAACGCAACAGAAGCTAGGGGAATCTAGAGGAGATTATGGTTTTTAATCGATTCTCTGCTAGAAACCCACATTGACAAACGCAACAGAAGCTAGGGGAATCTAGAGGAGATTATGGTTTTTAATCGATTCTCTGCTAGAAACCCACATTGACAAACGCAACAGAAGCTAGGGGAATCTAGAGGAGATTATGGTTTTTAATCGATTCTCTGCTAGAAACCCACATTGACAGTCGCAACAGAAGCTAGGGGAATCTAGAGGAGATTATGGTTTTTAATCGATTCTCTGCTAGAAACCCACATTGACAAACGCAACAGAAGCTAGGGGGACATATAGTTCAACTGTGTCCGTATTTAAGATTAGTAAAATAATTGTATCAAGTAGTTAAGCCTTTTTTTTAAAATTAATAAATAAATTAAATAATTAAATCAACGTAAACAAGCTTTGAATACTTAAGAGATTTTCTGTAAACGACTCCTGGCAATCCGGCGAGCTTACCCCGGCGAAAACGAGTCGTTACAAGTCCTGGAAGGCTATATACTACAGTTAGTGAAAAGTTATTTTATCGTCATTTAATGTTATGGTAATTGGTTGAAATTTGGCTGTGCCTATGCTGCCTTCTTCATAGTGCTTTATGTTGTTTCTAATTATAATGCCAGCACGTCCCCGTGCGCAGTTGTTAGGGTGGATTGTGTGGTATATTTCAAAGTTTGTTAATTTGATATATGATTCAATAGTAAAATGTGTCTCAGATATTAAACATACGCCGATTTTTTTGGTCTCGTGAATTATTTAAAGCTCGTTCTGGTGTTTAAGTAGATCGTTTGCGTTCCACAGCATATATTTAAAAAAAAATTTCATATTAGCTTAGCCTGATTTTTAGCTTAGAGGATTTTTTCAAGACTTTGCAATCTCTTTTCAAGTTTTATATTAAATTCATTATGTTTCGTTTTTCTAAAATTGTTTGTAAAATATTTGCTTCATCCGAATGTTTGTTTTGTTTTACTATTTGCGAGTATGTAGGCCCATTTATCATTGTATCGTTAATTTGGGCAATTGGTCTGCTAACATAGTTTTTATAATGAGTTTCTGCAGACTTGCTTAAAGAGCAATGGGCATGAGAGTTGCTCTTCTTTTTACCGGTACTTTGGTCGAGTATTCTTTTGTAGCTCTTTGGCAACAACGCATTCTCTGTAGCTAGCGGGGTGAGCCTCGTCAAAATTGCAGCAGTTCGGCTGCTGTTATTCGCACAACTTGGCTGTTTACCACTGTAGTTTCGCGTGTGTCCATACGACTGGCATAACTTACATTGGGAGATGCGTTGTGATTGTTTCACAGCCTCAATGACATCAACGGATTGCAGTATAGTTTTAACTGCTCTTATCACTCTTAGCCCCTTTGTTTGAAGATCTGATATTATTTCTAATAGATCGTTCATGTGATGTAGATTTTTCGCTAAACCCTTAATCAGCCTCTATTGCTTATTTTCGTATGAGATATTTTTTCTAGTCAAAATATTAGATAAATTTGTATAATCATCAGTATCTGCCGTTTTGATTTTGTATATATTATAATTTAGAAGCTTAATGAAGAACCCGTTTCTTACTTCGTTTTCAACAATGTAGAAAATCTTTTGATATTCACATTCTCCTGATATCATTATTGGTGGAGGCCATGGTGTTTTTTTCTTCTGTTGATCGATCAGTACTTTTGTTATATTTTTGTTGTTGTTATTTTTATGTGTAGAAAAAGATTTAGGTTAATGCTCGACTTTTATTTTCCTGCTGGGTTTTTTTTTAAGATCCAGTCTATTTCACAGGCAAGTTCTTCTTCATCTGTTTCATATTTTTCTGAATTTTTTTTTCTTTTGGACTAAATTGGGGGTATTAATCGATTTTAGGTTTTGATTTTCTACTTCGATTAAATCTAACTAATTTTTTAGCTCCATGTTCATTTTTTCCATAATTTATAATTTCATAGATTGTTGATTTATTATGGTTTCATAATCAATTTATTAATTTCTGTTTATTTCAAGTTTAAGGCATGTATGTGCCTCTCAAGAAAGCGAAAACATCATATAAAAAAAGCTGTTTGTTTATAGCCTTTATACTAAAAAATATAGAAAGAGAATACTAAGTTTATGCAGTTGAGAGGTTTTTCAACTACAAGAAGGATGCGTGGCAGGTATGGAAGTAAGTATACACACATGCTCAGAATCACTTTCTGATTTTTGTCCGTCTGTCCGTTAATGGCCATATTTTGGCCAGACCGTTGAAAATATCATCATGAAACTGTGCAAAAGTATAGTCTGGACCAAGTTACAGAGCCATATTGCTATATCAGCCAATTTGGACAAAGAAAATGCCTACCTCTCCTATATATGCAACTATTTTAACTATTTATAACTTCGGTCCAAAATACTGACGCAATTAGGAATTTATGTATATGTACATCCCACTAAAGATTATGCAAAAAGTTGGCGGTATATATCAATTGACACGCCCACTATTAACAAATTTCATAATTCAATATCTATTAGAGATTTATGGATGAAATATTTTGAAAAGTAGAATGTGGGGCCAACTACAAAAACTGGGGTCCATCAGAGAAATCACATGCCCACTTTCCATACGAGGAACTTTCGGGACTAAAATTCAAATTACCCTAGCACTGACCATATTCCATTTCGGTCCAATTGATGGAATAGTTGGGAGTTATGGAGATGTGGGTCCTACTAAACACTATGCAAAAAGTGGGCGGTATATATTATTTGCCACGCCCACTATTAACAAATATTCATAACTTAAGATCTGGTTTAGATTTACGGACGAAGTTTTACGGGAAGGAACATGTGGACATTATAAAGCTATCTTCAACAAATAGGGTTGATCAGAGAAAAGACACGCCTACTTTTGATATAAGGAACTTTCGGGTCTAAAATTAAAATTTGCCTATCTATGCTTTTATTGATGCCACCGGAATACAAATTTGCAGAAATATATATGGGGTCGATAATAGTGTGTGTGCAGAATATGGAGATCATAATGCTACTGCCATGCCTACAATTAGCCAAAAATCATTAATTGGTTCCTATTAAAGATTTATCAACAAAATTCGACAGGAAGGTTGCGGGTACCAACATTAAACACCACACAAAAAACGGGCGTGTTATTTTTACAGCCACGCCCACATATTATTATAACTTACGACCTACACAAAATTTTTGGACGAAATTTTATATTAGTAGTTATATTGACACTAAAAAGCTATAGGCAAGAATTGGTCAATATAATCAATTCAACGTACCTGACCGAAAATTACCGTAGATATTCTTCTAATGATGATTTATGAACAAAACATCGCCATTGTTTAAGTCGCACGCACAAGGAATGGTAAAGGTTACTTCAAAGTCGGTCTAACCCGACTTCAGACTTCTTTACTCGTTTTAAGTATTAATTTGTGCAATGATATTATGATTTATTTTTTAAGTTTGTTTCCAATTAAGCAAAGAGCGAGATATCGAGGTGGCGGTTGAGAAACTCAGCATATCGCTTTGATGCTGCCTGTCCGTCACGTCGCCCTCTCAACCGGACTCCGCTACCCAGAATGAGGAAAGTCGAGGGTTTTGTTCAGCCAACACTGAGGGGCTAGCTATCCAGGGAGGTAAAATATCTTGGGATTGTTCTTGACAGTAAGCTCTGTGGAAATCACACGTTGAACTGAAGGTAGCGAAAGCAATGTCAGGTTTTTGGCAATGCAAGATAATACATGCATTTTTATTTCTTTTATAACTTATTCTTCATTAAATTTGTCAACGCAACAATTCTTTTGTACACCCGCACCAACGTGACGATATATGACACCAGTATCGGTCACACGAATCTTTTTATTTGCTTTGCTCAAATCAATGAAATTAACTTATAATTAATAATAGGCATATTTTAATTTTTTAGAAGTAAACCATTCATTATAAATAAGCCAAGAAATTATAATATAGACAACATTTGTATTTTGTGAATGAAAGAGGAAAGTTCCATTTAACAAAAATATTTGGCTGTCTCTGACGCCGAGCAAAAGTACAACTCATGTGCACTCAAAAATAAATTTAATAGATTAAAAACAAATCCTGATACGCAACATGGCGATGCTACTATATTATTGATCGGGCCAGCTTCCATCAACTAATTTTTCTTTCACCATAAATTTACTTAAATTACAGATAAAAACTTCGATGAACTGTTCAAAAAAACTTACGAGGCTGCCGCTAAATTCGAAAAAAAACCCCAGCGGCTTAACGCTTAACAGCTTAACAGTTTAAAAAAAATTTAAAAATCTTCAAACCGAGTGTATTCAAGCGAATATATAATCGAATAACAAAAGAAATTAAGTAATTGCTCAATATTATTCAACACAGAAATTACATTACTATCTGCATCTGAACAAGAACATTTAACAACCATTTTCAGTTCATTGAGCGAATACGTTAGTTTAGTCATAAAACAAGATACATCAAACACTAATATAGACCCAAATAATACAACGGACAAAAGTTCGGCTAATATTAAAACCACCATGTCGACCTTTAACATTATAGAATGCCTGAAAGTCATTCCTGAGTTTACAGGAAAAAGTGAAGATATGTCAAAGTTCATAAAAATTATCAAAATGCCACTGTACTTACAACTAGCACTAATTCTTCTCACTGGTATTTAACACAAAATTACCAGATAAAATAAGAAATAGACTTGAAATTGTCAATGTAACAAATATAACAATTTTCTGAATTTAAAAATCTTTTTACACCTATTAAAACAGCGAAAGCTTTACTAGACGACATTTCCCATTTGCAACAAGGCAACAAAACTATATCTAGGTATGCGGAACAGATGGAAGAATTAATATTTTCTTTGAATAGAATGTAAACAGCAGACAAAACCATCGAAATAAAACAAGCCATTGTCCAAATAACGATCTTATTGCATTTAACTCTTTTAAGCGGGGATTGTCGAATGCTATTACAGTCCAAACACTATCCGCAAGTCGTGTAAAAGATTTTAGAAATGCAGTACAAATAGTAGAAGAGTTTCAAAAAAATTCTGAACCACCCATACTCGCTTTTCAAACCAATAATACTATTAAACTACAGCATACTCAAGAATATGAGACCAATGAATATTGATGAAAAACGCAAACGTAAAGGCCATCTGTAGGTTGAACTACAATAGGCACTGAGTGGGTGCGCGCTGGAATCTTGAAGATATTGTTGGCAATTCTATGTCCATTGATTCGATGCTCGCGTATCCTATAACTGAATGGCGGTACTGTATAAAATTTCCATTTATGGTTTGATGTATTACTGAGCCCGGTAGGAAGTGCTGTCGTATTTTCACAGATGGCTACAAAACAGATATTGGATCGAACACAACGGTGTCCAGCTCCATTACGCCATTGGTTGTAATGCTTCCGTCTTTCAGGCGGAATTGTATGCCTATCTGCGGCAATGAAATATGTGGTGGAAAACGGATGGCGTGGCAGAAGTATCTGTGTCTGCAGTGACATTCGGGCTACACTGAAGGCCCTACTCAGCCCCCTTGTCACTTCCAAGTTGGTGCTGTTGTGTAAATCCGGATTGAATTATATTGGAAAGCATAACAATCTGTTGCTAACATGGTGGTAATAATAACTACATGGCAACCCTATTTGCCAAGGCGATAGAAATAGCAAAAACAACAGAATTGGCGAATAAAGAAGTATCGACGGCCAAACAGACGGAGAGAACAGTACACGCGGTGAGTGAGCGCAGCTACGGTCAGCCACAAAAAGCAACGTATAGGACAGCAGCGGCACAGCAACAACAGCAGCAGCAGCAGCAGTATAGAACAAACACAAAACCAGAACATGGTTTGAAGTGAAGAAATATAAGAAACAACACCAACGGGGAATAAAATGCTATGGATGTGGAGAATACGGACATATTATAACATTTTGTAAGAATAAGTATAAGACGCGTATAAACAATGTAGAGGAAAGCGAAGAAGAGTATATAAATAGCGATAACACATTTCGACACAGTAATCACTCGATCAGACATTCTCGTGTGGGTATATTAATAATTGTAGATTAAATAAAAATGTTAATCACAGCATTTTATTAAAGGTTAATGGAATATACATTGAATTTGAAGTCGACACAGGCGCATGCGAAACGTTCATTAGTCGGAATTTGTATTTACAACGGTTTGAAAATTGTACACTGAAGGAAGAATGTCGACAAATGAAATTGATTTCGGGTGAATACATTAATACTGTGGGCAAAATTAACGTTGATATTGTTGTAAATTCGTACAAATATAAATTGGAATTAACTCTTTTAAATACCACTTATAATTTCACATCATTATTAGGAAGAAATTGGCTCGATGCGTTATTTTCATTCTGGCGAAAGTTTTTCACAATTCCGAAAAAGTTAGACAGTTTTTATAATGTGAGTGTAATATGTACCGAATTGAACAGTAAGTACAATGCAATTTTTAGAAAAGATAATAGGAGTGTAATTAAAGGTTATAAGGCAGAGATAGTGTTAAAAGATGGCGCATACCCAATATTTTGCAAACGGAATGTAGTTCCATATGGATTGAAACCTAAAGTTGCGGAAGAAATAAACAGGCTTTGTAGTGAGGGGGTATTAGTACCGGTGACAAGAAGCAGCTGGGCAAGTCCCATGGTAGTTGTAAATAAAGGTAATGGTACAATAAGATTATGTGTAAATTGCAAACGGACGCTTAATAAATTTGTGGAGAAATATACCATATACCTATTCCAAGGATAGATGACATTTTTGTGGGCATGGCGGGATGGAAGAATTTTTGTAAACTTGATCTAACAAGCGCATATCTACAAGTGGAAGTATCAGATCGTTCACAAGAATTGTTAACGGTCAACACTCATATAGGTCTATTTCAATATACCCGATTAGTTTTTGGTCTGAAAACAGCACCACAAATATTTAACTGGATAATTTGCGAAATCTTGAAAGGATTAAAATCCAGTATACTCGTATATTTATTTTTATGACATATTAATAGGTGGCAAAGATAGACAGGAATGCGAAAGCAATTTAACTAAAGTATTAAATAAAAAAAAAGGTTCACGTAAATGAAGACAAATGTATATTGTTTGCAGAAGAACTTTCATATTTAGGATACAAAGTAAACAAAGAGGGGATAAGACCTTGTGAAGACAAAATTAAGGCAGTATTGGAATCTCCGGAACCACAAAATAAAACTCAGCGTCATACTTAGGCATGATAAATTATTATCACAAATGCATACCAAATTGTTCAGGACATTTAAAATTTTTATATAAATTAATTGGAAAAAACTCGAAGTGGCAATGGAATGCGGAGCACAGTTTGTGCTTTCAAAAGAGCAAACAATTATTAGTCAATATTGAGTTGCTAACACACTACGATCCATTAAAACCAATTATTTTATCTTGTAATACCAGTCCATATGGAGTGGGGGGAGTGTTGTCACACATAGTAGAGGGCAAAGAAAAGCCTGTCATATTTGTGCCAAGCACACTATCAGCAGCCTAACAGAAATATTCACAACTCCACAGAGAAGCGTTGGCAATTGTTTTCACCGTAAAGAAATTTTATAAATTCGGTTATGGGCATGCATTCACTATTCATACAGATCATCAACCACTTAGGGCCATTTTTGGCACAAATAAAGGCGGTAGCTGCAAATCGGTTACAACGTTGGGCTATATATTTGTAAATGTATGAATTCGAAATTCAGTATAAGAAGGGAGCAGATATGGGTCATGCGGATGGATTATCGCGATTGCCACTCAAAGGACAGACAGAAGTTGAACAAGTAAGCATTAATTACTTAAAAATAAATACATTTCCATTAAGGTTAGAGGATGTAAAAAGTGCCACCGAAAAAGACAATACTTTGAGGCAGATATACAAAATTGTAAGTCAAGGAAAGTAGCCGTCAATTTTGCCCATCGATTGGAAACCATATTACAGAAAGAGGTACTCGCTAGGTACAGAAGATGGATGCCTTTTCTATGGGGACAGAATAATAAATTCCGAAGGGTTTAATAAGACAGGTATTATGCTTAATGCATGACGGGCATGTAGGAATAGTGCGGATGAAGTCGATATCGCGAACTTTTGGTGGCCTCAAATAGATAGAGAATTGGAAGATATTGTAAATCAGTGTGAGGCTTGTAAGATTACACAAAATCAACCAAATCAGGTTTTTTCCCATTGGCCATCGACAAGTTACACTTTTGAAAGAATTCATATTGACTTCTGCTCAAAATATACTAGTAGTAATTGATGTATACTCAAAATGGATTGAGGCAATAAACATGAAAAGAACAGATGAGAAAGAAGTTTGTGAAGTGTTGTGGAAGATTTTTACAAATTTTGGTTTACCAAAGACCTTAGTCGGTGACAATGGGCCGCCATTTAACTCCGGATACTTCCTAGAATTTTGCCAACAATATGGTATTGAGGTATTAAAATCACCATTATACTACCCACAATCAAATGGTAGCGCAGAGAGGTCCGTACAGATCGTGAAGAGCGCATTAAAGAAATATTTGATCGACGTAACAACAAAAGGGCTACAATTTGAGCAAAGACTTAAAGAATTTTTAATTAAATACTGCTTTTAATTAAATACACTCCAACAACAGTCACAATGAATACACCAGCAAGTTTAATATTCAGATATAAGCTATGGACAATAATATATGTTTAGTTTAAGGGAAATAACTTGTTGAAGATAGGAAAGGAGGAGAAGGATAGGGCAACGTTAATAAATAGGGAAATAAAAGTGAACGAAAACCACAAATTTAAAGTAGATGAAGTTGTGTTATATCGAAATGTGTTCTCGAATTATGTGGACTGGGTACCGGGTAAAATAATAATAAAACTAAGTAATTTAAGATAAATGGTTGTAATTCGGCATTATATGCCCGAGTTTACGACGAGAGAAACAATCTTTTTAATAGAAAAAAAACTTTAGTTTATATATTTATTTAATTTATATTTATATCACTATATAAAATATTTAAATTTTTGTTTTAAAAAAGACTTTAAAAGAAGTTTGTTGCGATCCGCACCGTTGTTGAATGTAAACTGGTATGTAGATGTACATACAAGTGCCACCAGGTCCAAGGTGAACAAATAAGGAGTGGTCCGATATTACCGTTCATACATATGTATAACTAGAATTGGCCTGATAGAGCAGTTACTTAATATTTATACATATGTACGAGTATGTGTATGTACATATGCTCCCTACTTTATTTCGTTACACACCCGCTAGGAACGTTGACAACATTTTCTCCCTCGTAAGCAAGCCCGTCTCGCTTTCCACAGTCGTTGGCCACGTCTAGGGTTGCTAGTTTTACTGCCGGCCGTTCCAGTAGGCCCCCTTGGGTCTTCACCGTCGCTCTTCGAACTTGCCCGTCTTTTGCTGTCACTATATCGACTATAATTCCTTTTGGCCATTGATTTCGTGGATGATTCTCGTCGACGATTATTACAACGTCACCAATCTTCAGTGGTGGCTGCTTCGCGAACCATTTTGTTCTCCGAGTTAGAATTGGGCTGTACTTAACCCATCTCTGCCCGAACCGATCGACGTAAATGCATGTTTGACGAAAGCGTTGCCGTATATCTCCAGTGCTACTGCCTATTGGTTTGTATCCGCCTGGTGAGCCCATAAGTAAGTGATTTGGAGTGATTGCCTCATCGTCAGATGATTCCATGGAAACAAATGTCATGGGTCTTGAATTTATTAGGAACTCTACTTCTAATAGTGCGCTGTGGAGTGTTTCATCGTTGAATGTGGCATGAGGAAGCGGCGCATGTAGTGCCATTTTAATCGATCTTATGAGCCTTTCCCAGGCTCCACCCATATGTGGTGCTGCCGGTCGATTAAATTTCCATTTGATATTGTCAAATATAGCTTCGATTTTCGTGTAGTTGATGTTCATGGATTCCTCTCGTAACAACCTTTCTGTTGCTCTAAAATGTGTGCCCTTATCGGTATAAATTTCTCTAGGTACACCGCGCCTGGAAATAAAGTTGCGGATACAAAGTATGCAGGAGTTCATGCCAAGTCTGTAGGCTAGGTCTAGGTGTACTGCTGGATGGTAAGGCAAGTAAATATCACACCCCACCGTTTTTCCCGCCTTCTACCGACGACCACGCTCATCGTCCCAAAGTAGTATATGCCCACATAGCTAAAGGGGCGTTCATAACTGGCCAGTCTAGCCGCTGGCAAGGGAGCCATTAGGGGAGGCCGCGGCTTCGCGTTGTTATTCTTGCAGTATTGACAAAGTCTGCGAACTTTCCGGTAAAGGACTCGTAGCCTAGGTATGAAGAATTCCCCTCTTATTTCGTTTACCACGGCTTCATGGGAAAGGTGATGATATCTCTCCTGTGCAGCTCTAACGATCAAGAAAGTTACGTGATGATTATTAGGCATCACGATTAAATCGCGCGTGCTCAGAAATTCTGCTCTACTCCTTAAAAGTATAGTATCCAGCTCATCTAAAAACACGTTAAACGCTATTAGTTTACTACTCCTTTCAATGCTCGTACCATTTTTCAAATTGAATATGTCGTTGAAGTACTCGCACATTTGTGCCTGCCTGATGCGTATCGTCTTTGCCGATTGTACAATTTCGAAGGTTAGCTTTGTGGGCAGAATTATTGAACGAACCTTAGCTTTCAGTCTCTCGAAGTATAGAATACATGTTGCTAAAGCCCGGTACAGGCGCCTCCAACTCGAAAAATGGTTTGTATTTATCGTTATCTCACTTCGATCCACTTTTCGAATGTGTAGCGTGTGTTGTCTAATTTCGTTTGTATTTGTGGCTCCAAAATCGTCTCGATGAGGCAATTTATGCTCCTCCATTGACAAAAATCCGGACAACTGAACCATATTTGCTGTTGTGCTTTAGATTCAGTTTTAGTTGCCAGATCTGCGGGTTTAGCTGAGACGGAACCCATTTCCACTGGTCTGGGTCAGTGTTCTCTAGAATTTCGGCGACGCGGTACATTACAAATTGTTGGAATTGTCTGGGATCCATATGTAGCCACTTTAACACTGTTGCGGAATCAGTCTAAAAGAATTCTCGTTGTATGGGTGGACGAGCGATGTTCTGTACCTTAGATGACAGCCGGATGCCAATTATCGCAGCCTGTAACTCTAATCGAGGTATAGAGAGTGGTTTTAGTGGTGTCACTTTTGACTTGGCTGCTACTAGTGAAACCTCCGTATGGGATCCACTTTGAACAGATAGCAGACTGCCGAATGTATGGAGTTGCACAATCTCGGCGTTGTTTAAGTGAACGGAATAGCACCGCGGTATCTCTACCAGATACATTCGTAGTGTGGCATCCTTCCATTGGCACCATTTAGAGTTCAGGCTCACGGATAGTTCTTCATCCCAGTCGATACCCGATCGCCAGATCTCTTGAAGTAAAATTTTTAGAGCTATCGTATAGTGCGACAAAAATTCCAGAGGATCAAAAATGGACATTAAAACTTGCAGGACCTCACGCTTCGTCGGAATTAAGTCTTCGGTTAACACATGCCGTTTCAGCCTGGCGAACCTGAATGCATATTTGAACACAACTTTGTTCGGATCCCAATAGACCCCTAGTACCTTTTCGCTCGCGCTCAGCTCCACCGGTGATTGATTTGTAATTGCAACTCCTCTTAATTTAGCCAGCACAGTAATTGAATTTGACGACCAATTACGGATGTGGAAACCGGCGGATGCATTTATATGCTTAACGTTTCGGCTAGCTGCAAGGCTTCCTGTTCTCTGTATTCACTGTCGATGAAGTCGTCAATGTACTGATATCTTTTTATAGCGTCGATGGCTCGTGAAAACTGTTGATTAAATGTGTCAGCGTTCTTATTCCGAATATAGTGCGCGATGCATGGTGCACAGCTTATGCCGAAAGTTAACGCGCGCATGACGTACACGTTTTTATCCCACCATAGGAAGCGTTGCGCGTGCATGTCGTTGCTTAGCACGGTGATTTGGTGGAACATTTCGGCTATGTCGCCGCAGATGGCAACCTTGCCAATCCTAAATCCTAGTAGTACATCTACTAGAGGAGTTAGAAGGTCCGGACCAAGATGAAATCATTTAAAGCCATACCCTTGCTTTTCGCCGCAGCATCCCATACCAGTCGCACTCTTCCAGGTTTGTTCGGATTTTGTGTCACGAATATTGGTAGATACCACACGCGACCTTGATATGCTTGCAATTTATCCGCACTTAGCTTTTCTGCGTAGCCTTTTCCAAGTAAGTTGTCAATTTGCTGTTGCATGGCTAATTTCTGCGATGGGTTCTTGAGGAATTTTTTGTGGAGGCACAGCAGCCTTTTAAACTCAGTTTCGTAGCTATCGGGTAGGTTCAACTCGTCGTGACTCCATAGTAGCCCGGTTTCATATCGGTTTCCAATATTTTGACATGTTGAATCTAGTATGGCCATAGCTCTCTCATCCTGTTGTGATAGTAATAGCGACGGTGGTGGTGAATCCAACTTGAAGTATTCTTTAACCACGTCGTGAAGATCTTCATATTCCTTTTTGCAGCCGCACGTATGTACAGGGTGGCTGATGAAAGCCGCTACCAAAAAAAAATGTTATAACTTTTTTTCTATTTAATGAATCTGGTTTTTTTCTTTATTTTGCAGATTGATTGTTAGATTTATCAAAAATGGATAACTGGGACACTGAAACAAGAATTTGGATTGTCCGCAACTATCACGCACTGGAGTCCGTAGTTGCGGTTTAAAGGGAGTACAGGCGCACGTTTGGCGGCAATGCACCGAGCAGATGGACCATAATGAGACTTGTAAACAATTTTGCCGAGCATGGGACAGTCAACAGAAGACCTTACCATCGAAACCCTTCAGTTCGGACGGAGGAAACAATCGCTGCAGTAGCTGCTGCCATACAAAATAATCCAAGAGTTTCGACAAGAAGCTTATCTGCTCAAATGGGTATAAGCAGACAGTCATTGCAGTCAATTATGCATAAAGATTTGGACTTATTCCCATATAAAATTCAAATGGCCAACAAATTGAACGCAGCAGACTTCCCGATTCGCTTGGAATTTTGCCAGAAGATGCTTCAAATGGTGGAAGAGGACGGAAATATGATCAACTGTCTTTTTATGTCTCACGAGGCCCATTTCGATTTAAACGGCAACATAAATAAACAAAATTGTCGAATATGGAGTGCTTCCAACCCACAGATACTCCATGAGACGGAATTACATCCACTTCGTGTTACAGTGTGGTGTGCAGTTTCATCACGCTGCATTGTCGGGCCCTACTTCTTCGAAGAAAACGGTCACACCGTTACGGTTACTGGAGATTGTTACTTGGCCATGTTGAGAGACTTTTTCTATCCAGAATTACGCCGAATGAGAATTGCTTTCAACTCAGTGTGGTTTCAGCAAGATGGTGCAACTCCTCACATAGCCCGGCCTGTTATGACAGAATTGCGACGAAAATTTCCCAATAAGCTGATATCCAGAAACTCCACATTCCGTTGGCCCCCCAGGTCGCCGGACCTTACTGCACATGACTTTTTCTTGTGGGGTTATTGCAAACAAGGAGTCTTCAAAGCAAAACCAACAAATTTGAACGAACTAAAGCAATCCATTCGAGAAACAATTGCGGCTATTCCTGTCTCAACTCTCCAAGCAGTAATGAATTACTTTTTGGTAAGATGCCGCACATGCATCAACGAGCATTTTTAAAACTAATTAAGCTATATTTATTAAAATTGAATGAGCTTTAACATTAATAAAAGAAAAATGCATTCCATACACTGAAAAAAAAGTTATTTGAGTTTCTTAATGTAGCAATATTCATCAGCCACCCTGTATATTTAGATGGGAATTCATCTGAGAACCGGATCCACGCCCTTGTAAGGCCCATCCTAGTCTTGTTTTCGTCGCTATCGGTTGACACCATGTCTCTTCACAAATTTTAAGTGGCACGGAAATCTCCACTTATCTGAGCCGATAAGAATTGTTGGTTTAGCGTTAATATACGACTGTATGGGCAAGTCCGCTAAATATGGATGCTCTTTCGCAATTTTTCCCATGTCGATGGTTTGCACGGGTAAGCTGAGGCTTTCCACGGTGTGGACTCCATTTAGAGTGAACGACGCACCACTATACACGTTTGCAATCTTTAGTGACGTTTTGATAGATGCATCTTCATTTCTTGTTTTGTCCCCGGTCCAACGTAGACACAGGGGTTCGTGGACACCTTTCAAATTGAGGTGGTTGAAAATTTCTGCCTCCAATGCAAAAGTGTCTAAGTAATTGTTTTCAGAGTAAATACGAACCGGTAAAATGCGGAAGTTTGGTCGGTCATTGTCGTTAGAATTGTAGTGTGAGTTCACAGTCTCACTGCTGTTTTCACCCGTATTTGATGCCTCTGCTTCACTTTCTGCTGTCGTGGGTGCACTTCTGTGCAACAACTGATGGTGTTTAGCGTTACATCCTTCGATTCCACAGGTTTGATTGATGAAGCATCGGCGTCGGTGGATGTTCAAGCACTGACGGCATAATTTCAGAGTTCGTACGATGTCCCACTTACGCTCCAGACTGAGTTTTTTAAACTACTTGCATTGTGATATTCTATGTCCCTCAGTTTTGCAATGTGCACAATTATGTTTTTTTTGTAGATTGTCTGCTTGCATGTGTGTATTGAGTGATCCATAGTATTTTGTTGTCACAGGTGTGATCACTTTGCTGGCCGCTTCTGCAAATGTGTAAAGCCAGTCGCTAAACGTTTTTACCACTGGAACTCTTTCGTCTTTAGCATGCATTGCCCATATTAGCTTATATTGGGTTGTCAGTTTGTCGACTAGCTCTTTGACGAGCATGGGGTTATTCATATATGCGTATATATATTCGACATGTATGGATACAATGTTGCTGTGCATGTTGATAGGGGTGGCTGCATTGCTAAACTTGACGCTACTGCGCCGCCTGTAGGTATTAGTGTTTGGTTATTAGGTACGCCAAAATCTCTTGGCAGATGTGTAGCGCCATCTTCTGCACTTTCGCCTTTTTGTTGTTGTTGTTGGTAATGGAATGTCCACTTCGGCTGCTGGCGATGATGATGCTTGTGGGCGATCTTTACGGTGGGTTCCGGATTACATATTTGCCGGAGGAGCTGCAGCGCTCAATTTGTCCGGGCTCTTATATGTATTGCAATTTGCACAATTCCAGCTAATATCGGCTACTCCGCTATTAACTCCGACGCAATTGAAGTGATACCACTTATCGCACCGATCGCACTGTACCATGCGGTCGTCATCTTTAGCATCACACTTGCTGCAACTAGATCCAACCATTATAATTGTAATTTGGTTTTTCGCGTACCGCGTTTCCGATATACAAATATTAATTTAGTTTATTGAAAATTTCGCGCACCGCGTTTAAGAGATATAAAAACTTCTTGTAAAGATTTGTAATTTGGCTTTATATGCCCGAGTTTACCGGCGAGAGAAACAAACTTTAGTTTATATATTTATTTAATTTATATTTATATCACTATTTTAAAAATTTAAATTTTTGTTTTAAAAAAGACTTTAAAAGAAGTTTGTGGCGATCCGCATCGTTTTTGAATGTAAACTGGTATGTAGATGTACATACAAGTGTCACCAGGTCCAAGGTGAACAAATTAAGAGTGGTCCGATATTACCGTTCATATATATGTATAACTAGAAGTGGCCTGATAGAGCAGTTACTTAATATTTATACATATGTATGTGTATGTTCATATGGTCCCTACTTTATTTCGTTACACACCCGCTAGGAACGTTGGCAATAATGGTGCTAATTAGTGGATCGTGCAAACATGCTCATTCACTCAATTAAGAAAATCAAATATTAAACATGGGTTCCAGGACACATGGGTTTTATGGGGAATGAAGTAGTTGACGAGCTAACGAATAAGGGATGTGAGACCAGTTTTAATGGCCCGAAACCTTTTTTACTCATAATTTTTGCTGCCATTAAGGCCACTATTGGCGATTGCATTGCATGTGCACAGAATCGCGAATGGGGGCTGTAAGAGGGAGTACTTGGGTAAAGGCAATACTGCCTGTTAATTCTGATGGAACGTCAATATTTCTTCTGTCACTTAGTAAGATAGACTGCAGACTTCTGGTAGGACTGAGGACAAGTCACTTTACATGGGCTAAGCATACGCAAAAGATAGGCATTGCAGCATTGCCCTTTGCCAGGCCTGTGAAGAGGAAGATGAGACTGTTGACCACTTTTTTTGAAGCTCTGTTTTGAAGCTTTGTTTGTTAGCTTGGCAATTTCGACTTATGTAGCTTTCGTTAAATACCCTTCTGAGACTTGATCTCAAGTCTCTGCGATTCCCATCCCAGCAGGGAGGGAGGGTCTTTTTGCTACGTGAGACAGGACACGATTCCCTAAAATCACCCTGAAAGGTTTTCTCCAAGGTCTCTACTCGCTTGTCCAGCAAAGAAATTGTGGTCAGCTTCATATATTCGTATATTTTAAATTAATTGCCGAAATGTTTTAATCGTAGTCTCAAATCTAAAAACCAATTATGGTATTAACAATCACCATATAACAAATAAAATTCCAAATGATAATGTTAAGGAAGTGGAACTTTTTTCTGCTAAAAAACATATTCTCGTTTAGAGTTGGCTGCTGCAGCCCGAAATGGGTTACGAATTGGATGTATAATTACTAAAAAATAAAGCTGTTGTTAGTTCGGATGTCGTTCCTGAAGAAGGGACCTACTGCCTGGGCGACATCGCATCTATATGCGAAGCGGCCGCAGCGGTCAGTGCATTGTGTTGTTGTCGGATCACTTTTGTGCGATCCCAAATCCGTTTGTCGGCTTCGTCTGTTGTTAAGACCACGCTTGTTGTTGTTGTGGCCAGTTGATCTTAGGCTACCTTCAACTCATGGTGGTCAACCACCTTGCTGCAGTAGCTTCCAATTGCCGTAAGTGTTGTTGGCTGCAATCAGAGTGGCCCAAAATTATAACTGGTGACTGCAGTGTTGTTGTTGTCGCATTGTCCTTGTTGTTGTAATGATTGTTGCGTTCGTCTTGGTGTTGTCCTTTTCTGTTGATGGACTGTCATCGGCAACTCCGTTGTACGCGTATCCAGGGCTTTTCTTTTTTTGTGTTTGAAAAATTGACCACCACTGGAACGATAGGGAGCTTTTCAACTGATAGCAAAGCCGGTACACGAACTGGAGCGTTTGGTGAAAAGCTCCCTATAGTATGTTTCAATTATGGTAAAGGAGTAAGTATGTGTGTGTGTAAATGAGGTAGGAGCGAATGAATGCGATTAAGGAATGAAAGTGGGAAGTAGGAATGTGGGTCAATGGCGGATGGTAATTAGGTGATTGACCTACTGAGAGCAGCTGCTCATATGGCTGCTGCTGAGTGGGTCAAACAAGGAGAAAATATGAAGAACTGGATGGATGGTAGGAGTAGAAGGTGTATGTGAAAGAGGTATAGATGTAGGTTAGAGGGTATAGATGTAGGTTAGAGGGAGAATTGAAATGAACAAAAAGGTATAATAAGTACAAAAAGGGACGTTAGTGTTTTTATATAGTTGAGTTTGAAAAAGGTGCCGGTTTAAGTTGGCGAGGAACAGTGCTGAAGAGAGAATGTTACGGAAAAATGAGAAAATTGTTCAAGAAATTTAAAATTCGATATTTTTCGTTTGGTGTGCATTTCTTAAGTGTTAATGTAGTAGAAGAATAAAAATTATACTAAAATAATTTTTTATTTAATTTTGTCGGCAGTAATTGTGCATTGGTTTCACTTAGTTTTGGAATGGCTCCGGTAGACCGAGTTAAAGCCGTAGGAGAATGCCCCGTTCCGCCTGAAACAGTACATACCAGCTAAGTGATAATCTTAACTATATATTATAACACCACTGAAAAAATTATATTATATTATATACAAGTGTATTTTTATACGTTATCTTTATTTATTTATTATATAATATTATTAAAAATATAAAAATATCTAAATGGAATAACAATTAAGTTATATGAACAAATGTAATTTAGTTGATAGAGTTAAATGTGGAGAAATATGGTACGGAAAATGATAGGCTAAGGCGGTATAAGATGGGGCGGGCTCGCTTGGCGACGGGATAAATGCTGGAGAGCTGCGGTGCAAGAAGGTGAGTGGAGCTACGGATGGTGGAGCGAGGCCGGTAAGATCCACTCCAACGAAGGTAGAGCGTGGTGACCTCACTGAATGGGGACGCAATACGATTTTAAATATTTTAATTTACACTAGGGCTAGAATATTCATATTATCCCTTTTATCTTTCTGCTACTTGTTAGCCGTATGCTTAGTGGTCGATCTGTCATCGTCTCTTTTGTGTTTTGCGTTCGTCTCTTCATTTTGTTGGTATTATATTTACAGAGGTAATGCACTCGGCAAATTCTTTCGCTTCTCATAGTTCAATCACCATCTTTGCTTTGTTCGCATTTGTTGTAATGTTTTCTTAATCGCTGTGTTTTCTCTTCCCGTATGCTCGAGCAACAACCAAACTTTTGTTGTAATTAGTATTTATTCGTTAATACTTGTTTTTGGAATAATCCACCGCTTGCTAGTCTGCGCTCCTGCCACTGTTGTGCTGATTGGTAAAATCATAATATTATTGTTGTGATTTATACGGTGG
Source organism: Clusia tigrina (assembly GCA_920105625.2). Classification (NCBI taxonomy): domain Eukaryota; kingdom Metazoa; phylum Arthropoda; class Insecta; order Diptera; family Clusiidae; genus Clusia; species Clusia tigrina. The sequence goes on from OV050032.1 coordinate 142,569,315, forward strand.
GTATTTCGTTTGATTTGATTCTTCGTATAGTTGTTGCTATTGTTCTGTTGCTATTGCTGACAAATGTCGTATGCGACAATCCAAACGTTTTATATGCTGTGTTATGTAAAGTATGCCGTAATCCAAAACGACAAAATTTCGAAAGACTTTTCTTGATCACGAATTCCGCTGCTCGGTCCCGGGTTCTATATATAATTTTAGTGAATTAGGAAGTTACATTTTTATGAAAATTATTCAATAAGTACTAATTTTGAATTAAACATTTTAAATCTCTGCATATCAGTATGAATTATCTCAAACATAATTGAAATTTATTTTAGAATATAAATGCCAAATAATCATTAAAACATGAGAAGAACAAAAAATTTGTTAAAAAGAACTCCGCGTTTTTAATATAGGGATAAACTTTGTACATCCTGAGTATGTATTATCCAAGTTAACAATAGGTTAAGGAACAAATAACTAAATCGGGCTTGCCGTGATTTGATCTTTATTGGACTCTTCTTTTACTCCAATTTGATCAGCTTCTTTCATAGTGGAGGGTAAAACGATATTAGTTGTTTCAGGGAAAAGTAGCGTCAAGCACCCACTTATGACGGCTGCGATTCCAAATAACATAGCGGGAGCTTTTGCATTCCATTTTGCCTAAAAAATCCAGATAAATATGATGTGAAATAATGCAGATTATATTCATACCAAGAGCGGGGTCTGCGGCGCTATCATAGAACCTATACGTCCCACCATAGAGCAAAAGGATAGTAGGCTGTTGCGCACGTTTGTTGGGAATATTTCCGATGTAAAAAAATATAAGACCTGGAAACTGGCAGTTATCGATAACTTGCCAAGTAAAAATAGAGATAATTCCAGGTAATTGTTTTCTAAAAATATAAACAATTAACAATTAACGATTTTATTCTTAAAACTGAATATAATATTAGGGAAGTAATGTATCCCGCTCACCTGGACCAATAAAAATTGTGCTAAAACAACACAAGCCACTTATCATCATGTAACCGAACAAAGAATATCTTCTACCTATTCGGTCCATAGTGATAAAAGGCATTAGAAATCCGGGAATCTCAACTAGTGCGATGAAAATGAAGTTATTGTATTTGTTGCCATCCAAGAGTACGGCATTTAAACTCAAACCATAATATACAAGCACATTTACAATCCAACAAAACGCACAATTCAAAATTCTAAAAAATAGAAATTGAAAAGCCTCCTTAATAGGAAATTTACCCTCGGTGGTCGCAAGTAACTTTTGACGATTTGCTAATAATAGTTTATCCAAAGAGTGGTCCGAAAGTTTACGTTTATTGACTGCGGCAGCACGCATTAAAATTTGTTTGGCGCGTTTCTCCTTACCCTGACTCAAAAGCCAGCGCACACTTTCCGGTAGAATCCAAAAGTATGTACAGAGTACCAAAGCTGGTATATAACTAATTCGTAATAGCACACGCCAATCTTGATAATATTTGGCAAATATGGCGAGCAAAATTTCTCCTATGGCATAAAATATAGTTATTAAGCAGCAAGCGATTACACGCCTCTTCGGACCAACCAATTCAATACCAATAATGAAGCAAGTGGAATAAAGCGTACTATTTGCCATATTATCCAAAAACTCAAACACTAAAAAATGTATATAAGTTGGTGAAAATGAGCGCATAATGCCGAAGATAGCGCTTAGGAATCCACAAAGTGCTAACGAAGTGCAACGACCAAATCTGTTTTTTTGTAAATTAGAGAAAATATTAATATTATAATTATGTTGCCCAAAGTAGGCATATAAACTACTGTTCACATACCTGTCTGAAATGAATCCACCTAGTGGTATCCCAAAAAACTGCCCAATGTTATTTACAGTACCAACAAGGGAAAGCTTCCATATATCCGAACAGTAAATACCGAACTTTTCAAAAAAAAATTATAAATATATAAATTAAAGCTAATGAAACATGTTATATTATGAGTCAGCTTTAATACTTACATCATTGGAAATTGTTACTTCCTTATCACGGAATATGAGATTATCATTGCTGCATTTTTCGACCACAAGCTCATCAAAATTTTCGGGGTAGCAAAACTCTTGTTTATCATATTTGAAATTTGTATGATTTTTGTCCAATTTACTAGCATATTGCCTACAATTATCCATTCCATTATTTTTGCTGGGTATTGTAAATTCTGTCCAAGGTTCATTAAATTGACTACTCGAACTATCGCATTCTGTAATATTACATCTAATCAGAAAAGATTTATACTTTAATTATATTATTTTTAGTCTTTTATAAAAAAATGTATACATATGCACATGTGTAAATTATTGCATTATATATTGACCGCGCCTTCGATAACGTATAAAAGAAACGTAAATATATAGATTGTAGTTTATATTTTAGAAAAAATTTCTAGTATGCACCCCTTTTAGTAATTTTATTGGATGACCTAAAAAGACTTATGTAAATATTTGCATGGAAGGAGCCGGAAGCTGTCTATAGAACAACTTGGTTTTTAATGGTTTGTTCTTGGATATGTTTTTACTCATTGCAAACATAAATATAAGAATTAAAATAGTCTATTAAAGAATTCGATGCTTAAATCAATTATATTATGACTCAATAGTTCATTGAGTAGAAAATGAAAGAAAAATAGAAATTTAGGTGATTACCAATATTAAACAATAAAAGAGGAATTATTAGAGATTAGGCATTACTTCTGTAACGACTGAAATTCGCACTGTAAGCTCGACGGATTGCCAAGAGTCGTTTACAGAAATAAAAATTCCAATAAAAATTGTGCTGAAACAACACAAGCCACTATCATCATGTAACCGAACAAAGAATATCTTCTACCTTTTCGGTCCATAGTGATAAAGGGCACTAGAAAGCCGGGAATCTCAAATAGTGCGATAAAAATGAAGTTAGAGTACCAAGAGTACGGCATTTAAACTCAAACCATAATATACAAGCTATATATATATATATATATATATATATATATATATATATATATATATATATATATATATATATATATATATATATATATATATATATATATATATATATATATATATATATATATATATATATATATATATATATATATATGTATATATATATATATATATATATATATATATATATATATATATATATATATATATATATATATATATATATTATGGTAGTTGTAGTTCTGAATTTCAGTGGAATATTGACCAAAAACCATATATTTGGACGTTGGAGACAGGTGTTGCCTCTCCGCACTCGGTATTACCTTTAAGGTTTTGGGTCCTGTTTTCGGCTTCTAGCTACTTTGTTGTGCATAAGCAGTAACATATGTTTTTGGTTGCTCTTCGCCAACATCAGCTCGGCTTCGAACATCTTGTCGAGGATGCATTTCTGCACCTTCCCAATTTTTTCGGTGGATCATATGGCCTCCGGGAAATTGCTTGCTATGACCCCAACCTTTTTGAAGTAGACGGTATCTGCCAGAGTAGCTCTTGAGCAGGGAACTTCCGTGGAGCTCGCCCCTAAGTAAGGTCTTCTCCACTTCTCTCATCTCACCGCAAGTATTCAAAGCAGCTGAGGACATTGTTGACCATTTGTCAAAATTTTGGTTGCCCTCTGGTGCGAACCGCTTTGTCGGCCTGGAGCTAGATTTCGGCGTGGAGCCGTCCGACCGGAAACTTTTAGAGGTCATCTGCACGTCACCAGCACATTTTCAGACCTTACTGCCAAGGACCGAGGAGTTTCCAGCGGTATGCCCTTAGCAAACAAGGCCTTAGGTCTTTTACGTCCATGGCCGGAGAGCTTCATCCTATTTTTTGTAGTCTTTTTTCTGAGCCAGATTCAAGAAGATTTCTTTCCTGTTCAAGGAGATAGACATCCTAACCCACTCCTGGCTATGTGTGGTATCCATCTCCTCCGGCCTGTCAACAAGGGTCCGGGTGCCCCTCCAACAGGTTGTGGTCCATAATTTCATCGGCGATGGGACCAGTTGCCCCTCGACCAATTTTGCAACTTTGAAGGTGTGCAGTCCAAATTTTTGTATATTTTTAAATCCATACAGTTTTTAAAATTTTAAATGCATTTCGATCACAGTTGGGCGCCCCCATGGAAAAGCTAATAGAAACCGTAGGTTCGCCGGACCTGGTACGGAGTTCGCTATTAAGCTTGACTCTACCCCGTCAAGCAGGCTCACCGGCATAACTGTTCCACCGTCAGTTTAGGGGGTTCTTTAGGTCAATAGATCTGTCCACACTCCATATTACCAAAACCAGGCATTGAAGGTCTGGAGTTTGGACAATCCCTGCTCCAGGGAGTTTTCCTTATCCCATGCCGGATGTCAGCGATACAAATCCTGCAGACACATGACCGCACTGAAAGTGGTCTGAAAGTTTGCTGCACTTCCCCGATGGGCTAACCAATTAGTTAGTGTCTAGGCGATCCTGCGGTCTCGACGAGATGCTCGATATAGGCCATTAGGACTACTAGCTGGCCTTAACGACTGGCAAGGAATTCTTGAAACCTACTTTCAACCTGTGCGTTCAAGGTAGATCTTAGCTTATGCCCTAGAACATGTCACAGTATTTCATGTGCTATGTTCCAGCTCACAGTAAGCCCCTGCACCGAAAACAGTTGACTACCTAACGTAGGGGACAACTGAACTTTCTTCTACAATATTAGCCCCAGAAACTTGGTTTCTCAGGTGGCATGGAAAATTAACATCCTACCTATTGACAGTGTAATGTATATAACACAGTAAAGTATACTGTGACTCAGTGGAATATATGGTTTTTGGTCAATATTCCACTGAAATTCAGAACTACAACTACCATAATATATATATATATATATATATATATATATATATATATATATATATATATATATATATATACATATATATATATATATATATATATATATAAATATATATATATATATATATATATATATATATATATTTATATATATATATATATATATATATATATATATATATACGAGGTGTGATCAAAAAATAAAGTATTTATTTATTCATCAACAACTATCTTGTCCCCTTTAAAGTAATTCCCCTTATGCCAGCGTTTTTTTCAATCCTCGAAACACTTCTGAAACGCTTTTTTTGGTATATTTAACAGCTCCTGTTTCGATTTTTCTTCTATCTCCTCAATCGTAGCAAAACGCTTTCCTTTCATCGGTGTCTTCAGTTTTGGAAAGAGGAAAAAGTCAGCGGGGGCCAAGTCCGGTGAATACGGTGGTTGAGGCATGATAACGGTTCTGTTTTGGCCAAAAACAGCTCCTGAGCGATGTCCATGCGACGTTGTTTTTGCTAAAAATTTAGCAATTTTGGAACAATCTTCGCTGCCGCACGTTTCATGAATAAAACATCCGTAAAAATTGCTTGGTATGAGCCGAACGATATGCCAACATCATCAGCAACCTCTCTGATAGTGATTCGACGATTATCCAAAATCATTTTCTTCACTGCGTCAATGTTTTCATCCGTTGTTGAAGTGCTCGGGCGACCAGGACTCGCATCGCCATTGACATCTTCTCGGCCTTCCTTAAACCGGTTATACCACAATTGAACTTGTGTTCTGCTCATAGTAGACTCGCCAAAGGCCACTGTCAACATTTCAAATGTCCTTGCGCATTTAATTTCATTTTTTGCACAAAACTGAATACAGTTTCTTTGATCCATTTTGTCGAATAGTACAAAATCGAAGAGCACACCAAAACACGACTAACCTTTTTATCTGTCAAAAACAAACTGACAATCCAAAATGGTTGGTATTGCCAACATATATAACAGACATGTGTACCAACATAACAGAAAAAAATGCGAACATCGAACATACGTAACTCACGAAAAGATGAAAATAACGGTTATCTTTTGATCAGTCCTCGTATACTCGTATATACATATATAAATATATATATATATATATATATATATATATATATATATATATATATATATATATATATATATATACTCGTATATATATATATATATATATATATATATATATATATAGCTTGTATATTATGGTTTGAGTTTAAATGCCGTACTCTTGGTACTCTAACTTCAGTTTTATCGCACTATTTGAGATTCCCGGCTTTCTTGTGCCCTTTATCACTATGGACCGAATAGGTAGGAGATATTCTTTGTTCGGTTACATGATGATAAGTGGCTTGCGTTGTTTCAGCACAATTTTTATTGGAATTTTTATTTCTGTAAACGACTTATGGCAATCCGTCGAGCTTACAGTGCGAATTTCAATCGTTACAGAAGTAATGCCTAATCTCTAATAATTCCTCTTTTATTGTTTAATATTGGTAATCACCTAAATTTCTATTTTTTTTCATTTTCTACTCAATGAACTATTGAGTCATAATATAATTGATTTAAGCATCGAATTCTTTAATAGACTATTTTAATTCTTATATTTATGTTTGCAATGAGTAAAAATATATCCAAGAACAAACCATTAAAAACCAAGTTGTTCTATAGACAGCTTCCGGCTCCTTCCATGCAAATATTTACATAAGTCTTTTTAGGTCATCCAATAAAATTACTAAAAGGGGTGCATACTAGAAATCTTTTCTAAAATATAAACTACAATCTATATATTTACGTTTCTTTTATACGTTATCGAAGGCGCGGTCAATATATAATGCAATAATTTACACATGTGCATATGTATACATTTTTTTATAAAAGACTAAAAATAATATAATTAAAGTATAAATCTTTTCTGATTAGATGTAATATTACAGAATGCGATAGTTCGAGTAGTCAATTTAATGAACCTTGGACAGAATTTACAATACCCAGCAAAAATAATGGAATGGATAATTGTAGGCAATATGCTAGTAAATTGGACAAAAATCATACAAATTTCAAATATGATAAACAAGAGTTTTGCTACCCCGAAAATTTTGATGAGCTTGTGGTCGAAAAATGCAGCAATGATAATCTCATATTCCGTGATAAGGAAGTAACAATTTCCAATGATGTAAGTATTAAAGCTGACTCATAATATAACATGTTTCATTAGCTTTAATTTATATATTTATAATTTTTTTTTGAAAAGTTCGGTATTTACTGTTCGGATATATGGAAGCTTTCCCTTGTTGGTACTGTAAATAACATTGGGCAGTTTTTTGGGATACCACTAGGTGGATTCATTTCAGACAGGTATGTGAACAGTAGTTTATATGCCTACTTTGGGCAACATAATTATAATATTAATATTTTCTCTAATTTACAAAAAAACAGATTTGGTCGTTGCACTTCGTTAGCACTTTGTGGATTCCTAAGCGCTATCTTCGGCATTATGCGCTCATTTTCACCAACTTATATACATTTTTTAGTGTTTGAGTTTTTGGATAATATGGCAAATAGTACGCTTTATTCCACTTGCTTCATTATTGGTATTGAATTGGTTGGTCCGAAGAGGCGTGTAATCGCTTGCTGCTTAATAACTATATTTTATGCCATAGGAGAAATTTTGCTCGCCATATTTGCCAAATATTATCAAGATTGGCGTGTGCTATTACGAATTAGTTATATACCAGCTTTGGTACTCTGTACATACTTTTGGATTCTACCGGAAAGTGTGCGCTGGCTTTTGAGTCAGGGTAAGGAGAAACGCGCCAAACAAATTTTAATGCGTGCTGCCGCAGTCAATAAACGTAAACTTTCGGACCACTTTTTGGATAAACTATTATTAGCAAATCGTCAAAAGTTACTTGCGACCACCGGGGGTAAATTTCCTATTAAGGAGGCTTTTCAATTTCTATTTTTTAGAATTTTGAATTGTGCGTTTTGTTGGATTGTAAATGTGCTTGTATATTATGGTTTGAGTTTAAATGCCGTACTCTTGGATGGCAACAAATACAATAACTTCATTTTCATCGCACTAGTTGAGATTCCCGGATTTCTAATGCCTTTTATCACTATGGACCGAATAGGTAGAAGATATTCTTTGTTCGGTTACATGATGATAAGTGGCTTGTGTTGTTTTAGCACAATTTTTATTGGTCCAGGTGAGCGGGATACATTACTTCCCTAATATTATATTCAGTTTTAAGAATAAAATCGTTAATTGTTAATTCTTTATATTTTTAGAAAACAATTACCTGGAATTATCTCTATTTTTACTTGGCAAGTTATCGATAACTGCCAGTTTTCAGGTCTTATATTTTTTTACATCGGAAATATTCCCAACAAACGTGCGCAACAGCCTACTATCCTTTTGCTCTATGGTGGGACGTATAGGTTCTATGATAGCGCCGCAGACCCCGCTCTTGGTATGAATATAATCTGCATTATTTCACATCATATTTATCTGGATTTTTTAGGCAAAATGGAATGCAAAAGCTCCCGCTATGTTATTTGGAATCGCAGCCGTCATAAGTGGGTGCTTGACGCTACTTTTCCCTGAAACAACTAATATCGTTTTACCCTCCACTATGAAAGAAGCTGATCAAATTGGAGTAAAATAAGAGTCCAATAAAGATCAAATCACGGCAAGCCCGATTTAGTTATTTGTTCCTTAACCTATTGTTAACTTGGATAATACATACTCAGGATGTACAAAGTTTATCCCTATATTAAAAACGCGGAGTTCTTTTTAACAAATTTTTTGTTCTTCTCATGTTTTAATGATTATTTGGCATTTATATTCTAAAATAAATTTAAATTATGTTTGAGATAATTCATACTGATATGCAGAGATTTAAAATATTTAATTCAAAATTAGTACTTATTGAATAATTTTCATAAAAATGTAACTTCCTAATTCACTAAAATTATATATAGAACCCGGGACCGAGCAGCGGCATTCGTGATCGAGTAAAGTCTTTCGAAATTTTGTCGTTTTGGATTCCGGCATACGTTACATAACACAGAAAATAAAATTTTTGGATTTTCGCATACGATAGCAAGTAATCAATCGAATCCAAACATTCAAAATGTCATTCCATACATCAACATCAATCGATATAATTGCTAAATGATTTTTATTCGTTTTTCTAAATTTTCTCATAAAGTAGTTTCAATTAAAACCATGAAATTTGTATTTTTTGTGAATTTTCCATCTGTTGAAAAAAGTTTGCGAATGTACGTTTTTAAACTACATGAGATTAAGATTCCAAAGTGCGCCCAAGACAAAATTGTTTCATAGAGATTATGGGAGCAACTAGGAACCAAATTGAATGCAGCTTGTGCCCATCCAAAAAAGATGAGAAGTCCTGGCGGAAGGTATATTATTGTGTAATTTCAACTATACGAGTACATGGCGCTTCACGGCAGAATAATTCTATACTTGTAAACGCCTTCACGTGATGAGCCATCAGCAAGCTTAGTTGTCTGGATCAGTGTTTTTGAAAAGTGTACAGCTACCAAGGGACCGAGCCATCGAAGTCAGGTGAAAATACATTGAAACGTGGGTGCGCCGTTTGAGCGTATTGCAATGGACATAGCAGGTCCGTTTCCAATTAGTGATTCCGGCAACAAATATGTTCTCGTCGTAATCGCTTATTTTAGTAAATGGCTAGAAGTATATTCCATTCCGGTTGCAGATGCATTTATCAATAATTAGGTCAGCAGATTTCGAGCTCCCCTGGAGTTGCACTCGAATCAAGGAAGAAATTTCATGTCAGCTACTTTCAGGCAAATGAGTGAATTAATGGGCATAAGCACAATTCTCCCAACCCTTTTACACCCTCAATCCGATGGAATGGTTGAAAGATTTAATCGTATGCTTGAGGAACACCTAAGGAAAGTCGTGGACAAAAATCAGAAAGATTGGGACTAACACATACCCCTGTTCCTAATGGCATACCGATCTGCAACTCACGTTACAACATTTACAACACCAGCCAAGGCTATCTTGGTTGTGATATAAGATTTCCAGCAGATCTGAAATTCAGTGCCTACTCATCTACGGAAGTTTCATGTAGCAGTTATGTATCTAAAAAACGAAGATAGTTGAATGAATTCGTGGAAACATCAGAAAGCGCACACAACTGATGAATGATAAAATGGAAGCCAGATATGATGTACGAGCAAACTCCAAGGGATTTCAGGAAGGGCAGCTAATTATGCTTCATAATCCGCAAAGGGGAAAGGGATTATCGCCAAACTGCAAACACATTGGGAAGGTCCTTACAAGGCGATAAGGTAGGTCAAGGATGTAGTAACCGCATCCAGTACTTTTTAGGATCCTCTATACGTTGCATTTCACTATGTGAAATTTATTTCGGAGTGTGAAGAATATTCTAGAATGTTCTCGAAACTTCTTTCGATATGTAGAAATATTCTAGAATGTTCCAGAAACTTCTTTCGACATGTAGAGAATATTCTAGAATCTTCTACTTCAGCATACGAGAGACCATTAAAGTCGACACAGTTGAACAGCAATCGTAAGAGAGCGTATATCGTGCATTTCAATCGTAACAGTAATATTATATAGAAGTAATAAAGTGATTAAATTAATTATTTAATAAGTGCAGAATTTTATTTTGAGAACGTAAATTATTACTTATTTACGCTCCCACATTAACTACAACGAATGAGCAAATGGCTACATGCACTTGTGCATAGAGATTCACCAACAACATAACACAGTGCACGATCGTCTCCAACATCCCACAGTTTAACAATTAATGAGAAAGGTAAACGCCTGATATATTAATTGCAACAACACTCACAAAGCACCTCAGGAGCGCAGAAAACATACACAAATAAACTGTCATACAGATTGCAATGATTGGCTAAGCCCACTAATTAAGGAATCCACTATTGGTGGGCTGTGACTCAAACGCACACAATACCATCCGGGGGAGCAGTGACACCAATAAACGGGGTGAGCAGTTCTAGAATTTTTATTATCACTTAATTTATATATATTGAATAAGGGGAATAGACCCACTTTTAGAGAGGAAGTTCTTGATCTGACTTTCTGTAGTCCAGAGCTAACTGATATTGTTAACAATTGGAAAGATTCGGACGAACCCTCTCTGTCGGACCCCAGCATAATTGGCATTTTCTTGGCTCTTTTCAGCCATGTATTTTCCCGATCCTTCTCCAAAGGAGTGGTAAGGCACTGATTCCGCGCCTGGTAAATATTACTAGGGCAAGTCTTGCTTTTGGGTACATACCGGAAGCATGGCGCACAGCTAAAGTGGTATTTATCCCCAAGGTAGGCAAGAAGAATATGGCCCATCCCAAATCCTTCAAGTCTAGCAGTTTGACATCCTTTGTACTAAAAGCAATGGAGAAAATAGTTAATATACATCACTTTGAGACCGTATTGAAAAGGGGCCTGTACATCATTGTCAGTTTGCATGTATTGCGGGAAAATCGACTGAAACCGCATTATGCCATCTGGCTGATTTTATTCAGGCAGCACTGGACAAAAAAGAAATAGCACTTTGTGTCTTTCTCGATATTGAGGGGGCTTTTGACACCACTCCTCATGAATATATGATTAGGGCTCTTAAAAATAGAGGAATAGATAATATCACTTCCAATTGGATACGAGCTTTACTCAACAGTAGACTGACTGAAGCTGAAGCAGGTGACAAAACTGTTAAAGTCAAAGTCAATAAAGGATGTCCGCTGGGTGGGGTATTATCATCCATTTTGTGGAGCATAGTAGTTGATGATCTTCTGGTAAAACTCACAAATATAGGCATATCATGTCAAGGATATGCGGACGATATTGTGATAATAGCTAGAGGAAAATCTGAATTCACTCTTTTTGATATTATCCAGAGGAGCTTATTAGCAGCTAGTAAATGGTGCAGGGGAACAGGATTGAAAATCAATGCCTCAAAGACCACCATTGTGCCGTTCACTAGAAAAAGATCTCTACCATATATGAAACCTATTCTTCTAAATGGTACACAGGTCAATATTAGCTCTAAGACCAAATACCTCGGAGTCATTTTCGACAAAAAGTTATTGGGGAAGGCTCATCTGACAGCAACCACCAAGAGGGCTACAGCTTCCTTAATGATATGTAGACGGCTTGCTGGTAAATCTTGGGGAAGTAAACCAAAAATCGTTCGCTGAATGTATACCATGATGGTGAGACCAATCATCACCAATGGTTCTGCAGCCTGGTCATATAGAGTCAGACTTAAGACAGCGAAATCTGCATTGTTATCACTGGAGCTATGCGCACCTGTCCAACAGCAGCAATGGAAGTTATACTAGATCTAACACCCTTACATCTAGTAAATCAAGACTCTGCTAAGAAATCTCTTACCAGAATACAAGAAATTATTTCGAGAGAATCAAATTACACTCGAAATATATGGGGTAAAAATTCTACTCAAGAATACGGTATACTAAAATCTCACAAAGATTTTATGCCAAGAAAATGCAATTTTGCACACAAATATTGTACAACGATGAGTTTCAAAAAAGAATGGAAAGGTCTAACTGAGACGTATAAAATTAGAGAAAATTCCCTCTTATGGTATACTCACGGTTCTAAGACAATGGACGGAACTGGGGCAGGAGTATTTGGGCCTAGAACCAACTACTGGGAACCAATGGGTTCTTTTCTAAGCATTTTTCAAGCGGAAATTCACGCTATTGAAAGATGTGCCCAGATCAATATTGACAGAAAGTATCGGGGGAAAAACATCGTGATACTATCTGATAGTCAAGCAGCACTCATGAGTCTGAGCTCACCCTTGGTGAGGTCTAAACTTGTATGGGACTGTATTGGGAAGCTAAGCTCCCTAGGCAGTATGAACAAGTTATCTCTAATGTGGATATCAGCCCACATAGGAGTAGTGGGAAATGAGAAGGCTGATAGCTTAGCTAGGAAGGCTGCGGCCTCCCACTTCAACGGCCCTGAACCCTTCTGTGGACTATCATCCAATACCATTGGAGGTCTGCTGAAGAAGTGTACAGATACAAAACGAAGTCAAACCTGGAAAACTCTTCCGAGATTAGGACAGTCCAAAGCTCTTCTGGGAGACTTTGATCCTAAAAGAGCCAAGGACTTAATAAATATGCCTCGGAGTAAATTAAGAATCATCACAGGCATTTTAAGCAGACATTGTAGACTCAACTACCATTTGAACAAGTTGGGTATATCTTCAGATGCCATCTGTCGATTCTGTGGAGAAAGTGACGAAACCTCACTGCACCTGATCACAGACTGCGGACCATTGGCACACAAAAAAGAATATATCTTGGAGAATATATCTTAGATATGAGCAAGATCCTTCATCTTGATTGCTCCAATATATATGAATTCCTGTCGGAAATTAACCTGACAGAAGATTTATAGATGAGACTATCCTCATCTTTCAAAAAAATAGGGGCATCACAATAGATCTTTCAGGTCGCAGTGTATAACACCCTTATATAAATCTAATATAATCTAAGTCCATTAATTGCAATAACTAAAGCCACAGCAGAGAGATGTACAGGTCAACCGGCCGTAAGTACATGACACAAAGAAGACGATAGAAAATCAATGTTCTCACGCGAGAGTAAATTTAAATTTTTGCTATCGCCACTGCAACAATTCCAAGGCGAAAACAACAACAACAGAAAGGTGAAGGTTGCTCAAGGACTAGTGATACCACAAAAACAACCGGAAAAACAACAACAAGGTGTTAAAAGTGACACCTTGTTGTTGTTTTTCGCCTTGGAATTGTTGCAGTGGCGATAGCAATAATTTAAATTTACTCTCGCGTGAGAACATTGATTTTCTATCGTCTTCTTTGTGTCATGTACTTACCGGCCGGTTGACCTGTACATCTCTCTGCTGTGGCTTTAGTTATTGCAATTAATGGACTTAGATTATATTAGATTTATATAAGGGTGTTATACACTGCGACCTGAAAGATCTATTGTGATGCCCCTATTTTTTTGAAAGATGAGGATAGTCTCATCTATAAATCTTCTGTCAGGTTAATTTCCGACAGGAATTCAATCTACACTTATAATTGTCATAGAGTCCACGTTTCTGACAATTATAGCATCTAATATTATTTTTCGATTTTTGATTTCCACTATTCTTCCCGTTAGTATTTTTATTGTTGTCATTTCGTTGCCGTCCTTTATAATTGCTGTTGTTGTTTTTTGCCGTGAGTGCATGTTCAGTACTGTCATTATTGTTTCGATTATTTCAACGCTCAGATTCTTCTAGAAGTTTTACTTTTAATACGCGATACTCCGACAGTTCTTCCATAGTTTCCATCGCAATCACGAATCTTTCAAAATGATTCGCAAACTCGGCAAAAGTATAATATATAATAGCCAAATTCTCGTTATTTATTTCAATTCCAACCTTTACTGTCATAAGAGGGTTAACCTTTGCCATATTGACTAATTTGCGCTCTTCCTGGAATGATAATATTTTTGGACGCCCAGATCGCGGCTTGGATTTTAAAATTCCGATTTCTTTGAGATTGTTTACTACACGCTGGACAGAGGAATATGTTCTGCCAATATTTTGGACTAGTTTTCGGAAGCTTTTTCCATCTTTCCACAATTTAATAATTATTTTTCTTTCTGACACACTAAGTCCTTTTCATTTGGTTTCCATATTTTAAAAATATTACAAAATGCACTACTAAGTTGGTTAAACGATCAACAATGAAAACAAGGAATGGAAAGTTCAGTTTGTTTGTTTTGGTAGTATCATTACTTTTGAAGAAGTTTTTAATATCTCTGCTCACTTTCAAATCGGAATTTTAAAATCTAAGCCGCAATCTGGGCGTCCAAAAATATTATCATTCCAGGAAGAGTCAATATGGCAAAGGTTAATTCTCTTATGACATCTTTAAAAATTGTTGACAACATAAGGCAAATGTTTAAAAAAAACATTTGTGCCGAAACTGCTAGGAAAACTTTACGTAAAGCTGGATATCATGGTAGTGGCGCTCGAAGAAAACCGTACATTTCACTTGTGAATAGACGAAAGCGCATTGAATTTGCTCATGCCTACATAAATAAGCCTCCAGAATTTTGGAAACGAGTCATATTTTCGGACTAAAGTAAATTTTGCATATTCGGTATAAAAGGCCGTAAAATTGTGTGGCGCAAATCAGGAACTGCGCTTGAGAAACAAAATCTAGTTGGTACAGTCAAACACGGTGATGGTGGAATTATAGTGTGGGGTTGCATGGCGGCTGGTGGCGGGGGTCAGCTGGCATTTATTGAATCCATAATGAATAAATGGGGTATTTGAACATTTTAAAAACAAATTTAAAACTGAGTGCAGTGAATCTTAACTTATCAAAGACGTTTTGGTTCCAACAAGGTAACGATCCAAAGCACACAGCGGAGATCGTTAAACTTTGGCTCTTGTGCAATGTTCCAAGACAGCTCAAAACGCCCCTAAATCGGACGACCTCAATCCTATTGAGCAACTTTGGGATCTATTAGAGAAAAGAATTCGTCAGCATGTAATAAGAAGTTTTTTTTTAAAATTCCCTTTATTTTATACATCTGTCACCATTATATTGACACCTAGTACATGATTTGGCAATTTGTTTGGAAATTAATATAAAAACACACATTTTGGATAGTGCCAAAAAGTGATAAAACAAAAATGATTTACATTAATTATAATAATTCACTATAATTATATTATAACAATTTATGATAAATTATAATAAAAAATATATTTATAATAATTATTTATATTTACATTTATAATACTACTACTAATATATGTAGGCTGGATTTGATAGTTCATTACGTCGTTTGGTCGAGGTCTCTTTAAACGGCGCATGGTGGTTTCTTCTAGATGTAGCAACTCGTTTATATCTTCGTTATTATGCCCATGCTTGTCGTAGTGTTTTGTGGATATCTTTTTTATCTCTTCTTCAATTCTTGTCATATTTAGTTTGCCGTGTATGTATTCATTTGTTGTGTACCAACCAGACTTTATGATCACTCTTAATATTCTAGATTGCTGTCGTAGAATTTGTTCTATCTGTGACCGCTTTGCCGTTCCCCATACTTGGAGTCCGTACGTTCAAATTGGCTTTATAGTACAGTTGTATAACAGTAACTTGTTGTTAATTGTGAGTTTAGATTGCTTACCCATTAACCAATATAGTTGCCTAAATTTTTCTTTTATTTGCATCATTTTTTGTTTGCTGTGGTAGTGCCAATTTAAATTTGAGTCTATGTGTATACCAAGGTATTTAGTAGTATACCCTATTTTTATATCTTTATTGTTTATTTTAATAGGTATTGGATTAAATTTTGTTTTAGTTGTAAAAATTATTTGTACAGTTTTATCTTCATTAATTTTCAAGCACCATTAATCAAACCATTCCTTAACATTCCCTGTGTATATCTGCGGATTTGCAGTCGCATTATTTAGATTTTTGTCAGATGCTAAGAGCATTGTGTCGTCAGCAACGGTAGCAATTGTGGTATTCGTTTCTTTTGGAAGTGGTATATCTGAGGTAAATATGACATATAGCAGTGGTCCTAAAACACTCCCTTGAGGAACTCCAGCTGTTGTAAGAACGCTCTTCATTATATTTCAAGTAAAAGTAACGATCACTAAGATAATTTTCAACAATCAAATAGTAGTCAAGTTGCAGCATCGTCTTCAGTTTATGCAGCAGTCCTTTATGCCATACAGACGGAACATTGAGTTGATAACATTCCTTAAGTAGTTATAACCTATAGTAGGTAGCTCAGCGATTGCTTTGCCTGCCAACATATCGTATCCTGGTGCTTTTTTGTGGTTTATTCGTTTTATAATTTATTATCTCTGTTGTATTTGTTTTCTTTATTTTGGTTGTAATGTCTATATTTAACTCATTGCATGTTTCACTATATTTATCTTCGTCATTTGATAGGACTTTTTCAAAGTATTTAGCAAATGTTGTTGCTTTTTCTTCATTGGTAGTAGCACATGAGTTGTCATCTTTCCGTAGTGGTGGCTGATACCTTATCTGAGTTTTTAATTTCTTTGTGCTTTTCCATAATGAGTAGTTAGTATCCTGGGTAGGCGTCAAGTTTTTTAGGTAATTTTCAACTTCTATATTTTGTCTTTTAGTTAATATTTTCTTGAGTTTTTGGCAGGCTATATTAAAATTGTGTTTATCCTCAGGCGATCTAGTTAGCTGAGACATCTTTCTCAGCTTTCCCTTCTCACTTGTTAGATGCTTTCCAGCGCATTTCACACATACTGGATCACTTGTACAGTAGTTTTTTGTCGGTCCGTATTTTTGGCATTTAGTGCATTGCGCGACTTATCTTTTATGATGAGGTGCCTTAAAAACTACTATGCAATGCATCAATTTGTTAATGCTATAAATATTTTTATTGTTGGTACTTGTTTCTAGTTCTATGCTGGTTTTTTTGTTGTCCGTTGAGTTATGTTAGTTATGCTTAAAACTTTGTGACCGTTTTCACCAATATTGGCGTACTTTTCGCTTTAACTGTCGTGGGTGAGGTTCGTGCTCTCTTTGGTAGCTATTGCAGTTGACTTACCTGCACGCCTTTTGGCGGAATTTGCGCAAAAGCAGAAGAACATATTGATGTCGCAGCTGTAGTCGAGTAGGTAGTTGTTGTAGGAATGGAAAGTGAGCAAAAAATATAAAAAACTTCTTAAAAAGTAATGATATTACCAAAACAAACAAACTAAACGCAGACTTTGTGGTAGCTCTATTTGCTTGTAGCGACACTTATTTACCATTATCTCAAGAATGAAGGGAGGAATCTTATTTTTTTTTTTTTGTGCTTAAGAATGTAAAGAATAAATACATGAACAAAAATTAATTTGAATTATATATATTTTTTGTGTTTTTATATCATTTATAAAAATTTGTCAGGTGAACGCAGACTTTATGGGCTATGTGTATATATATATATATATATATATATATATATATATATATATAAATATATATATATATATATATATATATATGTGTATATATATATATATATATATATATATATATATATATATATATATATATATATATATATATATATATATATATATATGTGTATATATATATATATATATATATATATATATATATATATATATATATATATATATATATATATATATATACGAGCTGTTATCAAAAAGTAACCGTTATTTTCAAATTTCGTGAGTTACGTACTCGTATGTTCGATGTTCGCATATTTTTTTTGTTATGTTGGTACACATGTCTTTTATATATGTTGGCAATACCAACCATTTTGGATTGTCAGTTTCTTTTTGACAGATAAAAAGGTTAGTCGTGTTTTGGTGTGCTCTTCGATTTTGTACTATTCGAAAAAATGGATCAAAGAAACTGTATTCAGTTTTGTGTAAAAAATGAAATTAAATGCGCAAGGACATTTGAAATGTTGACTGTGGCGTTTGGCGAGTCTTCTATAAGCAGAACACAAGTTCAATTGTGGTATAACCGGTTTAAGGAAGGCCGAGAAGATGTCAATGACGATGCTCGTCCTGGTCGCCCGAGCACGTCAACAACCGATGAAAACATTGACGCAGTGAAGAAAATGATTTTGGATAATCGTCGAATCACTATCAGAGAGGTTGCTGATGATATTGGCATATCGTTCGGCTCATGCCAAGCAATTTTTACGGATGTTTTAGGTATGAAACGAAGATTGTTCCAAAATTTCTAAATTTTGAGCAAAAACAACGTCGCATGGACATCGCTCAGGAGCTGTTTTTGGCCAAAAACAAAACCGTTATCATGCCTCAACCACCGTATTCACCGGACTTGGCCCCCGTTGACTTTTTCCTCTTTCCAAAACTGAAGACACCGATGAAAGGAAAGCGTTTTCCTACGATTGAGGAGATAAAAGCAAAATCGAAACAGGAGCTGTTGGCGATACCAAAAAAAGCGTTTCAGAAGTGTTTCGAGGATTGGAAAAAACGCTGGCATAAGTGTATTATATCTGAGGGGAATTACTTTGAAGGGACAAGATAGTTGTTGATGAATAAATAAATACTTTTTGAAAAAATTAAAAATAACGGTTATTTTTTTATCAAACCTCGTATATATATATATATATATATATATATATATATATATATATATATATATATATATATATATATATATATATATATATATATATATATATATATATATATATATATATATATATATATATATATATATATATATATATATATATATATATATATATATATATATATATATATATATATATATATATATATATATATATATATATATATATATATATATATATATATATATATATATATATATATATATATATATATATATATATATATATATATATATATATATATATATATATATATATATATATATATATATATATATATATATATATATATATATATATATATATATATATATATATATATATATATATATATATATATATATATATATATATATATATATATATATATATATATATATATATATATATATATATATATATATATATATATATATATATATATATATATATATATATATATATATATATATATATATATATATATATATATATATATATATATATATATATATATATATATATATATATATATATATATATATATATATATATATATATATATATATATATATATATATATATATATATATATATATATATATACAGATATGATCAGAATCACTTTTTAAGCAATTTTTATTTTCTCCGTCCGTCTGTCCGTCCGTTCGTCCGTCCGTCTGAGGCCACTTTTTTTCTACACCGTTAGAGATATCTTAATAAAAATGCAAAAGTATGGTCTGGACAAAGCTACAGAACCAGATTGCAATATGAGCCGATTTGGACTACGACGACGCCTACCTCCCATATAAGGAACTTTTCTCACCTTTTCGAAAAGGCTATAACTTCGGTCCAATTAATGGAATAGTGACGCAATTTTGCAGTTATGGAGATGTGGGCCCTACTAAAAACTATACGTGGGCGGTATATATTAACTGCCACGCCCACTATTAACAAATTTTCATAACTTAAGATCTGGTAGAGATTTATGGACGAAATTTTACGGGAAGGAACATGTGGACATTATAATTATCTGCAACAAATAGGATTGATCTGGGACGGGCCTAAAATTAAAATTTGCCTACCTCAGCTTGTATTGATGCCATCAAAACAAAAATTTTCAGAAATATACATGGGTTCGATAATAGTGTGTGTGCAGAATATGAAGATCATAATACTACTGCCACGCTCACAATTAACCAAAAATCAGTACTATGTTCCTATTAAAGATTTATCAACAAAATTCAACAGGAATGTTGCGGGTACTAACATTAAACACCGCACAAAAACTGGGCGTGTTATTTTTCCAGCCACGTCCACTATTGACATATTATTATAACTTGCGACCAATACAATATTTTTGGACGAAATTTTATATTAGTAAATATATTGATTTTTTTAAGACATATACAAGAAGTGAGGTCGATCAGATAAAAGCCACGCCTCCCACTAATATAATCAATTCAAGGTACCGTACCGAAAATTACCGTAGATATTCTCCTAATGATGATTTATGAAGAAAACATTCCCATTGCTTAACTCACATGCACAAGGAAAGGCAAAGAGTATTTTGAAGTCTTCAGAATTCTTTAATCGTTTTTTTTTAAAATTTGACTATTATCATGTTCATATGCAACCTGTTTCCATCAAGTACACTTCATTTTTTACATCCATAGCCCAATTTGTGTTTAGACGTATGCCCTTTGGGCCTAGAAATCATTGTCAAATTTTTAGAGGTTTTTAAACAAAAAATTTTCTGATATGCTAAGAAATGGAAACGTACTTATCTATTCAATGATGGAATTTTGGGGACCATTTCTTAATTTTGTTTGAAGTTTATAAGAGGATAGTCGACAATAAACTTAAACTAGACAAGTGTGTGTGTGTGTTTTCAGGAAATGATATCTAGAATGCACTATTAAAAAAAATGGTATTATGGTAGATGAGAATAGTTTAGAGCCGATAAAAATTTCCCGAGATCTGAAAATGTTCATTCACTTCAGAGTTTTATAGGGTTATACTCCTATATTCGTAGATTTGTAAAAAACTTCTCCACATCATTACAAACCCTTTATATGACTTTACATGACCGAGAAAAATAGTAAATTTGTTTTGGACGAGTTAGAAACTTTCGAAGCTCTTGATAGTACATTTTGGAAAGCGCCAATTCTGGCATTTTATATTTCGAAAGATAAACAGGAGTTACATTGTGATGCAAGCTCCATTGGGTTTGGAATAAATTTTAATGCAAAGATTTTTATTTTTATTTCTAAACGCACCTCAGAGGTCTAACCAAATTATCACAGCTTTGAACTAGAAATAACGGTAATAATAAATGCACTTAAGCGAGTTAGGGTGTATCTCCAGGGGAAAACTTCAAGATATTAACTAACTGTAATTTATTAACGAAGATTTAAATCCGAGAATAGCGCGGTGGATAAATTAAAAAAATCTGATATGTTGACGCTCTATTAGTTGCTCAACGAATATTTTAATATTAGAACCCAGCACATTTGAAGAAAATTTAATTATATGCCCAGAAAAGGATCAGAATTTGTGTTAGCTTGCAGACTTCTGAAAGTAGTTTTCATGAGATAGAAAAAAAGGCATTGTTTTATTTTTTGTTCTAGCAGATTGGAGGAATACATAATGTATAAGTATTATGATGAAATGGGTTATATAAGTATATGTAGATAAAACGCTTGAAATGGTTTCAAAAAGCTATTGAATCTCAAAGATGAAAGAGAAAGTAGGTAACCATATTAAGTTCTGATTGAAACATATTGTGTACTGTTCGAAGCATGGTCTGGAAGATAGATTTCTGCATAGTATCTCCAAGGGTGACACACCTTTTGAAGTTGAACACATTGACCAATATATGTCAGTTGATATCTCTAAAAAACATATTCTAGTAGTGATGGATGCTTGTACCAAATTTGATAACTGTATCCGACCAAAACAACGAATTCTAAAGGGGTTAATCTAGAACTTTCGAATTATTTCATGCGGTGGCTCTTTTATGTCGAGGGAGTTTAAAGAAGTCATTATAAAAAAGGTGAAAAGGTTCCTTATATGGGAGGTAGGCATGGTCTTTGTCCAAATCGGCTCATATGGCGTTCTGATTCTTTATCTTTGGTCAGACTATACTTTTGCAAAATTTCGTTAAGATAGCTATAACGGTGTGGAAAGAAAGTGGCCAAAGACGGACAGACGGACGGACACACGAACAGACGGACACCCGGACAGCCATACCAACATGCCTCCTTCTTGAAATTGCAACCCCCCTCAAAAGCACAAAATTAGTATACCCTTTTTAAATTTTTTAACGGTAAATGGTATAAAAATGCCGATTCTACCACTGGTGTGTCTAGAAAACTGATCCCAAAATAAGAGGCACATATAAAGTTTTATGCAATGATCGCTATATTCTGCAGGATGTTGAAGGAATTCAACAATCCCGAATGCCACACAAAGGCGTGCAATATACGTCCATTAATCTGAAGAAGTTAGGAAATAGAGTGATCGGGTGATCTCACTATCAGAATGAATGTAGCAGTATGTAGCAATATGCGAATTGTAGCAGTATGGATTAGTCCTATAAATATGAGAGTGCTGGATCGCATTTTTCATATCAAAATGCGGTTCATTCCATCCTGTCTATTTAGCACTTATTGTTTTTATATATTTTCTTCCCGCTCGTACAATGGTAGTGATAACAAAAAAGGCGAAAATAAATGGAGATTTTTCCATTTTCCTAAGGTCAAAGTCCTTGCAAGAAAGTGGATTAACTTTTGTCGTCGGAAAGACGAAATAAATATAAAAAATGAATGCATATGTGAAGTGCACTTTGCGCCGCAAAATTTCGAAAGGAATTTGCAATTTGAAATGGGTAAGAATAGCAATTATATTGTATTAATTATAATTATTATATAAGAAATGAATTATTATTTTAGGATTATGTTCAAGAAATCCAACAAAGCTGCTGCCCAATGCTATTTCCAATATATCTGCAGCAACTTTAGAGGAAGCGAATGAGAGGCAGAAAAGAATGGAGTATCGATCAAGGAAGCAACTTGTGTCAACCCTCTTAAATGAGCCAGGAGTTTTTGTTGACAAAATAAAAAGTGAGTGTATCAAAGAAGTACCACAAGCCGCGATAAAAGCAGTCGCCGACGAGAAGGAGGAAAAAATACAACGTTTAGAAGTATAAATGTGAGCGTCATAATTGAAGTCCATGGATAACTACCCATATACTCGTATATATAATTTTTCATATATTACAGAGAAAAACTAAAGAAGATTGTATGCAATTTAAATGAAAATAATGAGAAGCAAATCACAGAGATAAAGCGCCTCAAAATTTGCATAAAGTCTTCAGAGTTCCACAGAAACAACTTGGAAGAAAAACTCGCTTGCATTTTCACCAAAGGCCAGGTGAGTGTATCTACTTAATGATTGATTTTACAAAAAATTCAAAGATGTCCTACCTGCAGATGGAAAAACTGAAAAATGGAAATAAACGGCTGAATTGGAAAGACTTGGGTAAATAAATCATCTTTCTGAAGGAGGGCTTTCAAAACTAACTAATATGTTAATGGAACATATGAGAGCCCTGCAAGCTGCTTTTGATGAATTAAATAGCAGTGACTTGTATATACGAGTATGTAAAAATTATATTAAGAAACACTTAGAATTAAGTAGTCATGTAAATTGTAGTAAAATAGTAAAAGAACTGTTTTTTAGAGCTAGAATGTATTTTAGAATCCGTTCACTAAATAAGACTATTGTAGAAAATATGTACAGCAAAAAGCGAAAATTAAATAAAACAATTGAATTGTTGTTAAATATTTTTTATTGATAACTGATTTTTATTTACAGCATTGTATTTTTGAAGCGTTACGAGGACAGACTAATTAGTGATATTTTGGTGTCTCATTATTAGGGTTTTTTGTCGGCTGATGAGGCTACAAAAGCAAACGTGTACACATGTGCGTACTTGATATAATAACACGTACATATATTATTAACATACCTATGTTTCAGCACTATTTTCCTTATGACGCTCATAATTCCATTGCTCCATTCTTGGGCTTCTGGGCTGACGGCTTTTAATTCAAAAAAATTCCTCTCAACAAACATTTAAATACATTTACTGACACTTTGTGAGCTGCTGAAACGTTCTGCCACAATTCTTTGGGTACAAATTCCGATTTAAGAACTTTCCACCCAATTATAAACGTTTTTCTATACAAATTCTCGCAATGTTTATTAAAAATTCAAAGAAAACCATAGAAAAGAAAATCAGCTGTTCGCTCGTTAGTCAACCGTGACGTAGATGCGCAGAACGAAGCAAATTTGAACACAGCATTGTGTAATCTTTGTCTCTGTGAATAGTGGGTGAATAATATGATATGATAGGTAAAATAATTGGGTTAAGAATTTTTTGATATGAAACCGCTGGACGCCAGGTCGTGCATTTTATTCAGTAAAAATTAAACAATGCACTTCCTGTTTAGATAAGAATTAATGTGGGGCAGGCTGTACATTATGTTGAGATAACAATTAATTATGAGTCAGGCTGTACATCCTGTTTAGATAAGAAAATAATTGCAATGCAAGTAATGTTTGTAGTTAAAAATCTGTTATATTCACACAAAAATAAATTTAGACGATGATAAGAATTTCAACTTTAATAATAAGGGATAAAAAAATTTAAAAGATCCAATACAGGAGATGGATGCCGCTACAAAATTCTTTGTACAGTCATTAATTAATCAAACTACACAAGATTTACTGACTCAACAAACTAAATTGTAAAATTATTTTAAGAGCAGATTATCGAATACAGTCAGCGATTGAGCAGAACCATTAACGCATTCAAATTATACGTTAATTTCAATTTGGATAAACAAAAAAAAAGTTGTATTACAAAGTCTCAATGATACTGAAAACAAACTAAATAACTTAGATTCCTACATTTTTTAATACTTTTAGAATGTAATTAGTATCTAATGACGACTAAACAGTAGTATCTAATGACAACTAAACAAGCTCGGAAAAATTTCAAGTTGAGTTATCATTAAAGGGTTTGATGATCTTTGGCAAGATGATTTGGTGGAAATGATTAATTACGCATCATGTAATAGAAACTATCGATATTTGCTTACAATCATCGATAAATTCTCAAAATATGCTTGAGCTGTAACGCTTAAAACGAAAAATGCGGAAGATGTAACAAGAGCAATGCAAAGTATTTTTGATTTAGGTTGACACCCAAAAAACCTGCAAACTGATATGGGGAAAGAATTTCTTACTAACCATTTTAAAAATTTAAAGTATCGGGTTAATCATTATTCCACCTATAGTCCGTTAAAAGAATCGATTGTTGAACGTTTTAATAGAACGCTAAAGGGAATGATGTGGACAAAATTCAGTTACAATGGTAAATATATGTTGGACTTTTTGATTTATTAGAAACAGACCGTTTTAATTTGCGTCTAAGCCGTTTGCCGGTTTATTCAAAAGTGTAAAGTAAAGAAGAATGTACAAAAGAGAATTCATGTAGAAGCGAAAAAGCAGTGCTGTAAACATATGTATTGCAGGGTTGCTTTTAAAACGTACTTCAGTTTTCAACAATATAAATGGATTAATATGTAAAAGAGATTACTTGATGAATACAACAACAAACGTCATAGAACAATAAAAATGAGACCCAATGAAGTAAACTCTTCCAACGAGAAACAAATATTAGAAACAGTTTATAGTAACTTGACAATTCTTGACAATGAATATTTTAAGGTTGGTGATTATGTACGAATAAGTAAATAAAAGCATGTTTTCGAAAAATTGAACAACTGAATGTTTCAAAGTTAGACAAATAAAAAATACCAACCCTGTTACATATATCTTGGAAGATTATCAGGGGCATAGCATCAAAGGAGGATTTTGATTGATGATTTGAATACAAAATTTAAATTCAATCGATATGCTATTCTGTATGATATGTATCCAAAACTTCAACAACAATATTACTTACTTGAACCGCACCCATTATTAGATTTAGAAAACTATAAAAACAAGGCTGGACCTAATGACATTGAATTCGAGAGTTAAAGAATATCCGTACAAATACATCAGCTTTCTGTCTAATTGTACACGATCGTCTTGTTCAGTATACACTATTAACGATGGAAACCAGAAATGCTAGACTTCAAGGGATATTCAAAAGAATTTATAGTTAAAGAAATAACTGCGATGAAAATCAGAACAATTAAAAGCTGGAAGTATGAACAGATTTAAATGATGAAAATGAAAATCAGTCATCAACATTTTTTTTTTTAAGAAAATAAAAAATTTATAAATTATAAAAAAACATAATCTATATTCTTTTTATTTAAAATTATTTTTTAACATTTTTCTATTTTATGTTTTTATTTTTAATTTTTTATGTTATATTGTCATAAAATTGTGAGTGATTCCAAGAAATTATTTAATTTAAAAAATTTATAAAAAAAGTTAAAATTATAGAAAACAATTTTTTTGGTGAAAAATATAGTGCAAAGAAATAACAGCACTGCTGACAGTGACAACCAAACTAAATAAAATTAAAGTAAATTCTATTACTAAGTGTGGTTCGTGTAAGAGATTATCATTTGCGGATTTATTTTTTATTTTTTCTTAAATTAATATATACGATCCACAAAAGTTCACAAAATTGGTGCGGGTATGTGCTAATATTATTTCTGATTAGGCCTACTTTACACTTTGCAGCATAAGTGTACTCCCCTCCCCCCCAGGAGGTGCAGTGATGTAAGCCGACAAGTAACAAACAACATTGAATCTAGACCCAACTGTAATCAACTCACAAAATATACCTCCATCTTTTGTAAAAACCACTACTAATACTAGTACAACAACAACAATTTCAACATCAGTTATCGTGTCAGCTTCACTATCAACAATGTCATATGCAGCAGCCCCAATTACAATCTCAACCGAAAGACTGTTTGTAAATGCAGCATCTAC
This sequence comes from Clusia tigrina, assembly GCA_920105625.2. NCBI lineage: Eukaryota > Metazoa > Arthropoda > Insecta > Diptera > Clusiidae > Clusia > Clusia tigrina. The sequence goes on from OV050032.1 coordinate 142,596,411, forward strand.
ATCTAAGCCAGAACAGTGTGACTACTTAGGTGGCCAACGTGGAGTGATCCGTCTATTCCCATGGAAGTTGTTCGAGAGCGACTCAATTCGCTAAGTAGTTTGCCCATGGAACGCAAAGCCCATCAAAAATGCGAAAAGTGGACACTTGTGAAAATCCAAAAGCGGCTTCGATAAAGTCCAGAAAAAACTAAGAAGCCACAACAAAAGCAGGAAACCTTAGAGGCTTTTACTGGTTGAGCGGCAAGGAAACTTCTGCTAATCAGTACGCGCTTCTTGATGATGAGGAAACAGAACCGTTGTGTACAGAGAAGCCGATCAAGCCCGCTCCAATTTTTGTTAACCGAGTCAGCGATATTAAGCCGTTAATAACTTTACTAAATAAAACAGTTAAGGGTGAGTTTGAAATCAAAGTCAATAGTCCAGATAAGTTAAAATACAGTCAGAAACCCCTGAATCCTATAAAAAGATTCTCAAAGCGTTAGAATAAAAAAAAACGGAATTTTATACGTAAAAGCTTGAACAACAAAGAAGTTTTAAACTGATCCTACGAAATATGCATCCTTCGGTAGACACAACCGACATATAGATTTCTCTTGAAGAGTTGGAACACAAAGTTACAAATATATGGAACATGAAGCAGAGACAGATCAGAAAACCCTTACCAATGTTTGTAGTAAAAGTTGAACAGAAGTCAAACAATAAAGAAATATATGACATTAACACTCTACTACATTCTCGCATAACCTTTGAACCTCCCGATTGTGAACGCAAAGGTAAGCTTTACGATGTTACATGTAAGCTACGTCAAGGGAATCATCCCTATAACTACAAAGGATGGTCTGTTTACAGAGGTGAGAGCTGAGAGGAAAATAACAGGTAGCTGTACAGAACACGCAACGAAATGGTTGCAATTCAACTTCTCCCTTAGAAAAGCAGCAAAAACAAACACAAAACTATGCTGACGTAGTTAAAGGGCAATCGAATTCAACCAACAACGGTGCAAAATCGATGAACTCATCTTTAGAAAAATGTATGGAATCAATGGTATCACGTTTTGATCAAATGATGAATCAGATGATGACCTTGACAAACCTGCTAACTACACTATTCGCAAAAACCACTAAATCATCATGACCTTTAAAATTGTAGTTTGGAATACCAACGGACTTGCTCAACATGTCCAGGAGATATTGTTGTACTTAAAACAACGTCATATAGATATTCTACTTATCTCTGAACCACATTTCAAAAAAAAAACTTTCTGCGAATACCAAATTAAAAATTTCACCAAAGAATTCATCCCGATGGTTCCGCTCATGGTGAAACAGCAATAATAATAAAATAAAAACTTAAAACATTCAGGATCTTCGCATTTCCAAACAAATGCCTTCCAAGCCACAAATATGAGTACCTACTATCAAGGCAATGAAATTACAATATCAGTTTTATATAGTCCACCCAAACATAATATAAAACGGGATGACTATACTTCCTTTTTTATGGTTGGAGGTGATTTTAATGCTAAGAATCCATCGTGGGGCTCAAGGCAACCAAAGGACGCGAGCTACTAAGCACTATACAATCCCTGTGACTCTCAATTACATCGGGCGGTCAGCCTACATATTGGCCCACAGACATTACTAAGTCTCCAGATGTTCTTATTTTTTTATATCCAAAGATATACCGATCTGGCAAACACACTGCACTACAGACTGCGATCTTTTGTCCGCCTACTCGGCGGTAGTTGTGACTTAAGCCAACAATTTTAACAATATACCGGAAAAGTGTGTTCTTCACTTAAAATTTTCTTATGAGAAATATAGAACTCCATATACCACTCAAAACAGACGAAGAAATTGATGCTGCAGTCGAGTATATTACAAGGATTATACAGGAATCTGCAAAGCGTGCTACTCCACACAGGGAAAATAATTTTAATTCGTCCGGGCCGAAATACTCCCTTGCAGTGACAAAGTTGTGGAGAAACGACGAGCGTGCAATCAATGGAAAATTTCAAAACATCCGAATACCAAAGTCAAATTAAACAGGATTATCAGAGAACTCAAGCTTTTGATGAAGAGGCAGAAAGATTCCAGCATGACTAACACACTCAGGAACTTAGATGCAACAATCCAAACGGAATATTCGTTATGGAAAGTTTGCAGAAGGACATGTAATAAAATAATACATCATCATCAGTCCTTACTAAGAGCTGATAAAAATTGGCGAATTCAGACACCGAAAAAGCGTATTAGTTCGCAAGCACACTTAAGTTCTGTGTTCAAACCAAATAAGATTGAATGTTACCAGAGACAGATTGACGAAATATTGAACGAGTTAAACGAATGTCATCAATTGGAATTGCCTACGAAAAACATCTCAAGAACTGAGTTAATAAGTGTAATAGCAATCTTGAATAAAAAAAAGGCGCCACTTAATCACAAACAAAGTACTCAAAGAGTTACCTCTTTCGTGTATAAGTTTTTAAATATGCTTCCAGTAAATCATTATCTTCTGATTAAGTTCTATCTTGCTAATTGGCATTCAAATATGGTGACGAAATCTCCACTTCAATGCCGGGGTTCCTCAATGATATGTCCCTGGACCAATTTTATATTTTTTATTTGCATCAGACCTGCACCAAGCAACGTCGTTCTGGGCACTTTCGCAGATGATACAGCAATTTGTCCTCACACAAAAATGCCTTTACTGCTGCTAAACAATTGCAAGAAAGCCTCGATGACGTCGCAAAATGGATGAAGGACTGGCGTATTAAACCGAATGAAAGTTAGTCTGTACACATTACCTTTAGGCTAAGACGCAATTGTTGCCCTGCACTTAAGATGAACAATTCCACAATTCCCTAAGCGACTGAGGCCAAGTATCTAGGAATATGGATGAACCGACGGTTAACATGGAAACCTCACATACTTGCAAAAAGGAGAATTCTGGGATTAAAATTTTGTTCCTTATACTAGTTGCTCAACTGTATGTCATAGCTATCCACTGAAAATAAGTTGCTTTATGTATAAAAGTATCCTGAAACTACTTAAGAGTATCCTGAAACGACTTACAGGATTCAATTGTGGGCACTGCTTCAAGTTCCAACATTGAAATACTACAACGTTTCCAATCGAAAACTCTTCGAACTATTGTCGATGCACCATGGCTCGTTACCAATGCCCAACTTCACACAAAATTAGAAGTGCCATTATAAAAGACGAAGTTAACCTTTGCAAGGTATAAAAATCATCTCCAATCGTATCCAAATAAGCTGGCCTCCAGCCTTATGACTCCAACCACATAATTCACAAGACTGAAGCGCAAAGCACCACGAGAAAAAAAACAAAAAAAAGTATAATATACGAGGGCGGATTGATATTGAAGCTACCTAGCGCTAGATGGCAGCACAAACACAAAAACTCTTTTTTTTAGAAATTGCGATCTGTCAAACGTCAGCTGTTAAAATTTCTCCCAAATTCATCGATTAGTTTAATTGTTGTAGTTGATTGAAGTAAGCAACTTTTGTGTTTCTTGAAAAATGGGAAAAAAGCGAATTTCGTGCAGTGATTAAACACTATTGTTTGAAAGGGAAAACGGCGAAAGAGACAAAAGAAAAGCTCGATAAACATTACGGTGAGTCTGCTCCGTCAGATTACATGGTAAAATATTGGATTGCTGAATTTAAACGCGGCCGAACAAGCAAGTGGTTACTGAAGAAAATATCAAGAAAATCCTCGATATCGTTATGAATGATCGCCGAGTCAAGTTGCGTGAGATTGTTGAAATGGCAAACATATCATATGAACGTGTGTTCAACATTTTGCATGAACATTTGCATATGAAAAAGCTATCGGCAAGATGGGTGCCGCATTTGCTCAGTGTCGAACAAAAACGAGTTCGACAGACCACTTCACAGCGGTGTTTGGACACGATAAAGCGTAATCCTGTTGATTTTTGGCGTCGATTAATAACTGTTGATGAAACGTGGGTCCACCACTACACACCTGAAACCAAAAATCAATCGAAACAATGGGTGGAAGCTGGTGGAAGTGCTCCGAAGAAGGCGAAGGCAGTGAAATCGGCTGGCAGGGTTATGGCCACTGTATTTCAGGATGCACACGGAATATTGCTCATCGATTATCTTGAAAAAGGATCCACAATCACAGGAAAGTATTATCGTGCATTATTGGATCAATTGATTGATGCAATCAAGGAAAAACGACCACATTTAAAGAAGAAAAAATGCTCTTTCTTCAAGACAACGCACCGGTTCACACAGCATTAGATACGATGCTAAAATTACGTGAAATACACTTCGAATTGGTTAATCATCCACCTTATAGTCCAGATTTAGCTCCTAGTGACTTTTTCCTGTTTCCAAACTGGAAAAAATGCCTCGCAGGAAAAAGATTCATCTCAAACGAGGAACTGATTACCGAAACTAACGCGTATTTTGAGGGGTTCCCGCAATCATATTATTCAGATGGTATAAAACAGTTGGAATATCGTCTTACTAAGTGTGTCGAAGTAAAAGGAGACTATATATGGGAGTAAAAGGAGACTATATATGAGAAATAAATGGTTTTTGGAAAAAGAAATGTTTTTTTCCTACTAACCCTACGTCTCCACGGGCAATTTTTGATAGCATAACATCTGTCAAAATTGATTGCAATGGTTGGCAATATTTTAATGGTTGGCATTGCGATGTTATGCCATTGTCATTTTGAAAATGCCGTCAAGCAATCTAGTTCGCTGTACCCACGCTTGAAAAATTTTTTTATTTATACGATGAAGAGGAAAAAAGAAGGAAACCGAAATTCTGGGTGAATCCTTTATTACAAAGAATGCAAATGCACAGTCTCCATTCATTTTAGCGTTTTTATTAATTTAATAGATGCGGTAAAACGAAAATGTCCGACGATGCTTCCACTGTAAGCGTCACGAAAAAATGAAAAAAGGCTGTCAAACAAACAAAATGACAACTGATTGCAACACAGCACGTTGGTAATTTATGGCATAACATATTTCATAACATAAATTGCCAACTTGAAGCAATTTGGAGTCTCCATTGGCAATTTGCTTGAAATTGCCAATGGCATACCATCAAAAATTGCCCGTGGAGACGTAGGGTTAGGTAGCTTCAATATCAATCCGCCCTCGTACATATATCTTTTTGTGATGAATATGAATGAATTTCGTTTGTAATATTTATCAACAAATTTCAAATATTATTATTCATTAAAACGACATGTGAGAAGAGAACATAATCGTGATAATATACATTGATTGTCTTGAACCCAAAAATTTAACATCCAAAGTGAATTCTTAAAACATCAACGGTTTATACATCATATTAATAAACACAGCATTGTATATGTATGTGATAAACATATTCAATTTAAGCATTGGTCATATCATTTACGCACAAATATACATATATAAAGAAAATTTTGGTGTACTGGTTAATAGCAATTTAAAGCATATTACATCTTGTTTTAATAATTGCATTGAAACGTTTACATTTGAAAATAATGATAAAGAATATTTAATTCCTGACGACATTTTCAAGACAATTAAAACTGAAGCAACGGAAATTTTAGGAAATGGTTTAGAAAAATATATGAATATTAAATTTAATTGTAAATTGTTTGCTAAATATATGTTGGTGAAAGATGAAGTGGAGTGCATAATAGAGCTGAAATCACATCAAACCAAAATGACAATTATACAATCATCCACAACAATAAATGGAATTTGTAAACATAATTCCGATCAATGTGATGTGTAATTGAAAAAAATTAGTGAAGCAGTTGTACCTTAATTGAAGTATCATATCTTGATATTAACATAAAATAATACAAACCGATAAAAGATTCGCAATATATACTCGTATGTTTACTACCATCCATATTAAAAAACTTGCGTGTGTTAATGTAAAAAATTCAGACGAATATAGCTTTAAATGGGGTAATAGATGTTCATAGTATAAAATCAACAATATCAGTTCAGATAATATATATCTGGAAAATAACATCTTAATAAATTTTAGAAATTTAAATTTTCCATTCTCGGTTAGCAAAATTGGAGACATTGAATTAACTAATCCATAAATTAGTGTAATAATACCATTGTTGGGCCATACTATTTTACACTACAAGAAAAAATCCATCACAGCAATTTGTTGCTGTTAGAATATAATGAAAGATCATATTATGTGTGGGTTAAAAATATTTCAAGGTAAGTTAATACATAAATATATTTGTGAAAAAAGAAAATACTAATTAAGAATTTTTTCATATAATTGCAGATTAATCACTAGTCAAATAACAAAACATGACGGACAAACATACATATGCTATAAATGCTTAATATTTTTTAACAAGGAGGATGCACTTATTCAACATCGACAGGATTGTAATAAAATGTTTACAAAACTGCCTATAGAAGATGATAAGGTGTTATCATTTAAGAATTTTAAAAAGCAATTGGATATGTCTTTTGTTGTGAACGCTGATTTTGAATGTATTTTGGAATCAGTATATATTCAAAATTCAACAAAAATTAAATCAGTGCAACAGCATATTCCTTTTGTTTATAGTTATTTTATTAAGTGTAATTACAATTCTAGCTTACATATATTTCGAATATACAGTGGATTTCATCAAAGAATTTTTTCCGAAGTTTACTTAAGGATAGTTTAGACATTTATAATAATTATTTAAGTCCAGTCAAACCAATAAATTCAACTTTTATTTAACAGAAAAGGCTACAGGAATATAAAATTTGTCATATATGTGGAAATCTTTTGTCTTTTGAAGATAAAGTAGCCGACCATTGCCATCTAACTGGTGAATATAGAGGACCTGCACATAACCAGTGCAATTTGGAATATCGGTTTCTAAAGTTCATTCCAATATTTTTTCATAATTTTTTGGCCTACGATTGTCATTTGTTTGTAAAGGAGCTTTCATGTTTTGAAAGTGACATTAGATAAGGAGTTGTATATGTCTTTGTCTAAAAAAATTAATGTAAATGATAAAGATACAATTGAAAATCGGTTTGCCGACTCATATAGTTTTATGCCATCAAGTTTGGAAAGCTAAGCAGGTTACTTAACCGATACAAATTTAAATGTTGGAAAATCAGTTGATAATAATGAAAATTTATTTAATTTAATGAAACGTAACGGTATCTTTCCATATGATTATCTTGATTGAATAGAGCGTCGAATCAAACCCAATTACCATATCGTTCGTTGTTCTTCAATAACGTAAGTAATAATTCGTGTAGTGTAGCTGAGTATGAACAGGCGCAAAAAGTATGGAATAACTTCAAATGTGAAAGCTTTTTAAACTATTTATTGTTATATTTGAAAATAGATGTCTTATTACCATGTGACGTTTTTGAAAATTTTAGAAAGCTAAGTTCAAATATATATGTTATATACAACATGGGAGCGCTATCTGAGGGACATCGCCGGTCCGTTTCCAATGAGTGATTCCGGAATCTAGTATGTCACCTTCGTAGTTGACTATTATAGCAAATTACTAGAAATAAATCCCATTTTGGTTGCAGATGCATTTATCAATAATTACGTCTGCTGATTTTGGAGCTCCCCTGGATGTGCACTCGGATCAAAGCAGAAATTTCGAGTCGGCGATATTCAAGAAAATTAGTGAATTAATGGGCATACGAAGAAGTCGCACAACAATAATGGTAGAAAGATTTAATCGTACGCTCGAGGAACACCTCAGGAACGTTGTGGACAGAAACCAGAAAGATTGGGACCATCATATACCCCTGTTCCTAATGGCATACCGATCTTCAACTCACGTTACAACATCTACTCGTACAACACCAGCCAATGCTATTTTCGGTTGTGAAAGAGTTGAATGAAATTCATGGAAATATCAGAAATCGCACACAACTGATGAGTGATGAAATGAAAGGCAGATATGATGTACGAGCAAACACCAAGGGTTTTCAGGAAGGGCAGTTAATTATGCTTCATAATCCCCAAAGAGAAAACGATTATCGCCAAAAGTGCAAACACACTGGGAGGTTCCTTACAAGGTGATAAAGCGGATAAAAGATGTAGTGTACCGCATCCAGTTGGCGAAAAATGTGAGGAAAAAATTAAAGTCATTCAACTGGAGAGGCTAGCTCCATATAAAGTTTGCAGTACTATCCCTGATCGAGACGATTGTTTGATTATTGCACAATCCAGCGGTACCAACCCGATTATTGAGAGTGGTATAAATTGTCTGGAGGGCAGTTTCAAAACGATATATATATATATATATATATATATATATATATATATATATATATATATATATATATATATATATGTATATATATATATATATATATATATATATATATATATATATATATATATATATATATATATATATATATATATATATATATATATATATATATATATATATATATATATATATAAATATATATTTACGAGGTGTGATCTAAAAATAACCGTTATTTTCAAATTTCGTGAGTTACTTATGTTCGATGTTCGAATTTTTTTTCTGTTATGTTGGTACACATGTATGTCATATATGTTGGCAATACCAACCATTTTGGATTGTCAGTTTGTTTTTGACAGATAAAAAGGTTAGTCGTGTTTTGGTGTGCTCTTCGATTTTGTACTATTCGAAAAAATGGATCAAAGAAACTGTATTCAGTTTTGTGTGAAAAATGAAATTAAATGCGCAAGGACATTTGAAATGTTGACTGTGGCCTTTGGCGAGTCTACTATGAGCAGAACATAAGTTCAATTGTGGTATAACCGGTTTATGGAAGGCCGAGAAGATGTCAATGACGATGCTCGTCCTGGTCGCCCGAGCACGTCAACAACCGATGAAAATATTGACGCAGTGAAATAATATTTCATATTTCGGAAAATGTCTTCATTATGCCCTTGTTCCCAAAAATTCTTCTTTTGAACTGTTTTTCTATTCCCATGAAGAGTCGCGGCAGATATTTACATATATTACATTATATAAATTATCATAATCGCTATCTGAGTCGATTTAGGGTTTGTCCGCCTATCCGTCTGCCGTCTGTAGAGAGTTGCTGCCACACCGTTAAAGACAATCATTTTAAAAAAAGTATAGTTTGACAGTTATATAAACCCACGTGTGAAAATACTCACCTTCCATATATGCAACTGTAGACACACTTCTAAAAATAATTATAATTTCGATCCAATTGACAAACTTATGTAATTATATAAATTTGGATTTTACTAGACTCTATGCAAAACATGGGTACTGTATATTTACTCCCATTCCCACTATTAACAAATGTTCATAATTTGCGACGTATAGAAATGGGGTCGATTAGATAATGGCCACGCCTCATTTACATTTAATTTCGGGACCCCACTTAAAATTACTCCATCTATTTTCTTTGTTACTAGTATACTTGTAGAAAATGGGCAGCATATTTTTACTGCCCTAGAATCTTTATTACTGCGGCTCTATATAAGGCTCATCGATAAAATTACACAAGATGGATCACATTACCAGAATAAAATGCTAAAATAAAAATTATTAGCCGCCCTTTGTGGTCTAGTGGTAAGCGTGCTAGACTCACATTCAGAGGGTCGCAGGTTCATATCCTGCCCCGGCCTTGCTCTTAAAAATGCATATTTCTAAAAATATTTTTCTTTTCGAGTCGAAAGACTTAGTAGCTAGTACTCATTCCCCAACCCCTTGCAGTCATAATGAATTATGGTGGGAGATATAATAATAATAATAAATATGATTAGGTTAATTGCAATGCCATGTTCTATTAACGTGTATGGGAGATCTATACAACATATATGAAAAAGTTAGCTATAAAGATACAAAATTATATTACTAATCTTAGTGATCATAGTGAGTGTATCATTTCAGACACCACCCCCACCTAGATATACAAAACACCAGTTTGAAGAACGTACTCGTTATATATCGTCATGGTCTAACTCACATACTCAGATTATTTACTTAGACGGTGGTTGTTCTATTATCTTTGGATAAAGGGAATCTCAAAGTCGAACTATCCCGAAATCAGGATTCTGGTTTAAAATAGCATTATTTTTAGAAATTATTTTATCATATGCAAAAAATCTTTAAAAAATGTGTTTCGTACAAAATTTAAACAATAATAATTTAGGCATTCAATAATTTTTGGTGGCAGCGTGCCCGTGAGAAGCGATGCGATAATACGGCGCTGCACCGTACTAAAAATCTCTGCACATATGTGCTTATGGCGCAGCGAAGAAGCTGTCCGAGTGTGAGCGAAGCGACAAGCGAGCCAACGTGAGTGCGAAAGCGAGAAGCGAGAGAACACTCATCGAGTGTTTTCTCACACATTATCGTAACGTAGCTGCATTCATATTTGGGTTCTTATGGTAAAGAAATGGAAATCAACACAGAATAATTAATATCAGAACTTTTTTTTTGTCCAACATATGGGACCAAAAAATTCTAAATTACCACAACCGAATTGTGGGAAAGCGTTGCCGCTTAGTAAATCAACCTACTAAGTGATTTTTTAAGAAAGTTTTTTTTTTTTGCTTGTGCAAATTAAAAATCATAGAAAGTAATTTTTAAGACAATTTATAATTTAATGTAATTTGGTAGTTCAAAATTTCGGAAAATGTGTCGAAAAATATCTTCTTTTCCCATTAGTTTTTTCGAAAAAGATTGGTTCTTCAATTGGTCTGCTCTTCTCATCAAGATCAATAATTGTGTTATGAAGCACAAAAATAGCATTTACGGCTAACTCTGCGAAAACAAGATTTCTTTTAATCGGCTTCCAAAGTAGACGCCACTTTGCATTGATAATTCAGAATGCACATTCAATCCAACGCCGCGCGCGGAAAGTCGACTATTAAAATATTCATTTTCTGCACAGCAATCTCGACGCGCGAGTTATGTTCCCACCTACGGTGTCAACGATCACTACATCCTCATCACCACCTAAACTACCTAGAACCCAACCACATAACCACTAACAAGTTCAACGATTCCAGAATTGCAACAGCAGCATAAATAACCGAGCAACCCATCCACATAATATACTAGCAGGTACTACAGCCCCAAAAATGCAATGACTGCATAACAGCAAGCAGCGGGCAGCGACGATATCAACGACAACATTAAGCACACACACAATACATTTATTTATTACATATACATAAGGTAAACAAACTTTGTAAGCACACACACACAATGTATTTAGAGTATATATTTCGGTATTACATAGCCATAAGTTAACAAACTTTGTAAACACATACACTTCATATATTTAGGGTATATACTTATAGATATAAGCTTATAATACACATATTTAATATACTTAAAGTATAGATATACCTAGATATACAATATACCTAGATATAAGCTTACATAGCACATTTAGAGTATAAAAATAATCGATATTTAGAATAAAAGACACTTGGTACACTACACTGAAACTAAGCAGTCTTTCTTTTATCTAGGAGTAGATCGGCATCCTTTGGATGCCTTACACCCTGACATTAGATATAACTTAATTCAGTTTGAACAAGTTAACAACCTACTTGAAAGGAATAATTCGGCATCCTTTGGACGCCTGTATCCTCATAAAGTTTGGAAGTTGATTGATTCAGCTTGTTAGTGACCTTCTTGATCGGAATAGAACGGCATCCTTTGGATGCCCTATATCCTTTCGAGTTGAGGATCTAATATTATTTTTGTGTGTAGTGCCAGGCTAAGTACGTAACTCGCGTATGGTCTCAAAAGTCGATCTAGCAATGAATGGTCCTCATCACCAACGAAAACATACTGCATGCGATCCCGGAAGAGGACTATTAGGCGGAAAAAATCTCCTGGTTTTCAAATGCTGGTGTAGTTGCGGCACACTAAAAGTTCCACTATCACTTTTCTTCCCAAAAGCTCCAATTTCAATGGCGATAAATCCGAACACTTAATCCGAATGTATTTTCAGTTGATGGCGCCAGCATAAATCGGAAGTTTCATTTATTTCAAAATTCATCGGCGATCCGCTCGAATGAGTTAATTGTCGGCTGAGGCATATGTATCGCAACTAAAAAAATTGGAAAAACAGCCACAATCAATTTGGAAACGAGCGCAAAAAATACCAATTACAAAATCGGGCGATCCTTGCATTTTGGAGGCAGAATAAAACATTTGAAGCACTTGGCCTCATTTCAAATCATTGCTTTTTTTAAAGAGCAAATATAGGCTTGCAAATCAAACGGCAATTCAAATAATATGCACGTAGAAGAAAAATACTAAAATCAAAGAGCTGGGACGAAGAATATTATGGGGGCATACTTCAGTGATTTTGAAGTGGTGACTGAGAAGCCAATAAAACAAAAAAAAAAACCAAACTTTGATGGAAGTGCATAAATATTGGCTGTCGAACAGATAAAATTGGAGATGCTGGCAAAAAAAAATAATAATAAGAATGAGCGAGACCAATGCTTTTTTGATAGTTTGCTACATAAAGAAATTGGATGTAAATTAAAAAATGCGATGCAGAATAGACATATAAAACATCATATACAATTACATACTTCCCTCTCCGGGAAAATCAACTCCGAATGTATTGATGACAGAAGTACATCTTATCCGCTAATTGCCAATTTCTAAATATCATTCCAACTCTTCTTCTGAAACAGTCGATCTTTTGCCACCACTCCTTTAAGATACGCAACAATAACTTCGTCCATCAATCCATTTTTTGCTCAACAATGTACAAATCCAGTCGACTCTCCAGATTCACAAAATGTTTGTATTAATTTTTTCAATTCCGCATCACTTACAACAGCGAAAGCCAGCCATAGCTCAATGAATTATAACCTGTACATTCTAATATTGGTTTTTGTTTATTGAAATATGTTATGTTTTTTCCAACTTTTCTTAAGTTCGTTACAGGATAAATGCTTTTTATGTTTTTGTTAAATTAATAATTTGTTACCTCAAAGTAATTCCTAATTTTTCACATGGTGTTATAGGAGCTTTTATAAAATTTGTCCACTTCTTCTGCAAATCTACCATTAATTTTATTCAAAATATAATCAAAAATTTCGGTGGACATTCCCAAATAATTATAAAATTTGTGTGTAATGCAGTTCAAAATAAAGAATGTAAAATGCACTTGTTTGTATTCGGTTTTTATTTAAAGGATGTATTCCAGTTTTCTTTGTCAATAATATGTTGTAAACATTTTTTTTAAATGAAAAACTATTCGTCTGAGTCCATCTTGCCCACCGAACCATAAACAAATGAATCATATTGTATATCGCACATAAACTTAGCTTATCGCTCGCACTCTGACATCTTGTCGCATTGCTATAGCACGAAGTCGCATATCTAATATTAGGAGTATTCGATTCGTAACTTGTATCGAGCTCGTATCGAGTTGTGCGAATAAAATAGCAAACCAGTAAGTGGTATTCTTGGCCGTACTGTCTCAAAAGAACACTGAATTATAAAAAATCTCAAGGAAATTTTCATGGGTCATTTGGATCTCGTTGGTTTTCAAGCAATTTTCAATTTGGAAGCACTTTCTATCGATCTATCGAGGATAGAAAAACTCGCTCGTTTCATCCGAGTATAATTTACTCGATTACTTTTTCCATGCAAAAGTCTATCCTATCCTCCATTGAGTAGCGAATCGAATACGCGTATTATCGCATCGCTTCTCGCGGACACTCTGCCATCAACCGAAGACACGGAAGCGTTTATAATATTGTGAAATTGATATGTTGAAAAGCCGATTTTTTGATATCGATTCTTTTAATTAAAACTAATCTCTAACTAACATTTTAAACGAAAGGATGAATCCTAACTCCATACTGGGACAATATATCTACTAAGACTACTCAAGTATAAATTATTTATTATATCCGCATATCAAAGTACATTCATGCATATGTAAAGGGTGATTCAATAGAGGTTACAATTGAAATTTGAAATAAATTACAGTGGTTTTTAATAAACTCATGAAATTTTTTTTTTTATATAATTTTAAAACATTGTTAGTAGGCATACAAATTATACCGGCCAAAAGGGAGCGAAGCACATTCTTACATTTTTTCTTGTTTTTTTAATGACATTTTCGATTATCTTAACCAGTCGCATCTCGTTCTACAAGTCTGGAGATGTACGGGATATATTGGGTAGTCCTACATTTTCATAAAACCATTTACTATATCTTTGTGTCAGCCACCTAACGAAGTCATAGTAATAAGTTGCTCCGTAATTGAAAATTTCAATGCTTATTGTTTACAATTGTCATATTTAATAGAGCTAGCTTTAAATTGTAACCTTTAATTGAATCACCCATTAAATAGTTGCATCTGCCGTTTTGGTGTTGCTTTTGACTGTTTGACATAGTAATTAAGTGTTTCTAAACTTATAAAAACTAAAAACCGTACACCGTATATATATATATATATATATATATATATATATATATATATATATATATATATATATATATATATATATATATATATATATATATATATATATATATATATATATATATATATATATATATATATATATATATATATATATATTTATATATGTATATATACATATATGTTTGTGTGTGTGTGCAAAATTAGAATTAACTGGCTTGTCTGCTGAGCCGTTTGTCTGTTCATCTACTTTAATTAATTCAACACGATTATTTTGAACAGTAGCGGTCAAGTTCATATTAAATATAATAAAAATGTTTACTGATCATTCTTAAAAAAAAGGAATTGATTTTTTATATTCGTAAAATTAAAGTAAACTTTTAATAAGAAAATATGATTTAGGAACCAGTTTTCAGATTACCTGTGCACCACGGTGCTTGCGGTAAAAACGTAGGTCACCGAAGATACCGCATTGAAAAGCATAGGCACACAGATCAATAGGAATACCATTAACTGAAATCTGCCAAATTGCCCAAGCCGGAGGAATATTGAGTCCAATGTGTAATCATCATTATTGGAGAATGTGGCCTTGCATTGGTTTGTGGTTACATCACTAATATCGTGTGATAGATCCGACATTTTATAGCGCCAGTAGGATAAATTACATATATGTATATTAACATTCAATTCGGTATAAATCGATTGGAGGAAGAGTAAACAATGGAAAGGTTTTTTGTCTTTATTATTTTTTTGTTTCTATTGGATTGAAATACACTCGTTCAACTATTATTGGTAAAGAATCACAACCCGAATTACATACAAGAGTATAATATGTAAGTATAAAATTCACTTCAGCGACAAATTTGCGTTTGTAACCACAGCGAGATTAGTCGGAGCGGATTTACAACCGACTTCGTAACACCTACTCTGTTGGTTAGTAACTGATTAACGTGCAGTTCAATTCATTTTTAGCTTGATTTCGATGGAGTGAATGTATAGGTATTGTTATTTGCTGTTCTCTTCTCTTTTCCTTATATTTTCATGCTTACATACTCTTGTGTCTAGTGGTTTTGCAACACCCAATAGGAGGCGTGGTAGGCACATATTCAATTAATCTTAATAATGATTACTTCCTAACTAGATCCAGACATCTGTCAATTCTCACTTCTTGTGAAGAGTATATCAGAAGACCAAAAATGAAGAGGCTTAAACGCAGTATTGATTGGAACCCCGATGATTACATTGAAATTATTTGTATAAAATGACCTTACAATACTAATAAATTTATTAACGCATAATATGTAACACACTGCAAATATAATAAGATTCAGTTGATATATGCCCGGCTTCGAATGTCAAAGACCTAACTTAGAGACCAGGACCAATTTAATCTAACGAGATCTTGTTAAAAACTCCCGGAGTGTGCCTTGTCATGAAAGTCGTTAAACCTGTTACGACTGGATTATATACTAAATTTGCAGGTCCCGTTAACTTGTGCTAAAAATGAATCAAACTTACACAAGATAACTTTAGAACGATAGCCGATAGTCCGCTTGGATGCTACTACACTAAAAACATATTTATACAAGTCTACATATACATACATACATATATATATATATATATATATATATATATATATATATATATATATATATATATATATATATATATATATATATATATATATATATATATATATATATATATATATATATATATATATATATATATATTTATATATATATATATATATATATATATATATATATATATATATATATATATATGTGGTTTTTTCTTGCTCTACAATCTATTTTACGTCATTACTACTAAGAAAATCCGCAAGATAAAATGCACTTCTAAACTTCTTGAAGAAGGACAAATATTTTCAAAGTACACTATGATTACAATACCACTCACATCTAGATGTACAAATAGATGTTGTGTTATAATACGATACTATATGCCACATTGCGTTTGATTTCGGAAGATTTTTGTTCTACCTGAAAAGAGGCAATATTTAAATCCCTGGGACATCTAAGATGTAGTGCTTTGGAATAGCAGCTACAACCGACTGTAACCGACTTTCACTAGTATTTTTGTGTTTTCGTAAGGTAGATGAGCTGTCTCGTTTTCATTGGACAGCAATCACTTCTATCATACATATCGTGAACCGCGTACTCACGCTGTTGACCGATTGAGCCCGTATGATAATCTTATCTCTCTCAACTTACCCAATTTAGATTGATGTAAATGTCAGGTTCATAGAAGAAACATTTCATTGGGATACGTACTGTAAAGCCATATATTATATTAAAGCAGTATATATACAATATTTTAACGTGACCTTTCCGTGTACATTTCATGATATCACAATTAGTATTAAAAAAAAAAACCGAAATTTTTAGCATAAATAAGACTTTTTCAAAATCTATGGCGCATGGACATAGTAACTTCAAAATATATAATTATTGATAGTATACTTAAGTGTGATATTTCTCATTGAAGCATATAATTTTTTCGACTATGAGTATGCCACTAAACTTTTTATTACGTTTATCTTTTATAGCATACACAATATTGTTCGCCTGAAAAATAATGGATAAGAATAATCGTACGATCTTGCATGAGGTGAGTCGAAAAGTTTTAATGCGTGTTTTTGAGATCACTATTTAAATATATGTAATAAACGAAGGTGAGGATGGAAAGTTTATTTATAATACATGAAACTTTTTATATGTGAAATAAAATACAAATACTTTACTAGTTTATATGAGGTCACCACAGTTCCTAGCAGAAATTCTGACCTTTAAAACAATATAAATTAAATTGTTTTCAAGTAATGTGTCTTTAGTACTAAAAATGAAAACTAAAGTTGTGAAATTTCTCTCTCGCATTACTATTAAAATAAAAAATACATATATATTTATAAAACTGCACTCCAATTTATGTATACTATGTTCTTCTACTTGTACGTACATACACGTACAGTCATATTAAATTTAAAATTTTGCCTTTCCAGCAGTATTGTCCAAGTAAAAATTTGTAACTTTGCTTACCTAATATTCACGCAATGCGCCAATTATCTGGTAAAAAGGTTTCATGCTCATTTTACAAAGTGCCCCCCGAAATCGATCGGCAAAACGCGAAGTCATGGTATTAAGCTAGTTAATTTTATATATAGGTTAGATTTCTTTATAAGTGTTTGAGTACTTAATGTAATTTATCAGCATCTTTAAATCTTTATCGGTAGGGTTGTTGGTTTCGATGTTTGGTGCTGATTTTCTGTAGATGTTAAAGTATGTTCAATTGTCTAATATGTGTTCAACGTTCATGTTGGGTAGGTTCCAGAATTTGCATATGTTGTTTGTGTTTTGTGTGTCCAAGTCAGAGTCGTACGAGTTTTATTGAGTCTTGTCTGTTTATGTTGCTGTTGCTAATTAATTTTTGTTGTTTATTAATTTTTTTTTGTACCAGTCATTAGTAGTTTGGAATAGGTCTTTGTCTTTTTTCCGGCAAATGGTTTTTATGAATTTTAGGATGTCTGATGATAAGATATTTTGTGTAGTCGTTTGTGGGGCACATGTGGCATTTTTTGCTGTTTTGTCCGCTAATTCGTTGCCTTTTATATTGACATGTCCGGGAATCCAAATGAGCCTGACTGTGGATTTATTTTTAATTAATATGTTTTTTATATCGTCGATGTAATGGTTGCTGTTGCTACTGGGTTGGTAACTCGTCTAAGACTGAGAGAGAATCTGAGCAGATCGCGATTTTCCTTCTTTTTGTGTTTGCGTATTTGGTCGCTTCGTGAATGGCCTATTAGCTCAGCTCCAAAGCTTGTGCTGTAATGTGGTAGGTGTGCTGTTTGAATGGTTTTGTTTTCTTCCACGATATTATAGCCTGTAAGCGCGTTTTGTTTTGAACCATCAGTGTATATAAACTTAAAGGAGTTAGCTCTGCTTTTAAATTAAGAAAGTTCTGTATATAGATTTCATTTGGTATATTATTTTTTTTATGTCGTCGTAGGCCGGTGTTGCCTTAGTTATGAGGAATTTGCCAGCTAGGATATACTAAGATTTCTTGTGTACTGTTGTAATTTCAATTTATATTTGGAGCTATTTTTAAATGTTTAATTTTCATTTAAATTTGATTTAAATTTCACTCTAACGCTAAGTTTCAGTTTATTTATTCATTTGTTGTTTTGAAAATGAAGGTACATACTTGCTACTTTTATTTTTGTTTATTTGTAAATGTTTTTACATAGAGATTATTTTTATAGTATTTGTAGATCTGCAACGAAAATTTAATTGAAACAGTACTTGGTCATAAATGCCTGTATTTAAAAAATCATCGTAACTATAAAAGTTAGGGAATGAAAGATGCCGCTTGAGAGGAAGTATAGTCTGTTTGAAAATCTATTTTATTTGGTTTTCGAAATTAATTATATTTATACACCTTACAATTCGAGAAATCGGTGGAGAACGCTGTGGGCATGAAACCAAAGACAGCTGACTGTATAATCCTGCCAGTTAAGTACCTCTTATAATTTCCGCAAGCCATTAAAATTTAAGAAAATTATGTCGTTCCTGAAAAACTTACCTTAAGCTGAAAGCAAGTAATAAGATTTTTAAATTGCATTTTTTATGACAGTGTCTGTTTGTAGGTATGTAAAGTCAACGATAGTGTCATTGATAGAAAAAAACGACTCCCCCCATGTGAACACCGGGGTGGCACAGAAGAGATAACACGACAATTTCTTTGAAGAAGTTTTAATTTCTATGAAAAAGAAATTTGAAGTTGTCACTGAAACGACGAAATCTTCAGAAGATGACTTGAATGTTTTAATCCCCTTAAAAGTAAATCCAAAAGACTGACACCAGAAAAGGTGCACAAAGTCGAAACGGAAATGTTAGTGTTGGTATGCACTAATCTAAAAAACAAAAAGTGAATATTTATAATTAGTTTAAGTTTATTATTATTAAGATTAAGAGTTAGATTAGTGTATTTGTTATTATAGCTTTATTTACTGATTTTTACTGATAATTAAGAATAAGTTGAAGTTTATTATTTTTTACACCCTTTACATTAAAAAAGGAAAAAATGGTAAACTAAGTTTGTGCGGTTGAGCAGTTTTTCAACTACCAGAAGGAATAGTGGCACACACCTCCATCCCTTAAAATGAACTTTGTGGACCCCACTTAAAATTACCATATCTGCTTCTAATGGTGATATAGGAATACAATTTAGAAGCAATATATATTAGGACCGTCCTAGCATGTATGCAAAATATGAAGATTGTTACCACTGCCATGCCCACAATTAACCAATATTAATTTTTTGTGTTCTGTGCCAAGATTCATCAACGAAACTTCATACGACGATTCAGAGTGCTAGTACAAACAACAAAATTGGCGATACATCATTTTATATGAATCAGTATACCGCTGGAAAGCCATTCACAGGAAATGGGGACGATCATATAAAGACCACGCCTCGCATTAAAATCAACTCAGGGAAACCTTCCCAATATTACTCGTATATATGCTCCTTATGATGATTTATAAATAAAACATCTCCATTGATGATCGGTCTAACCCGACTTCAGACTTCTTTACTAGTTTATTCATTGAATATAATTAGTCTGAAAAAAATACTCCAATGAAGTACAATATAAATAAAAATCGATGTCAGAAAATACATTCTTTATAAAGTTTTTGATTGTGTTACGTTGGCACAAATAAGGTTAAACAGTTATTCTTTTCTACAGAGCTTGTTACGCGGAATCGTTTGCAATTCGTTGCAATTAGGTAAGTAGGTAGTTAGGTAAGGCGGCCACCCGAAGACGGCGTACTTAGGCCAACATTGACCCTTTCTGATATCGCATGAGACAACAGGTCCCATCCCTTTCAAAGGTCCAGCCATTTGGAGCTTTAAATGAAGCAGTTGATGGAGCTAATCTTTTTGTGCGCCTCCGTCTGGACAAAGCTGGACACGTGCAAAACAGGCGAGCAATGGACTCTTCCTCCTCCTCGTCCATCCAACTCCTGCATAAATCGTTAGAGACGATCCGCAGCCTACAACCGTGTGTGCCTAGAGTCCAGTGTCCCGTTAGGACGCTAATCATGGGACCTATGCTTTGTCTATTTAGAGCCAGTAGGTACTTAGAGCGCTTGACATTTATCTCTGGCCAGGTTTGTCTAGCTATTTTACATCCGGAAAGTTCAGACCAGCGCCTGCCCGCTGTTCCTAAGGATATTGTATTTACTAAGAGCTTACATGTGGCAATAAGAATCCCGAAGTGCGACCTATCTGGTTCAATAGGTATGGTAGTACCCTCACGGGCAAGTTCATCCGCCTTGCAGTTCCCTGGAATATCTCTGTGATCGGGAACCCAGCACAGACGCAGACGGGTCTGCTTAGCTATCTCGTCTAAAGATTTGCGGCAGCTCTTGGCGGCTTTTGAGGTGATAATAGCCGAATCCAGGGAGCGCAAAGCAGCTTGGCTGTCGGACAGAATGCAAATATCAAGTCCAGATATCTTCTTCTTCCTTAGCCAAGACAGTGCTGCCTCTATAGCGGCGACCTCTGCCAGAAAAACACTGCAGTGGTCGGGCATCCTAAAGGACATGTTAATGTCCAAATCTTCTGAGAATACACCACCTCCCACCCTACTCTGTAGTTTGGATCCATCTGTGTAGATGTAAACCCCTTCTACATGAGGGGGGATGCCATCCTTCCATTCGTCCCTGGAGGGAATGGAGGTCTTCCACATACCATTGAAGGCGTAAATTGGTGTGATTTAGTCGAAATAGTCAGGAATACCCTCAAAATGTTTTAAAATGGACGCATGATGTACATTCCTGGCAACCCATTGATGCGTAGCTTTTAGCCGCATAGCTGAGTTTGCAGCCATTTTTTCGCCAAAATGCCTAACAGGCAGCAGATTGAGCATAATGTCCAATGCTGCCGTTGGAGTCGTTCAATGAATGTTTATAAAATATATGGACGAGTTGTCGAAAATTATTTAGATGCAATAAATTGTGGAGCACAATTGTAGCCAGCAGAACCTAAATTAGTCCAGAATATTCCAATCAGTTTCAAAGATTTCAAAAGTGGTATGCTTGCTTTTTTGAGCATCGCGAAACTGGTTCATTAGATATTGAAAAATTTTCAATTTGGATCCTATTATATCAAAAATGTCGTGTGAATTAAATAAATTAGCAATAACATTTAGTTGTATACTAACCAAAGGCAACTTTTATGGATACACGGGCGCAAGAGATTTGAGCATTACATTTTTCTTTCTCTCGCGAAAAGGTTTATAGATATATCCGCGATCCTGTCTACCGCTAATACAAGGATGGTAGACAGGTCGATTACAGCAGGAGGCAGAGGGGGCCTAGGGGTTAGGGCTGGTCCCAGCACGAATGCTGGTAGCAGTGGACGGGAGACTTGCGAAAACCGGTCTCCCATTTTGGATAGAGGACAGTTGCAGGCAGAAACCTGGGGAGGTAGGAAAAATCCAACCGCTAACTGTGGTCTGGAGACGGGTGGCTGCTTCGGGGTTCAAACGGCAGCTGGCAGTAGAGGGGCCCAGCAGCTTAAGGAAGGTTGCTTGTATAGGCAAGGGGGGATCGGCAAAACATGTGCGCCCTTCTAAGCAGGCCTATTATGATAGGAAGGCGAACATGAGGGTCATGGCCAAACATGAGGCTTTATCCATGGACCAGCTCACTGAGGAGCAGGCCGAATCGGTAGAGTGGGAAAGGAATGTGCTATCCGGGTGGGGTAAACCGGCGAGTGGAGCACCAAAGAGGCAACGATTGGCAGAAGAGACAGGTGAGGTCGCCAAAAGGCAGAAAGTCGGCGGCCAGAAATACCCGTCCTACAGTGAAGTTGTCAAAGGTGGGGGTGATATGCTAGTTATCATAGACTGGAAAGAGGTTGAAGGGGTCATACCCAAAGAGAAGTGAAGGTGGGTGGAGCAAGCGATTGCCGCAGTCTACCTCCAGGTCTTGGAGGAAAATCCTCGTTTCTGTGACGATGCTGGCTGGTTTCAGGGCAGGGCAAAGGTTATCGTATGCGATAACAGCTGGTCAGCTATGCTATATAGGAGTCCGGTAAGCAAGGTGGGCGAGATTTGGCCGGGAGCCAAGCTAGAAGCCGTCAGCAGGGAAGAAGTCCCTAGCAGACCCAACCCGCAAAAAATGAAGAGATATTTAGAATTTACAATAGGGACCTGCCAACTCATAACTGGAAGGTAGGGAAAGTGGAGGAGTGAGTAGAGGGTACAAGACAGGTAATGTTGATCTTCAACGCCGAGTCTCTTGCCCCACTGGCAGGATCTATCGCAGCGACGAACAAGCTTTGGACCCGGAGGAAATAGAGGGTGACAAAGCTAGTATGTGTGACGGTGGTGAGGAAGGGTTGCCCAGCAGCCAGAAGTCGACGGACTCAGAGCAGCTGACCGGGGTGGGCAACTCTTTGAGGAAACGACCTCCTCGACTATACCGAAGGAGAGGAGGACGCGGACGTGATGCTGGTGAAGGTAAGAAGGACAGATTCCAATGAAGCTGATCCAAATCAACCTCCATCATTCTCAACTCGCCTCCTCGAATTTGATGGTCCGCCTGGGTTTCGGTGGTTTCGACGTGGCCCTCATTCAAGAGTCGTGGATATGGAAAATCTGCGGTCTGAAGATCAGAGTTTTCAAGCTGCTAGCACAAGTAAGCCCCATGCTTGTATATTAGCAAAGGATAACATTAATATCTTCTTGCTCCCTCAGTTAAGCAATATAGTGGCAGCAAGCACTGAGCTCCAAAATAGCAGCTTCTGGGTAGCCTCTGCCTATATGCCTCATGAGAAGGACGCCCCACAGAAGGAGGTTCGGGAATTGGTGATGGAGGTAGCGGCAGCCAACAGGAACTTGGTTGTCTCCAGTGGCATTAACGCCCACAATACATTGTGGAGAAGTACCGACACAAATGCAAGAGGTGAGTCGCTTTTAGATATTATCTTTAGAAAATAAGCTTAGTGTCCTCAATTTAGGCTCAGAGCCGACGTTTATAACAATGAACAGAACAGAGAAATTACCCTGACCTTCGATCAGCTCGCGAATAATGCAAAAGATTGGAGAGTTTCGAACTAAAATTCCTACTCTGACCATATATATATATATAATCCGAATTGCACTTCCCAGTATCTTCAGTTAAGATGTATAGAAATATACAGAGGACACAGCTGGAGAAAGTATAGGAAGAATCTTAGGGCCTCACCCCACAGACCCTGATAAATCAGGTAACCAGGGCCTTGAATAGTTCACTGACAGCCGGGTGCCCGGTTGTGAAACTGAGAGGCAAGAATAAACCACTTTCGTGGTCTCCGGAAGTTTAATAGGCTGATATTCCACAAGGCTAAAACTTCGGGTCTGCTCTCGGACTATAAGGCTGAATTAAAAACATACAAGAAACCATTCAGAATTGCGCAACGAGTGTCCTGGCAAAATTATTGTAGGGATGTGGAAGAAATATCGGAAGCTTTGGCTTTTCTTTTAGATACACATTTTCCAGGTAGTAGCACTATGGTGTGTAATAACTCGACATCTATGGGCAGGCAGTCTAAGATAGGAAATGCGATAGTTACAGCCGAGAAAGTTGAGTGGGCCATTAACACCTTTGGTCCATACAAGTCTCCGGTCAGAATGGAATTTATCAAGCAGAATTGCAACAATTACGAGACATAATAACTCCCTGGGCTGTGGCTGGAATTATAAGCTGTCTTAACCTGGGCTATATTCCCCGAAGATGGAAAGAAACGAAGGTTTCCTTCATGCCCAAAGGGCGCAGGTCCTCAAATGTAAATCCTAAAGACTTCAGACCAATCAGTCTCACGTCTTTTTTCAATGGAGACATTGGAGAGATTGATGGATGCACACTTACGGGAAGTTATACCAACGGGTAAAATATCTTCGGCACAGCTTGCATATACGAAGGGCAAATCTACAAAGCGTCTGGAACTTAGGACCTTCAGCGAACCCAGGTGAGAACCTGCTCCCTTATTGGAAGCTGAATCCCCCCTGATATACGAGGATATCTACCACAGATTCGTGTTCAGTCCATAGTTCTGCTCACGAATACGTACGAGTATTTCGCTTGATTTGCGGGAGGGACCCTGTATCCAAGCACTCGCTTTTACCAACCTGCTACTGCAACCGTCCGTGAGAATTTGCAGTTTCCGCAAGCTGGCATTCCAGCCACAACTTTGGTAAGCCATTCTCGTTCAGACGTAGTAGAGCACTGTTCGTTCATAACGCCGCTTTCCACACGCATTCCCTCGAACTTCAGTCTGTCCTTCGACTCACCGATGACATTCAAAAGGTAGCTGTCAAGATAGTCTAGCTGTCCTTTTGACAACAGACCATCCTGTATGTCAGTACGTAGCACTTCAGTCATAGTTGTAGCTGCCACTCTTGCGAATGAGTCACCAGAGGTGGACGGACGAGTACCATCCGACTTGTTTAGGGGTCCTTCTTCCACCATGTAGGCACCTGGGTCGAGCATACGGGCAGATGAGATTCCAGTCTTGCGACCTTCCTCCTCTTTGCCTCTCTGCTATTCCTATCTTCCTGCACAGACCCCCAATTTACACCAGAAAAGTGTTCCCCCGTTGCCTTCACAGGCGTTGAAATTGACTGAGTTCGAGTAAACACTCTAGCTGTTGCAGCGGGTTTCTTTTCCCACTGTAGTCTACTTTTTTGCTGTCTTGCAGACAGTATTACGCCTGTTTCAGGATAACCAATACAAACCATCTTCTTACCGATAACCTCCTGGTTCGCACCAGATTTGACCGTTGTCGCTGATGTACTCGGTACCAATTTCCTGTAGGAGTCAGGAGAACTCTCTTACTTCTTCACAGCATTAACATTTATTGCTTCCGACTGGTTCGATGCCAGATCGCCTCCCCTTTCGTTCAACTGTAGGCTTTCCATTGACCTAGTCAATGGGCCACCAATTACACTCAGTAATTTTCATCTTCCGAGACCCTGAGTGTCAGTCTCGGTTTATTGGGATGTTGAGCTTTGGGCCTGTATATCCGATGCTCAAGCCGACCTGGAGGATTGCCAGTTAGCTGGATACCTCGTGCAGATAAACCTGGAGTAGGCGTCGCCTTGATTTTTTTTTTGCAATATATACTTATCTACCAAGTTTGAGTGACTGCCGCCCCTCTGAGGTAAGACGCAGACCAGGGGCCACCCACTATCGAACAGGTGCTCCGTGGATTTGAGGGTAAGGGATTAGTGGCCGCTTACTATGTAGGAGACGCCCCTAAACTGGATTAAAATGTGGATGGGAGTGAAAAGGAAATTTAGGATTGGACAGAGGGAGCGAATAGGGTGAGGGTAAGTTGGTAGTTCTTAGTTTGTAGTCCTCGACTGCCCGTCTGACACGGTTGAGTTCACAAGACATGGTAGGACTACGAGTCTGGCCATGCCCTCGCACCACAACAAGGCTAGAACCAAGCGGGTGTTATGTAGTAGGTTGAGTATCACTTTTAATGCTTTAGTTGAGGTGGTCCTTAAAGCACCAGAAATGCACAGAAAAGCCGTTCTTTGGACCTTGCTCAGAAGCTTCAAACAGCTTTGTTTCTGATTGTCTGGCCACCAACCAGTATTCCATATAGCAATATATGTCTGACCACAAAAATGTACAGCCAGTGCATAATTCGTGGGGATAGCCGCCACGTGATTCCGACCGCTTTTTTACATGTACTCGTATACAAAGCAATATTGGCCTTTCTAACTCTTTCTTCAATATTGGGTTTCCAGGTAAGTTTCCTATCTAGTACTAGTCCAAAATATTTGACTGTCTCCTCCGGACGAGTACCATCCGACTTGTTTAAGGGTCCTTCTACCACCTCCTTCTCAGGAAGAGGCTGACATGCGGGCATTTGGGTCGACTATACGGGCAGATGAGATTCCGGTCTTGCTAGTTTCCTCCTTTTTAACTTTTTCTCGTAGAGTGTGCCATGGCAGCCGATTTATCGTGTTTTCTGACATGTTTCCCCTTTCCGTCACAAGCGTCGATGTCGGCGGAGTTCGAGTAATCACCCCAGTCATTGCTGCGGATTTCCTCTCCTCTCTGTAGTCTTCTTCTTGAATAACTGCCGTACACTGGGTTCACACGCACACCGGGGCCGCTAAGCTGGATTGAATTGGCTGGGAGTGAGAAAGGAAATTTAGGATGGGAAAGAGGGAGATAATTCGGTGATGGTAGGTTGGTAGTTCTTAGGTTGTTCTCCCCGACTGACCATCTGTCACGGTTCAACCCAGACTGAATCTGACCTTATAACTAAGACTCCGCACCACATCAAGGTGTTCCAAGCGGGAGTTCCATATCGCTAAGAACATAAATAATAATGAAAAACTATAACACGTATCGCTAAGAACTTATAAACTTTTTTTTAATATTTATTTATTTCTTTGCTTTTTATTTAGTAGAATCCAAAAGTATGCATTGAGTACCAAAAGCTAGTACATAGCTAATTCGTAATAACACACGCCAAACTTGTTAATATTAGGCAAATATGGCAAGCAAAATGTCATAAAATATACATATTAAACAACAGGCGATTGCACGCCTTTTCGGACCAACCAATTCAATACCAATAATGAAGCAAGTGGCATAAAGCGTACTATTTGCCATATTATCTTAAAACTCAAACACTAAAAAATGTATATAAGTTGGCGCACATAATGCCGACGATGGCACTTAGGAATCCACAAAGTGTTCATTTGTAAACTAGATAAAATATTAATATTACAATTATGTTGCCCATATTAGGCATATAAGTACTGTTCACAAACCTGTCTGATCCACCTAGTGGTATCCCAAAAAACTGCCCAATATTATTTACAGTACCAATAAGGGAAAGCTGTTGAAAAGTAATTAAAAAGTAGTAACTTACAACTCAAATGAGAACACTAAAACATTGTTTCATTTCTCTTTTATAATCATTTCTTAGTCTTAAATGAAGCCTCTTATGAATTAGACGTGTCGTCTTTTTTAAATTAAAATGTGTGGCCTTTATCAAATAGAAAAGCTGGATGATCATAATTTCGATTCGTTGTGGATTCACATGAAGAGTGTACTAATCCACTCAGAGTTGTGGGGGATTGTAAGTGGTACAGTTGTGCGAGATCTAGCAAAAGATCCCGACAAATGGGATAGATTAGACCAAAAAGCTCCGGCAACTTAACGTTGTGCATAAAGCCATTACAGCTAAACCACATAAAAGTGTGTAAAACGTCTGCAGAAGTCTGGTGCAGGCTAAAAGAAGTCTTTCGCCAAGTGGCCCTTTGAAAAAGGTTTCTTTGTATAAGAGGTTATTAAATTTGCGTATAGCAAATGATTGCGAAATGTGGCAACATTTAAATTTATTTTCAAGCATTGTAGACAAGCTTGCTAAAGTAGGTGTTAAACTAAATTTAACAGCTGAATTTCAACAACGGTTCTTGTACCGAGTTGATTATAAAGTTGATACCAGGCACGTAAACCTTGGTATCGTTGAAAAAGGACCTAATGTCAACAGCGGTGCTTGTACCGAGTTGATGGTGGGTTTGACAACAGGCACATAAACCTTGGTGTCGGAGAAGGAGAATCAATCAATGTTAAGTTAAAATGAAAAGACTCACAGTTAACTCTTACTGATTGACTGACTTTTGGATGTGCCAATCGTGGGTATTTATTCATTTTCTATATACATATATTACATATAATTTGGCTATACATATTAGGTATTATTGAATTGACAGCATAACCATGAAATGTGCATTATTGACAAATTTGCAAGCTGGCCTTGAATTGAGTTTCTCAGCGTATTGCACTTGATATCATGTTTCATCCAGTGCAATGCCTTCGCTGATGTAGTATATATTGGAGTTTTTGTCAACAATGCAAATTCCATCGTTAAGCTGGCAAGGTTTGCTTAACACAAGCCTAATTGTATTCAAAAGAAGATGTTATGCATTAAAAGTTTGAATGTTACATACCTCCCAATGAGGTTTGCACATCAACTGTTAATGCAATTAACATTTCTCCCGCGCGTTGAGCACAGCTCAACCTACATAAGATTCTCTATTGGTTGGTGGCGAGGGCGAGGCTGAGGCACCGTATCTGTTGACGTGATGATTTCTGGTACATTGACGCCACGTTGACTTCGTATTTTCCATATGAGCCCAGTAATTAAAAGTATCATGGACAGGAACAGTGCGGTATAACTGACCGCATGGTGGTAATAGTCTGGTGGTTGAATTTTGTGCAGTGTCATCAGTTTTTCCTTGGCCAGAGCATTGTGTAATTCTGTGAGATTCTTCAGTTGTGTTGTGTAAGTGATCGCGTTGATTTTCTGCAATAGTGGGGTTATTTGTTCACTATTAGATAATTCTGTAATTTTTCCTAGGCTTGTGCGTGATGCTGTTAACGCACTGGACACGGATTCTTGCCCTTGTATTGAGATTGCATTGTGTTTCAGCACACATTCTGGCTGAAGTGTCAGTAGTCCTGAGCCTTTCAGTGTCAACGGGATGATTTCCTTGCCGCAGACTGCAGTGGCTCGTGAAGTTGACGGAATTGCATAAATCCATTGATTTTTTTTCTTCAATGGTAGCCACGTAATGTTATTGGCCACAGGTTTTAGTTTACAATTTGGTTGAGTGTTGTTGTTAAACAAATTGATTTCGCAGGAACACATCTCAGCCTCATAGCTGTACCGGATTGGAACATTTGAACATACGTATTCAATTTGATTGATTCGCTCACATGATACAAAGTCGTCGGAGCTAATTCGGAGGTATTGATCGCGAGCAGCATTTGTGGCTAGAAAGGTGGTGCATGTATCAATTGCCACCATAGTGTTGTTGATCCAATTTGGTACCGAAATGAGCAGAAAGAGTTCAAATCGGTCATGTTCCACCAACGGTAATGTAATCTTAAACACAACATGGTCCTGAGTGAGTCCTCCCTTGACCTTCATTATCCTATACAGTTGTATTAAGTCCTCTTGATTTGCAGGTAGTTCTATTGATGATGGCAGGTGGAGTTTAATTTTGTCAACTTCGGTGTGCAACTGCTCGGGAGTTAAAAGTAGCGGATTGAATTTACCATGGTGAGTGTCTGTGAGAACATCCAGTATAGCTGACTGTGTTCGTTGTAAATCGGTTGCGATTAGAGTTAGTTGAATTGCCAGAGCGTTGAATAGTTCCAACAATTTCGATTGTTGTAGCTCTTCGTCTTCTTTCTGCAATTGATTCCACATTTGATTCACTTGTTGGTCAAAGTCATCAAATTTTGTCTTAACCGCTATCTGATCCTGCTTTATGATGTTGACGGTGGAATCAATGATGGATGTTTGATTCTTCAGCAGATGTAGCAGATTGGACTCGTTTTCTTTGACGTTTAATATTGTCCTTGACATCTTTTTGGAATACTCTGAATCTAACACGCCAAATAGTGTATGTGCAAGGTTTCCAACGAGATTTACTGCCCCTCTCCTGTTGCGACTGCTTCTTATCAGATTATTATCTACACGCAATTCTCCTTCAAGTCGATCGAAGCTGTCAGTTAGATGACTACAAGTGTAGTTTTGTTTTATCTTTCGGCAAAGTTGACGTAGGGTGCTGGTACTGTTGAATAACGTTGATGCTTCTGTCCAATAGGGTTTCAAATCGTAGTATACGAGCAAGTTCCATTCCATAGATGAAATAGCAACTGATCCTATATTTTCGAAGTGGATGCCAAGTTTTGAACCAAAACGATTAACTTGCACTGGAGATCCCAATATTATTGGTAACATCATTATTGTGACTAGCAATGCCAAACCATTAGTGATTGTTGGTATTATTCTTCTCCTTTTTGGCACTGGTTGCTCTTCTGGATCTACTTCGATGTCGTCATGATCTGCCGAGAATAATGGTGCCAGTCTTTGAATTGCTCTTTTAAATATGCCCCTTTGTGTTTTTACGTCGCACCCTCTTACTAAGCCATCGTCACCCTTGTACACCTTAACAATTCGCCCTAGAGGCCATTGGAGCACTGGTAAGTTATCTTCTTTGACGATTACCATAGTATTTGGCTCTATGGTGCTAGTTGGACCCTTCCATTTGTGTCGTTGCTGAAGTTGGTGAAGGTACTCGTGTGACCAACGTTTCCAGAACTCGTATTTAAGGTGTGTCACCAATTTCCATCTAGTTTGTAGGGATACCTTGGATTCTGACATGTACCTATCTATCTGTGAAGTTAACGGTTCGCCTATCAAGAAGTGTCCCGGAGTTAGCGCTGTTAGGTCATCTGGATCTGTTGACATTGGGGTAAGCGGTCGAGAATTCAAAATTCCCTCGATCTCCACGACGATGGTTTCGAGTTCTTCGTAGGTCAGTGATGCCGTCGATACACTTCGTAGTAGCAAATGCTTGGCGGATTTAACAGCTGCTTCCCATAAGCCTCCAAAATGTGGAGCTCTAGGAGGAATAAATTTGAAGTTTATTCCACGGTCGCTGCATGATCTCGTGATATTTTCTCGTGAGGTGTTTGAGAAGATGACATCATTTAGCTCCTTCAGATTGTTACTTGCGCCGACGAAATTGGTTGCGTTGTCACAATAGATAGTGTCACACCGTCCGCGGCGAGACGTGAAGCGTTTCAGCGCTCCGATAAATGCTTCGGTCGTCAATTCGGTTACAACCTCTAGGTGAACTGCCTTTGTTGCGAAACAGGAAAATACTGCGATGTAAGCCTTGTGTGGCTTCTTTCCACGAATTTTATAGTGCACCCAAAATGGTCCGCAATAATCCACTCCACTATGGACAAACGGGCGAGCTGGAGTGACTCTGGTTGCTAGCAAATTTCCCATCACTTGAGTGAATAATTTAGGCTTGGATCTGGTGCAGCGCACGCAATTTTGCACAACGTTTCGGGCCATTATTTTTCCTTTTATTATCCAAAATCGTTGCCTTGACGCTGATAGCAAACCTTGTGCACCACAATGCAAATTATTCTCATGCATCATGACGAGAATCATTCTGGAGATATGGTCATTGTATGGCAGCAACATGGGATGTTTTGCGTCATAGCTCAAGTTAGATGCTTCTAGCCGTCCTCCAACTCGTAGGATACCTTGGTCATCAATAAACGGTGACAAATTACTGATATCGCTAGTGTTATTGACAGTTGAGTGACGCTCTAAGTTTTTAATGTCATCGTAAAAAGCTCTTCCTTGGGTACCCTTGACAATCAATGTCAATGATGCCTCCATTTCTTCAGCTGTTGGTGCTATTGTAGGGTGGGACACCTTGTTTCTTAATGCTTTCACATACCGAATGACATATGCTACAATTCTTAGCAGGCGTCGAAATGAGTTCCTGTGATTGATTTCTTCCCAGAAAGTTGTTGTCTCTTTCGAATTGAGTGTTAGAGCTGCACTCGTCTGCCGCCTGAGTTCCAAGGCACATTGTTCTCGTGGAGGTTGAAGTGGCCAAATTGTCATAGATCCGTGCAGGAACTTAGGTCCATATAGCCAAAACAGGTTGTCTACCAATTTAGCTGCTGTCACGCCTCTTGATACCAGATCTGCGGGATTGTCTTGGGACGGCACGTGACGCCATTGTTGTGGATTAGTTGCTTGCTGAATAGCCGAAATTCGGTTTACCACGAATGTGTGGTAGTGTGCTGATTCTGCATTTATCCATCCCAGCACCGCTGTGGAATCAGACCAAAAATGCGTTGCAACGCTTTTGAAGAATGGGCTTTCATGGAGCTTCTGCATCAATTCCACGGCGACTTTAGCAGCGCACAATTCCAGTCTTGGTAATGTTACTTGCTTTGTTGGAGCTACTCGTGATTTCGCGCATAGGAAGCGAACGATTATCTGGTTTTGGGAATCTTGTGTTCGCATGTATGCTACCGCTCCATAGGCACGTTCTGATGCGTCAGCGAAAATGTGTACTTGGGGGTCCTTGGGTACTGTGCGACCGAAGACGTGGCGTGGCACGCTGATGGTTTCTAACTTCTGCAAGTCCTTTTTGAAGGTTAGCTATGTTTTGTGCAGTGGTGCTGGAAGTTCTGTGTCCCAGTCTATTTTAAGTTTCCATAGTTGTTGAAGGAACACTTTTGCTGTGGTCGTAACTGGCGCGATGAAGCCAAGGGGATCGAAAATACGTGAAATATCTGCTAAGGCTGAACGCTTTGTTATCCTACCGGATTCTACTACACCAACCTTGACCTTAAAGTCATCATAAGAAGGGCTCCAAATCAATCCCATTGTTTTGATGTTGTCGTCCAGTGTGTCACCGAATTCCATATTTACTTCACGGTCCGTGACTGGAATTTCTTCTAGTAACCTTGGATGATTCGCGCACCATTTCCGTAAATTGAAACCCGCGGAACTAAGCATGAGTCGAAGTTGCCGCTGTATTTCACATGCAGTGGAGAGATGATCAGATCCACTCAACACGTCATCGACATAAAAATTGGATTTTACGACTTCTGCTCCTAGTTGATATTTGTTGGCTTGATCGTCAGCCAGAGCCTGAAGTGTGCGGATAGCCAAATACGGTGCAGATGTTGTACCGTAGGTGACTGTCGTGAGCTGATAACACTTCATGGGATGTGAGGGATCCTCTCTCCACCAGATAAGTTGGAACTTTTGATCGTCTTTATCTACTCGCACTTGTCGATACATCTTTTCAATGTCGGCTGTAAAGACAAATCGAGGGAGCCGGAAACGCAAAAGAATAGTGAACACATCTTCCTGGATAGTTGGTCCTGTTGCCAGAAGATTGTTTAAAGAGACATTTGTTGATGTTTTGGCTGAAGCATCGAATACGACTCTTAGCTTTGTCGTTGAGCTGTCTGGCTTCTAAACGGCATGATGTGGAAGAAAGTAGTGGGAACTCTTGATGCTAGTTATATCAATCTCTTCCATATGACCAAGCTTCTCGTATTCTCGCATGAAGGCTACATATTGGGCCTTGAATTCAGGAATCTTTATCATTTTTCGTTCAATTGTCATGAACCGTTGCAGAGCTAACTTCTGCGATTCTCCCAGTTGGTTTGGAGTGGTTTGGAACGGCAATTTCACTATGAAGCGCCCATTGATATCACGTTGATAATTTTGCAGAAAATGCTCTTCACAACGACGCTCGGCGGTTGTAAACTTACAGCTCGGTGAATCACATCCTTCAAGTTGCCAGAATTTTTCAAGAGTGTCGTTGAGGGAACCATTCTCCTGACCAGTGTAGACTGCACATGTTGCTGTTTTTGTTGAGCTTTGGCCAATTTTTCCACTTATCACCCAACCAAGCGTTGTGTTTTGCATGACTGGGAGCTCAGAGGAAAGTTTGATTTTGCCCATTTCTATGAGGTCGTAATACAGCTCTGCGCCCAAGAGAACATCGATTTTTCCTGGTTGATGAAAGTCCGGATCAGCCAGTTGGAGACCCTTAGGAATCGGCCATTTTGTAACGTTTAGCTGCTGAGCTGGTTGAGTTGGAACAATGCTTGGCAGCACAAATGCCTCGAAGTCGGCTGCAAAGTTGCTTGTTCGAGATTCCAGTTTCATGTTAGCGCGGTGCGTAGCTCTTCTTTGGGCATTCCCAATACCTTCAATGCACAACGAAGCCTCGATTGGATATATGCCTAGTCTTTTAATGACACGCTCGGAGACGATGTTGATTTGTGATCCTGAGTCGAGAATGGCTCTGAATTCACCCGATCGTCCATTCGCAGCTGTTATTCTGATTTTAGCTGTTCCCAACAAGACATAACAGCTTCGATGTGTAGGCATGATGTCGGTGGCTGCTGATGCCACTGCGGTATTGGACAGAGTTGTAGTTGATTTTAAATTGATTGCTGTTGATCGGCTTCCTCTTGTGGTCTGCTCCCGTGCTTCTAGATGCAACAACGTGTTGTGTTTTCTATTGCATTTGGTGCAGTTCCCTGACAAGCAAGATTTGGCATTGTGCCCACCTTTCAGACAGTTTACACAGTAGTTTGCTTTTTGGACTGTGTTTAACCGCTGACATGGTGTCATTTTGAGAAAATCTTGACATTAAAATAGCGCATGATGTTGGTTGCATGTGATGCATGCTGGACCTGTTGGCACTGAAACACTTAACGCCTGGTAGGCCCTTGGTCGCCCTTGTTCTGCCGCATCCTTGTTGAGTCTTCCTCCTAAAGCTTCCAATGACTGGAATCTAAGTTCAAGGAATTTCAGGAATTCGTTTACAGATGGTATCTCCTTCGGCTGTTTTAAGGATTGCTCCCATAATGCGTGAGTGGTTTTGTGCAGGTTTTGGGTTAATATGTACAGCAGAATGGAGTCCCAGCTGCTCACTCCTAGACCTTGTAGAGTCATGATGCACTCCTTGGTAGTGTCGTGGAGGAACTTAATCGCTGATGCCTGATCGTTGTTGATTGTCGGTTGGGAGAGCAGTCTGCTTAACGTTGCGTTTATCAGCAGCCGAGGGTTTTCATATCGATCCTTCACCACCGCCCATGCAGCCTCGTAATCATTTGCCGATGCTGTGAAGTGCCGAATTAGTCCTTCCGCCTGACCGGATAAGCTGGACTTCAAGAACCTTCTTTTGGCAAGCTGGAATTGGTTGTTTGTCGACCAACTCCATAAATAGATCGTGGAACTGCCTCCACTTGTGGTAGCTGCCATCGAATTTTGGTAGTTCAACCTTGGGAAGTTTTAGACCTGATGTCGTCATATTGGCTGTTTGCCTGTTGACTGCTGTTGGAGAGGCTTGCATAATTGATGCCGCTGATTCTCGAGCCATATCTTGAAGCTGCACAATCTGTGCAGTGATTGCTTGCTCAATCTGGGCAAAACCCTCGTAGTCGTATGAGCTGGGCTCATCAGATAACCAGATCCTTTGGTGCAGGTCCTGGGCAGATTTCCAATGCGTTTCTACTGTCTTCGCCTGCATTGCATAATAGTGCGACGTTTGTTGTGTCACACTATTAAGCACTTGGCTAAGTAGTTTGCTAGCTCAGTCTATTGACTTCTTTTGTTTGTCAATTAGTGAGCATAGCTGACTTGACGGACTTCTGGGGGCAGCTATCATGGTGCTTGATTCGCTTTGTCTGGTGGCTGGCTGCGGCGACCGTACTGTTTTGAGTACCTCCGGTGCAGCCTTTGAGGTTGATGCTGCCTGGAGACGTTTGATGGCCTGTACTGCTCTGTCCATCTCATCGCGTGCTTCTCGGTATTTCGTGCGAATGGCAGTGTGTAAATCCTTCACGAAATATGGGTGGTCGACTTCCTTGCCATGTTGGTCGCGGATGGTATTGTCGAGTTTGTCAAACTGTACCCACAATTCATCCAACTCCTTGGCTTTTGTTGTTATGATATCTATTGTTCTGCGCTCTTGTGGCGCCTTCTTGTAATTGGCTATAGCTTTTTGTAGAGCCAGTGCAAGTTCATCTTGCCTCAATGATAGTTCATCCATTCCCATGATGCTGACGTATCGTGTTTTTGAATGCTGTGTGCAGGATTCGTTGTTGTCGTCTGCTGGTTACCGGCTAATGCTGACTTGATTGTTGTCGTCTGCTGGTTACAGGACACTTGATAGTTTGATGATGTATATGATGTCTGAAGTCTTCTGCAGGTTACTAGCTTAGGACTTGATTGATGAATGTGGATACTACCTGGTAGCTGTTTGCTGCCTACTGAAGGAAGTTTCAATGATCAGTGGATCGATGGATACTTGGCACTTGAACCAGTTATCCTTTCCGTCTGATACTCAGAAGGTTGCAAACGTCGGGGTCACCAAAATGTTAAACTAAATTTAACAGCTGAATTTCAACAACGGTTCTTGTACCGAGTTGATTATAAAGTTGATACCAAGCACGTAAACCTTGGTATCGTTGAAAAAGGACCTAATGTCAACAGCGGTGCTTGTACCGAGTTGATGGTGGGTTTGACAACAGGCACATAAACCTTGGTGTCGGAGAAGGAGAATCAATCAATGTTAAGTTAAAATGAAAAGACTCACAGTTAACTCTTACTGATTGACTGACTTTTGGATGTGCCAATCGTGGGTATTTATTCATTTTCTATATACATATATTACATATAATTTGGCTATACATATTAGGTATTATTGAATTGACAGCATAACCATGAAATGTGCATTATTGACAAATTTGCAAGCTGGCCTTGAATTGAGTTTCTCAGCGTATTGCACTTGATATCATGTTTCATCCAGTGCAATGCCTTCGCTGATGTAGTATATATTGGAGTTTTTGTCAACAATGCAAATTCCATCGTTAAACTGGCAAGGTTTGCTTAACACAAGCCTAATTGTATGCAAAAGAAGATGTTATGCATTAAAAGTTTGAATGTTACATACCTCCCAATGAGGTTTGCACATCAACTGTTAATGCAATTAACAGTAGGCATTGAGCTCAACTATGAATCCCTTGTCATAAATTAACTCTCAAGTTTACCAAAAACGTACGAGCAATTTGTAGTTGCTATGGAAACTAGAGATGATTTGCCGATGTTAAATAATTTGAAAATCAAGTTATTTTTAGAAATGTTATGTATGTACCTGGAACGAGTGGAAACTTTTTGTCAGTTAGTCGCGCCGTGGAAAAAAATTTGTACGTGAATTTCAACAACAAGTGTGCCACAATCAAAAATTTGTTGTCGCATAAGGAAACTGTTCTGTGGCGTAACCGATACGAACACTTAAATTTTAAGAGTATGGGCGAATTGAAACAAAAAGACATGGAGCTCGGTTTGCTTAAAGATAATTTTTCAGAAACTATTAAATGTGACAGATGCATGAAAAGCAAAATTTGTTCTCAGCCGTTTCCAAATTCACAAATACGTGCAAAAAATATACTGGGCTTAATATACAATGATGTTTGTGGACCATTTAATACGCAATCTCTTGGTGGAGTGCGAAATTTTTTAACTTTCATAGACGATAAATCGCGACGTGTTTTTGTTTATTTATTAAAGATAAAGCAACAAGTATTAGAAAAGTTTGAAATATTTCCAATAATGATAGAACTTTGTTTCGTAGAGACCTAACGGGACTTCATGCACGCTCAGGCCTTCAGGGAAACTTCATACTAGATGAAAATGAGAAGAAAAATAAGCAAAATAAAATAAATTAAATTAAATTCAAAGAAATAAAACCACACGATTTTACTTGGGAAAAAAAGTTTTTAAAAAACCCAATATTTATTCGGAATCTCGCGCAACCATGCGCCAGCAAGCACCAAAACCGAACTAACTCTTTTACACAGAATACATAACAATTGCAAGGTGACGATCATCCCTGCACGAAAATGACATTCATGCAGTGACCATCGTCCCTGTGCGAAACAGTGCCAGCGAAAACATACAGTTTTCCCCTATTCCTCGCTCCAGATACTCCGATTATCCTTGCTCCATATTAGCAGGATCAATTGGTAATATGTACACCTTCTGGACTGGTCTTGTCAATCGGCTCGTCTGTGTTTCTACTACAACAGATCTTACCAGTTTGTCCTTGCTCCAGATCAACTCGCTCACTCTCCGTAATGCCCACTGTGCTGGTGGAAAGTTCTCTGCCTTTAGCAGAACCAGCTGACCGACCTTCAGATTTTCTCGCTCTCTACGCCATTTCTTTCTCTCCTGTAGACTATTCAAGTAGCCGACTTGCCATCTAGCCCAAAAATGTTGCATCATGGTCTGGCGCTGCTCCCAAAGTTTAATGCCTTCTGTTTTTGGTTGGTCTTCTAACGCAAATGGCGGTGGTAAAACCAATGGCTCTTCAATTAGAAAGTGACCCGGCGTCAAAGCTTGCACATCAGCTGGATCATCTGATAATTTGTATAATGGTCTAGAGTTTAATATCGCCTCTATTTCGATCAGTAAGGTTGATATCTGGTCTTGTGCCAGCGTTTTCTGGCCCACTATCCTAGTGAAATGGTATTTCATCGACTTAACAGCTGCTTCATAAATTCCCCCTTGATGTGGGGCGGCAGGAATCATGAAGTGCCATTCAGTCCCCTTCATGCTAAAATGTTCTAGCACTTCTCGCTCCCTTAAGCATCCTCTTAGCACCCACAAATGTCGTTGCGTTATCACTATAAATTTTCTCACATCGCCCACGCCGTCCAATGAATCTTTCATAGCACGCAATAAATGATTGTGTTGTCAAGTCTAGCACCATGTCTATATGTATAGCGCGTGTTTTCAGGCATACGAATATTACAATCCAGTATTTGCTTCTTGCTACGTAATCATCTCGCACCCTTATATGAACATTGAATGGCACCGCGTAATTTAAGCCCGAATGTAAGAAAGGCTTACGCACTCTTTCCGCTGGCAAATTTGCCATCAACTGTTGCTCCAGCTTGTAGTTATAACGCACAAACACTATACATTTATATATGAATTTCCTCAGCTCATCTCTTATACGTGGAATCCAATATTTTTGTCGAATGAACTGGGTCATTACTTCCACCGCTCCATGTTTAGTCTCCCTGTGCGCATGATCTGTTATCAAATGAGCTAACCTTGAACGCTTCGCAACGATTACTTGATGTCTCATTTCATAGTCTCGGTCAGTATTTGTTAACCTTCCTCCAAATCCTAATAACCCATTTCTATCTAAGAATGGTCGTAATGATTCTATTTTGCTATGCTCTGGCAATCGGTTATCTCTTCTTATCATTGCTAGCTCCTTATAGAAGTGCTCCTCTTGTGACTTCTTCAACAGATATTCCATTGCCCACAGTTTCTCTTCATTGGGTGGAAGTGAACCTTTTGAATTCACAGCTTTTGTCTTGCGAATTCTCTTCGACTTTCGCACTCTATCACCTGTCAAGTGTCTGGCTACCAGAACATCTCTAAACCGTTTCACATATCCCAATATGCTCAGCACCCTTTCTAACCTGCTCTCATAGTTTGTGAGTGGAACAAGCTCACCGCCTCCCCCCATTTTTGGCACAAAAATGCTCAATGGTTCTTTATAAACATTCACCACATTTACCTTGACCGCTTCTTGCGCCTCCTTTGATACTTGCATTCTCGCTCGCTCAAATTTATCATCTGGCCATTGCTTTTTTGGTTTACATAGCCATGTTGGACCTAGTAACCAAAGTCTGTTCTCTATTAGCTGCGTTGCACTTAACCCACGACTCAACAAGTCAGCTGGGTCGTGCTCACATGTTTCCATTTTCGAGCTCCAGTGCAATGTTGTATCGCTGCAACTCGATTTCCAACAAATGTCTTTAAGTCCCATGGGAGCTTCTCTAGCCAATAAAGCGTAACAAATGAATCTATCCATAATGTATAGCTAACATCGTTCCAGTTCATTGATTGTCTAACGTTCTCTAGAAGTCTGGCCAGTAGCTCACATCCCGATAGCTCTAGTCTTGGAATCGTCAGCTTTTTAATTGGAGCCACTCTTACCTTGGATACTAGTAAATTACACGTTATTGTCCCATTGGCATGCTCCGTTCTTACATAAATAACAGCACCATATGCACACTCAGAAGCGTCAGCGAAACCATGGAGTTCAACTTTGTCATTGCTTCTTGCACCAATCCACCGTGGAATTTTGAATCTCTCAAGTTGTTTTATCTGGCTCCAATATTCTATAAATTTTGTTTTCTGTTCTACGGGTACTTCTGCATCCCAAGCTATTTTAAAGCGCCACAGATCTTGTATGATAGTTTTATCTATAATTATCACCGGTGAAATGTAACCGTTTGGATCAAACAATTGCGACACATAGCTCACAACTAAGCGTTTTGTTAGCACATCTGAGATCTATGGCGTTTTCACCATAAATGTATACTTGTCTTGCGCCACTAATCATACCAGGCCAAGCACCTTCGCTTCGCTATCGAATTGCAGGAAAGCTTCTTCCTCGTCAGCATTCATCGCTTCCATCAATGGTTTACTGTTTGATTTCCATTTGCGAAGCATAAAGCCAGCTCCACTCAAAATAATATGCATTTGGTTTGCCAATATAATGGCATCTTGCTCACAATCAGCACCAGTAACGCAATCATCCATATACTCGTACATGTCCTTTATAATAGCTCTAGCTGCGTCTGGATATTTCTCTTGCGCATCTCTGGCAGACTGCTTGACTGCTCTCACTGCATTGTGCGCCGATGATTTCATGCCATACGTGACAACCGTTAGCCAATATTCCTTCAAAGGTTCATATCTACTCTCGCGCCAAAAAACTCGTTGTAAATCCCATTGATGTCTTGCAACCCTGACCTGACGAAACATCATTTTAATATCTGCGATAAAGGCGATTTTGTGACGCCTAAATCGCATAATCGTTTCGTACAGATCACTTTGTAATTTCTCGCCCAATAGTTGCACCTCATTTAAGGAGATACCCTTGTTCGTGCGACAGCTAGCTTCGAATACTACACGAAGTTTTTTGACCACACAGTGATGTGGGATGTAGTATGTTAGCTTGTTCGGTCTAGCTCGTTTGTCAACTTGCTGCATGTGTCCTAGCCCCTCGTATTCTCTCACGAATGCAACATATTGCATTCTTAACTCTGGCTCCTTAACTAGCCGTTTCTCTAAATAAAAGAAACGACGAAGTGCAATCTCTTTAGAGCTCCCAATATCTTGCACATCTTTTATAGATATAGTAACGACAAATCTGCCATTATTGTCCCTGTAATATGTCCTCAAGAATATGTTCTCAACTAGCTCCTCTTCCGGCGTCCTATTTGGGTGCTCTTTAATTTGGTCTAATTCCCAAAATCTCGTTAATAATTTTTCTAGTTTTCTATTGTCCTTGCACTCAACGGTCGATACTAGCTCACCTGTTTGCTCATTAAATTGTTGAGCATGCTCCCCGAAAATAACTGCACCAAACATCGTATCTATCAGTGTTGCGCCATATGCATCATTTAGAATAATGTCAATACTGCTTTTGGCCACGAAATTTGCTCCGACTAGCACATGCACCGTCTTTGCCTTCCAGTATTCTGGATCAGCAAGTGTTATATTCAGTAGATTATTTATCGGGGAAACTTGCGCATCGGATGCGGGTAATACCGGTCCCCACTGGCTCTCCTTCGGCAGAACCCAGAATTCTGCCTTAATCTGACTCGTTGAATCATACCATGGCTTAATTGCTAAATTAACTTTCTTGCTCACTTGCAATGGCTCACCGTCAATCCCAACCATCCTCTGCACAGTAGGCTGTGTGGGAAAACAATACTTCCGCAGTAAAGCGGACGTGATCAAATTTATCTGCGCGCCGGTGTCTAGCAATGCACGCACAGGTCCATACGTATAGCCATTCACCTCAATTCGAATCATAGCTGTTGGTAATAAGACCTTGATTGGATCTCGCTCAACAGGTTCAAAGCAGCACTCTTCCATGATTTTGGCTCCTTTATTTAAGGACATTTCTCGCTCCGGCAATAACTCGAACTTGCTATCTAACTCTGCAACACGCCCTCTATCATCTCGCTCAAAATTCTCTCGCACACCGTCAAGCTCCGCTCGCACCTCACTATATCGCCTTCTCGCACCATCGTCGCATCATTCGATTTTCTTCTTCAACCTCTGCTGGCTTTTGCCTTCATTCCTGTCTTGCACACTATTGACCTGTCTATTTGCCTCTCGATTCGGGCATAGCGCACTATTATGTTTCGGCTTGCCCGGGCATTTCCAGCATTCTCCCTGGTAGCACGTGTCAACGCCATGGCCCTTCTTAAAACAGTTCGGGCAAAGATTGCGCCGAGCTATATAGTCCTTGCGTGTCCCTAGCGTGAGGGACATAAATTCCGGACAATGATATAACATGTGGTTCCCTTGGCACGCTTCACATATCATTGCCCGCGCAGCTCCCTTAGAGGTGGACGCGCCTTCAATTACGCCTCTGGCCTCTCTAGCACCAGATAGCCGCGGTTGTTTGGCTCTCTCTGGCACCACTACAACCGAGTCCATGCGCCGCCGGTTGTCGGCTGTATTCGCCAGAGCTACTTATCGATAAACGTAAGCATTTGATCGACTGTTGGCGTATCACTCTCGCGCGCTAGCTCCCATTGTCTAGCTGTCTCGTTATCCAGCCGCTCATGCAACATGTGCACCAAGAAAAAATACCAGTACTCCACTGGTAAACTCTGCGCTTGTAATTGGCGCCGCACCTCGTGTGTCACGTTCGACATCCGTCTCACGTCATTGGCCTTAATCTGGCCTTTTAGCTCCGGCAGCCTGATGAAGTTTAAAGTCCTCCCGGCAGATCAGATAGTTCTGGTCATGCATCTGATTCAGGCGGTCCCATGCTTGCACATAATTGTTGGCCGAGAACTGCCACTGGCCAAAAGTCACCTTAGCATGCCCCACCAACGAGCTCGTCAGGTACAAAAATGTGTACGCTGGGTCAACGGCTGCGTTGTCGTGCACCGATGCTCGGAAGCGGTCTCTGAAGCCCATCCATTTGGTTGAAGTGCCATCAAACTCGCCCCATGTATTTTTTAGTTCGTTCTGCTGCACCGGCAACTGCACTTGCATGCTAATCGGCTGCTCCTTTTATGCTGGCCCCATGGCATCTATTTTCGCATACAGCGAAGCATGCGCCTCAAAATACTGGCACTCTAGTAGTGCCAAATTTTCTTTCTCGAACTTCCCAGCATCGTCAGGAAGCATCGCACCCACTATCCCTTCGTACTCATCGTTATACCGCTGCCACACCGACTCCAGAGTACTTAGCCGAATCCTTGCTTGACCCATTGTTGCTTGCTCCAACTCAGCACTCTTAGCATAATCTGCTGCACGTTTTATAGTAGCTGCCAAGGAATCTGTTTATGGGAATGGTAAGCCTTTTTACGAACCGCTTGAACTATTCAATTTTTAAACGACCGATAATAAAAACTGCAACTACGTGTGCTTAAGGTATATGATCAACTGGGGAGAATTTTATTTCCACAGTGCAAGCTATGCTAATACATCAAAAATACATATACAAAATTAAAGAAGGAGAGAGAGAGAGTTAAATTAAGAGAGTTAAACATTGTTATATTAAGAGACATTGTTATATTACTAAAATACGAATTTATAATTAAATATAGTGTTACTACGAACATCCTCCCCCCGTTGGAAGGGTCACGCTTTCAACATTGCCAGGATCTGTGGGAAGGCAGCATAGTTTGGTCACGGCTCGTTTGAGTATACCACTTGATGTGCGAAGAACCGCCACACGAAC
Source organism: Clusia tigrina (assembly GCA_920105625.2). Classification (NCBI taxonomy): domain Eukaryota; kingdom Metazoa; phylum Arthropoda; class Insecta; order Diptera; family Clusiidae; genus Clusia; species Clusia tigrina. The sequence continues at coordinate 142,640,120 of OV050032.1, forward strand.
AACATTGTCATCACCCTTAATTGTTTCCGCTACTCTTGCCATTTGCCACTTTAAAGGTGGAATATTTTCGTCCTTTATCAAAACAAGAGCTCCCACTTGTAGATTTGCTGAAGCCTGTTGCCATTTGGTTCTTTGCCAAAATTGTTGCTGCATGTAGCAAACGCGTTGCCAACGATTTAATCGGTTGAAATTCAAAGGAGTGACATCCGGTTCTATTATAGCGGTGAAGGGATCGCCAATAAGAAAATGGGCAGGAGTTAGTACGTCTAAATCGTCAGGATTTTCTGAAATGGGACAAGAGGACGTGAATTTACAATTGCGGATATTTGACACACAAGAGTACGGAGCTCTTCGCAATCTAGAATGTTTGAACCGACAGCTCGATAAAAATGAAACTTGGCGGTTTTAATAGCCGCCTCCCAGAGTCCTCCGAAATGTGGAGATCTAGGTGGTATGCATTTCCAATCAATTCCATCGCTGAGGCATTGCTGCTCAACTGCCCTTAAGTGTGTCTCATTGAAGAACAACCTTTTTAGAGAAACTAATTCATTTTTCGTCCCTACAAAATTTGTTGCATTGTCTGACCAAATGGTTTTCGGTTTTCCTCGAGTGCATGTAAAACGGCGTAGAGCTGCCAAGAATGCTGGAGTTTACCAGTTCCAAGTGGACAGCCTTTGTAGAAAAGCAAAAGTCCGTACCAGTCACTAGAAAGGCTCTGTTTGCCTTTACTCTTCCTTCCGGTAAATCTCCCATGATGTGCTCCGTTAACCTAGGCCGTACGTGCAAGCACCTGATACACTTATTAATGATGTGGATTACTGCCTTGCGACCACCTACTGGCCAATATTGTAGACGAATTGCGGCTAATGATGCCTGCGTCCCTGCATGCAATAATTTGCGATGAAAGAATTCTATTATCGAATTTGTAACCGGATGCCCATGGGGCAATATAATTGGATGCTTCGATTCAAAGTCCAGAGCTGAATGCTGGAGGCGTCCTCTCACTCGCATTAAACCAAAGTTATCTAAAAATGGTGTGAGAGAGCAGATTTTGCTAGATGATGCTACGCGACTACCAGATTTGAGTATTTTGTAATCTGGGAAGTGCCTTTGTTGTACCATTCGAATCAATAAATATGTGCCTTTATGAACATCCTTAACTGTAAGTGAACCCTTTCGTTTTTTGCCTTGCGAAATAAATCTGTAAATATAGCCGAATACTCGGTGCAACCTTCCAAAGGAGTTAACAAATTTGCATTTTAGTGATAAGTCCGACATGTTTGATGTTGAAAGCAAAATTTTCTTGCGCTTCTCGGGTAGTTCTTTAACATAACCTGAGGAAGCTGTCAACGTATCTCGATCGCCTTGAAGAAAAGGAGGGCTATACTTCCAAAGCTTATATTTTAATAATTCACGTGGTATGGAACCCCGTGGCAGGATATCTGTAGGATTCATTAATGTTGGTACAAAATGCCATTTCATTCCAGTGGTGCGAATTTGAATATTATATACTCGATTTGAAACGATGCTGAGAAATTCTACGGTTCATTTCGTAATCATGATAGTATCACCATGGAATCTGACCAGCAGTGAAAATCACATTCAAAAATTCCTAATTTCGAAATTGAGCTTACAAATTCCGATAGGAGCACAGCTGCAGATAACTTTAGTTTTGGGACTGTCAGGGCTTTCAACGGCGAAACTTGCGATTTCGAATAAAGTAAATGTACCTTGATTCCATTGTTATTTTGTGATCGAATGTAAATGCACACACCATATGCCGACAGGCTTGCATCACAAAATGCATGAACTTCCACCTTCGAGCATGGCAACAAAACTAAGCGACGAAATTTAGAACTCTCTACTGTTTTAAATTCTTCCAATGAATTTACCCAAGCTGAATAAAGTCTCTGGGGTAAGCTCTTGTCCCAGCCAACTTTATCCTTCCCTAGTTGCTGAAGCAATATTTTGGCCTTAGTGGTGACAGGACCAATCAAGCCTAATGGGTCATAAGTTCTTGCAATGGTGGAGAATACCGATCGTTTTGTCACTTTACTCGCAAGTGGGTGTGGCGTGACCGAAAACAAAAAAGAATCTGCCACGGGATCCCATACCAAGCCAAGAGTTATGGTCACGTCGCTCCCATCACTAAATCTCAAAGTTTTTGTTTATCTTCTTCTGGAACTTGGTTTAGCACCTTAGAATTGTTGGAAAACCATTTTCTTAATTTGAAATTTCCTTTATTAAGGAGCTCTGTTGTTTGACGCATAATCTCCGCGACTTCAGAATTCCCTCCTGAAATGAGGTCGTCAACATAGAAATCTCTGCGAACTGTCTCTGCACCGATTGGCAGAACTCGCTCTTCATCAGAAGCTAATTGATGCATGGTACGAATAGACAAAAATGCCGCGGGTTTGGTACCGTATGTGACCGTATCTAACTTATATATATGTATATTTTCCTCTGGAGAGTCACGTCATAAAATGCATTGAAGAAAATTGTCTGGATGCTGCATTCGCACACATCTGTACGTTTAAAATATATCTGCTGTTAGAGCGACCTCAAAGGTTCGGAAGCGTAATAGAATACTGAAAAGATTTGGCTGGATTGTAGGTCCAGCCATCAGCAAATCGTTAAGCGAATAGCCAGTGGAAGCTGATGCCGACGCATCAAACACAACTCGCAATTTTGTTGTTGTGCTGCCTGACTTAAAAACACAATGATGAGGCAAAAAATACGTTGGAGTGCCAAAGTAACAATCGTCGGCAAGTGACATGTGATTTAAATCTCTGTACTCCTTAATAAATGATGAGTATTGAATTCGTAATTCAGTGTTTCGAAGAAGCTTTCTTTCTAAAGGCTTTAAGCGCAATAATGCTTGCTGATACGATTCACCAAGGAGGTCAATGCTATGTTTTCAGGGAAGACGCACAGAGTACTCGCCAGAACTTAAACGTTTAACATTGTTTTTGAAGTGCAATTCGAACTCAGAGCTTTCATTAGTAGCCTTGCGCTCAGTCTCAACAAAATGCTCTACCTCCCAAAAACTCCTTAATAGCTGCTCTAAAGAGCCATCAGAATCGTTTTCTGAAGCACGTTTATCGACGACTGCTGAAGATACAATTTTACTAGTGGAAGGTTGTCTTCCACCACATACAATCCAGCCTATCTTTGTTTTCTGAAGGAGAGATAAGGTTGGGCTCAATCGAATTTGGCCGACGCGCATCAAATCAAAGAAGAGTCCGGCTCCAATCAAAATGTCCACACGCTGAGATTTGAAGAATGTTGGGTCGGCAAGAGTTATATTTGAAGGTATATTCCAAAATGTTGCATTTAAAGAGATATTGGGTTGATGGTCGGTGATCGAAGGAATGGCAACGGCTCTGATTGAGGTATGATAACCACCATCATAAGACTGAAAAAAGATATCAACAGTTTGGTCAGCCACAAAATCCCTTTCGCCAATTCCAGACACTTGGGTTTTTGATTTGGTTTTTTTGAGTTGTAGCTGACTAGCGGCATGATTTGTTATACAATTTAATTGTGACGCGGAATCAAGGATTGCTCTGAATGGAATCGGGTTTCCTGTTCTTGATTTCAAAAACACAATTACAGTAGCGAGAAAAATAAAATCTTCAGGCATTGCGCTTGACGTGGCAAGCTGAGAGTTCAGAAGTGAAGTTGACACCAAGGCTGCCTGTGAATTGTGGGCAGGAGCAGAAAGGTTAGAACAATTTGATATTACAGCAGCAGCTTGAGGCGAAGCAATGCGATCAAAATGTAATAGTGTATGATGCTTAGATGAGCACTGCTTGCAACAGACAGATTTGCAATTTTTGATAATATGCCCTGGTTTCAAACAATTAATACATAGCTGTCGCCTTTTGGCTTCTTTAAACCGAAAGGTGGGAGATAACCTTAAAAAAGGCGAACAGGAAGTAATTGCATGCTCCCTTACATTGCAAAATGTGCAAGGTTGTTTGGATGAACTGTGACGAACGCATGTTTAGTACCCACCTGCTTGCTCGGTGTCTGGCTTACCGAGGCTGCAGTTATACCTTCCATTATCCGGCATCTCTTCTCCAGGAACTCCACCATAGATTCCCACGTTGGTATGTTGTGCGACGGAGATTACTTCTCCCACTTCTCTCTGGTTCCAGCATCGACCTTGCTGTTAACCAGATATATGAGCAAACTGTCAAGAAGTTCATCTCGACCGGCAATAGAGTACAAGGCTCGAAGGTGAGATTTAATATTATCACACATATGCCTTAAACCAATGGCAGAGCCATCACGAACTGTCTTTAGATTGAAAATTTCCTTAACATGTGTGTGAAACTGAATGCGTTTAATATCAAATCTAGATTTTAGCAAAGTTACCGCATTAATATAATTTTTTGTCATCTATTTCCAATGACCGAATGGCATCCATCGCTGTTCCACTCAAAAAAGATTTTAAATGCTGGAATTTTTCCACGCCCTTTAAATTTTGATGGTTGCCAATTATTGTTTCAAACAATGACCAAAAGTCAGGCCACTCAGTGATCGTACCATCGAAACGTGGCAACTCTAACTTCGGCAAATACGAAGTTTTACAGCTTGAAACATCTGAGCCTCCACCGAAAACTGTCTTGGGAGTAGATGCCATCGCACCTGAAGACGCACGCTCCTTTAGCTCTTTAGCAATCGCAGATTTAATCTCCGAAAAGTATTCAAAAAATTGGCATCGAGCATCACTCTAAATTTCTTCATGGTCCTCCATCTCCAATTGAGATTGCACGTCTTCGAACTGCTCTTGGAATCGATTGAGCTGCTTCAATTTGATGGAAAGCAGTAATTCATCAGATGAACGTAACACAATTTCAGTTAGTCCCTTCTGTATTAACTGCAATTGCGAGATGAACCATGCACTTTTAAGCGCCAAGAACATACGATTTTTATTAACCGTTTCCAGAACCGCTGCATTTGACACGGAATGTCGACCTTTCTTTGATTTTGACATGGTAGTATTTGCTGTAAACTAAAAATCACAAACCGATATGACGAACGAAAAGTACCGATATAGTCTAGTGTAGCTATAACAAAAGGTAAACTGAGAAATAGCTAGTACCGTTATGTCCGAAACCTTATTTATTTTGCCTCTAAACTTTTGGTAATTATTTTAAGCCTTGGATTTAAATGCACATGCTTAATGAACTTATTAAACCGAATGTCCGAACACTAAAAACTGTATTATAGAAAGTCACGATCACAAAGGAATCAATTAATATGACAATATAGGTAGCAGCACGATTGCAACGAACCGAATTGACCGAACACAACTGTAGCGACACTAAACGAAGCAGCGAGAAAGCAATATATGCACCGGCAACGAAAGGTAAACGAAGTAAGCGAAATTGCGCTGGCAGCGGCAGCGAGCAAATAATGTTTAATGTGAGAATCAAACCAAGTGTTTGAATCCCCAATTATCCCCGAATGTCACACAAAGTCAAAAAGAAGGCGTCGGTGTATTCTCCAGCCAACCAATTTTAGCAGGAAAAGTTCCGACCAAGTAAATGCCCGTTGGAATACCCAATCCAAAAAACGAATTAAACGAAAAAACGCAACCGATATCACGTCGGGGTCACCAAATGTTTGTGGAAATGGTAAGCCTTTTTACCAACCGCTTGAACTATTCAATTTTTAAACGACCGATAATAAAAACTGCAACTACGTGTGCTTAAGGTATATGATCAACTGGGGAGAATTTTATTTCCACAGTGCAAGCTATGCTAATACATCAAAAATACATATACAAAATTAAAGAAGGAGAGAGAGAGAGTTAAATTAAGAGAGTTAAACGGTGTTATATTAAGAGACATTGTTACATTACTAAAATACGAGTATTTATAATTAAATATAGTATTACTACGAATAGAATCCAATCGATTATTTGCTGCCATTTCGATTGCTGTGATTTAAAAAGAAGAAAAAACAAAACCAAATATACGAAACAATGATTTGATCTGATTTAAGCATAAGCCATAAGCCATATGCCAAAAGGAATACGTAAATATTCCCGTTCGCTCACATAACCTCAAAAGAATGGCACATAAGTGGCGTCATTATTTTGCAGAAAAAAATACGCAAGCACACAGTGTTACTGAAATCCGTGCAAAAACAAATTCTAATAAAAAAAAATCTACTCGTTTCATGCTATTTCAGTGTCTTATGCACGCACCGCACTCACAACTATGCTCATAACTAGCACACATACCAGTTCTCACAAATATACGTATTTGTTTGTAAGTATTCTAGCTCTCTAAAATATGCACACCGCCTGCCGCCAATCTAGCTCTTCTATTCTCTTCTTGCTCCAATCATTCTGATCTTCTTATTCTTTAAGGCACGCATTACAATGCATCAATACCGTACATTGCAACAAAAATTATTTTTCGAATTCTAGCACCATTATATACTATATATTTCCTTAGCACACAAATATCAATAATACTCCAGCGAAACCACTGTTCAACGGAATTTTCAAAACAACAACAATATATTGTACATAGAAAGTAGCGGCAAGCACCAAATATCCCCGCTCATATAAAAATTACTGGCACCGCTGCGCAAATGCACACACCGTATGCTTATACATAATTCTCTTCCCGTTGCACATGGTTCCCATCTAGCGCTTGTATATATCACGAAATTAATTTTTCTTTAAATTTCCATTTTATCTTGCCCCAGCCTATTTATTATTGCCATGGTATTTCATCACTTTTATCACACATTTCTTGCACCGCACCTAGCACTTCAGTGGACTGTACATACCGATTGCTGTAATTTTATATATTTCTCTATATATTTTTTTAATTTTCACTACTCAAAATGTTGAATGTTCACTGCTCAAAGCTCTTTACTACTCAACGATTCTTTCACAAGTGATTTGCAACTGCACGCGCACTCTCCCAGCAACCGGCAGAACCCATTTTAGATAGCTAAATCCTGTCTCGACATGGACCAAATGTTTCGTAAAGACCTAACGGGACTTCATGCACGCTCAGGCCTTCACGGAAACTTCATACTAGATGAAAATGAGAAGAAAAATAAGCAAAATAATATAAATTAAATTAAATTCAAAGAAATAAAACCACACGATTTTAATTGGGAAAAATAGTTTTTAAAAAACCCAATATTTATTCGGAATCTCGCGCAACCATGCGCCAGCAAGCACCAAAACCGAACGAACTCTTTTACACAGAATACATAACATTTGCACGGTGACGATCATCCCGGCACGAAAATGACATTCATGCAGTGACCATCGTCCCTGTGCGAAACAAACGTCAAACAGAGAGAAATTTAAAACATTGCGCAGGGGGTGAATTTGTTGATAATGGGGGTGAATTTGTCAACAAAAACTCATAATTTTGCTAGCCAATGGTTTAAAGAGGCAATTGTCAGTTCCATATACTCCACAACAGAATGGAGTTGAGTAGCGTGCAAACCGTACACTCTTTGAAATGGCCAGATGTATTATGGTTCATGCTAGTGTGTGGGCTGAGGCCATTGCTACAGCAGTATACATATGTAATCGTTCCTCAACCAAATTAATAGCTTGTAGGTACACCTTACGAGATTTTTACAGATAAAAAGCCATCTGTGAACCATTTTCGCGTATTTGGAGCTAAAGCTATTCGTTTAGATAAGACCCAGAATAACAAGTTTCACCCTAAAGGTAAAGTTTTGAAAATGGTTGGCTACTCTCTAAGTGCAATGGCGTATAGACTATATGATCCAGAGACTCATCAAGTGATAGAAAAGCGTGACGTTTGGTTCTATGAAGAAATTCATGAATATTTCGAAACAGTAGACCTTGGTGAGCACATGAAATTTGCAACTAATGTGGATGGGAGCAACTTACAACCATATGATTCGAATACTGAAGATTAAGCTGTAAAAGGTGAAAAAGAAAACGATAGCAGTGAATATGAAAGCCTTGATGAAGTCATCAGCGAAGAGGAGCGAGTTGCAATTGTTGGACCAGGTAGACCGAAAATCATCCGTAGCGGAAAACCAGTACACCGAGGAAAGTCTACAATACACAAAATGCGATGTAAGATATTAAGATTCCCATTATTAAGATTCCAGAAAGTGCTACAGCAGTTTCTAGCATTCGAAGGAATGGAAGCAGCTATGCAAAAATAATATGATGATGTAATGGCGAATAAAACATGGTCACTAGTGGATTTGCCTGAAGGTAAGAGAGCTATTGGTTCAAAATGGGTGTTTTCTCTGACGCGCGACAAAGATGATAACGTCGATAAGTTCAAAGCTTTTTTAGTGGCGAAATGTTTGGCTTAGATTATAGTGATACATTCTCACCTGTAATAAGATATGAAACTATACACATGTTGATGGCTCTAGCGGTGGAGCATAAGTTATACCTTCATCAAATGGATGTTTGTTCCGCTTACCTGAACAGTGAACTTCAAAATTTATAATATATGAGACAATCTGGAAGTTTTACCAGCAAAAAATATCCAAATAAAGTTTTAAAGCCATCTAAAGCAATATACGGTCTGAAGCAATCAGGATGTGAGTGGGACGTTAAGCTGGATGGTGTACTTAGGTCAATGGGCTTTAAGCCATGTGAGAGCGAACCATGTTTATATAGATAACAAGACGACAGTATCAACTTCATAGCTGTGTACGTTGATGACATTATTGTTGCTAGTAAAGTTAAAGAATATTTCATGAAAATTAAAGCACAGATTGAAAGCAGATTTGAAGGCGACAACAAAGGTCAACTAAATTACTTTCTGTGAATAAAAATCGACCGTGAAGGAGAACAGGCCGCAATTTCACTCAAACAGATGCAATACATAAAGGATCTTTTCAAGAATCAAGATATGGAAAATTGTAGGCCAGCCTCCACCCATTTAGATGCGGGATTTCAGATGGGATGTATCAGCGATGAATGTGTAAAAGTTGATCCCACAGAGTATCAATCAATTATAGGTGCTCTAATTTATTTAGCGATGTCGCCTCGCCCTGATATCTTGCACTCGGTAACGAAGTTGGCTCAACGTAATACAAATGCACATAAGGAACATGTGGCTGGTATAAAGCATATTTTGAGATGTTTGTCATCGTCGCAAAATTTTAAACTGCACTATTGCCGAAATGGAAAACCTATTATAGGCTAAGTCGATGCATTGGGGCAGCAACTTGTTAGACAGAAAATCATATACAGATTTTTTCTGCTTCGCATCATCGCGCATTTCTTGTCTCTGTTGATCGAAGTCTTTAATAACCGCTTCCTCAAAATTGACGAATTAGCCCCAGATCCTCAGGACTAAACAACAGCTCAAATGGTGATCGTTTTCTACTACTGGAAATAGAAGAGTTAATAATTTTTTGCAATCGACTTCCATGGAGATAATTTTGCTAACATTTCTATAATAATTTTGTTCATTCGCTCCACCTGTCCATTTCCTTTAGGAACCCCACTGGTTATAGCGAAATGTCTGATGTTGGAATATTTTGCGAAATCGCCTGCTGTGAATGCTGCCCCCTTATCGGTTAGAATGCGGCAGGTTTTTCCAAATATCTAGTAGTAGACTTTACTGGAAAAATCCATATAAATTTCGAAAATGCATCGATGATTACCAACAAACATTTGTAAGACTTCTCTGTTGAAGGCAATGGCCCGATATGATCTATGTGAATGGTACATCGATTTTCTCGATTGCATTAAGAAATCCCTCCTGTTTCCCAGCTTTTCGATTTGCCAATATACAAACAATGCAATTCGAAATAGCTCTCTCAATATACTTCCTAGCATATTCGGTATGTAATATTCTTCATCGATATTGTCAGCGGAAATGCCTTGCAATCTGTAAAGATATCAAATTTTAAACCCAACAAATAAATTCTAAGTCGTTTCAACGCTTTGATGATCACCAAAACTTCTAGGTCGTACCTTGGGTAATTTCTTTCTCCAGCTGTCGTTTTGTAGTTTAAATAAAAAACTGGGTGATAATCGTCATTGCATCGTATTGTCCTTTAAGATACTCAGTGACTGAATTACAATTCACACAATTCTTCACATCATTGGGGACCAAATTTTTGGCAGCAGGTGATGACAATGCGAAGCATACCTTTTGGGGCTCCAGGTTAATAAATTCCAAAGGAAAACAACTGTTCTCTGCACTTATAAATCGGTATTCTAACCTAGACTTCGAGTCTTCCGGGCAACCGACATACTGGCCCTCTGACCCCCAAAAAGTGCCCGACCTCATCGATTTTGGAATAACCAGTGGTATTGATCGTGACTTGTTATCTGCAGAATCGTGTTTAGAGCTCGCTTCTGAACCTTTATCACTTATTATATGTCTACATAAACAAGCTCAACTGGGTAAGAAAGCAGGTCACCTAACCAACAAAAGAACAAACTGGCTCAGGTATCGTCAATATGTAAGTAGTCATATAAACATTGGTCCTCGACTAAAGAGTGCAAGCGATATTGACTCGGCACTTTTGGCCATCAACTCAGTTCTTACATCTGCAGCCACACACTCATCTCCAGCAGCCTCATTATCCCGCTCCGCAACAACTCACACAACATCTGCAGTTATCGATAATATCCTTAAGGAGAAAAGGCGCTTAAGAAGAGAGTGGCAACAAAAGAGATCACTCTACGCCAAGCAAAGATTAGCATTAGCAAAAAAACGCCTCCGAGAAGCACTGAACTGCGAGCTAGAGAAAAGTTTGAAAAAGTATACTGAGACGCTAACTCCAACACAAAACACTAACTACTCTTTATTAAAAGCCTATAAAAATATAAAGACTCCTAAAGACTGTCATCCACCACTCAGGCAAAATAATGGAACTTGGGCAAGAAGTGACGAAGAGAAAGCCTCAGCGTTTGCAAATCATCTCAAATCCGTATTTCAACCTAACCAACAAACCAACAGTTTTGAAATTCCATTTTCGGCCCCCAAAATACCACTAATTCCGATGAAGGTTAAAATGAAGGAAGTGCAACTTGCAATTAAAACTCAGCTAAACCAGAAAAAGCACCAGGATTTGACTTAATTACCGCAAAAAGGATTGTGGAATTGCCTGAAATAGTCATCAAAATAGTGACGCAGTTATTTAATGCAATATTTTGGATTGGGTATTTTCCACAACCCTGGAAAATATCACAAATTACTATGATACCAAAACACGAAAAAGACGCAACTCAACCGTCCTCCTATCGACCCATAAGCTTGCTCCCAGTCATTTCCAAATTATTTGAGAAACTGCTTCTTCTAAAGCTGCAGACGCATATATACAAATCCAATATTATTCCCCACCATCAATTTGAATTTCGTAAGAATCATAGAACCATAGAGCAAATAAACCACACTACTAGGGCAATTCGAAATACTTTTGAAGACAAAAAATACCGCTCTGCTATATTCTTAGATATTGCACAGGCATTTGACAGAGTTTGAGTTTATATATATATATATATATATATATATATATATATATATATATATATATATATATATATATATATATATATATATATATATATATATATATATATATATATATATATATATATATATATATATATATATATATATATATATATATATATATATATATATATATATATATATATATATATATATATATATATATATATATATATATATATATATATATATATATATATATATATATATATATATATATATATATATATATATATATATATATATATATATATATATATATATATATATATATATATATATATATATATATATATATATATATATATATATATATATATATATATATATATATATATATATATATATATATATATATATATATATATATATATATATATATATATATATATATATATATATATATATATATATATATATATATATATATATATATATATATATATATATATATATATATATATATATATATATATATATATATATATATATATATATATATATATATATATATATATATATATATATATATATATATATATATATATATATATATATATATATATATATATATATATATATATATATATATATATATATATATATATATATATATATATATATATATATATATATATATATATATATATATATATATATATATATATATATATATATATATATATATATATATATATATATATATATATATATATATATATATATATATATATATATATATATATATATATATATATATATATATATTCCACAAGGTTCCACAAGGTAGTGTTCTAGGTCCTGTACTGTATGTATTATTCACTGCAGACCTCCCTACTAATGATCATCTAGTCACTTCAACATTCGCAGACGACACTGCTATTCTTAGTATACATAGCAATCCAATAGTGGTTTCGAATCGCATAGCAATCCAATAGTGGTTTCGAATCGCCTTGAGGAGCATTTGACGAAAATGGAAGTGTGGCTGGCAAATTGACGCATTACGGTAAATGAGACCAAGAGCAATCATGTTACGTTTACACTTAGGTAAGAAACATGCCCAGTGATTACACTAAACAATGTTGCTATTCCTCAATCGAATACTGTAACATACCTAGGAGTCCATCTAGACAGACGACTAACTTGGCGGCCATATTGAGGCAAAAAAAACGCAGATAAAGCTAAAGACCCATAAAATAAATTGGCTACTCAACTCCAAGTCAAGGCTTCGTTTACAACATAAACTTTTATTGTAGAAGGCAGTGACCAAACCAATTTGGGCATACGGAGCTGAGCTTTCGGGGAATGCTAGTTCATCAAACGTCGAGCTGATACAACGAGTGCAATCGAAAAATCTTGCGTGCAATCACGGGTGCGTCTTGGTTCGTTAGAAATGTTGACATCCATAAGGACCTCAACATTCCTCTTGTTAAAAGTGAGCTCACAGAGATTATGCTCAAACACAAAAAAAAAACTACTAGAGCACTCAAGTCCATTGGTAAAAAATTTAGCTACAATTAAAACAGCAACACGCCTCCAAGATTGGACTTACCTATATTTTAAATGTACTAAATATTAAATAATTACTATATAAGATACTAAAATGAAATGAATTTAAATTGAATTAAAATCAAAAGGCAAAAATGTAATGAAATTTAATACTAAGCCCAAACACTGGTGCGGGATTAATATAGTTAATTTAGCTCTTAAGATTTAATTACTTATTGTTAGGCTCGAAATGAGTGTATTCAATAAATAAATGAACTGTTTAAAACAAAAAAAAAATAATTATCGTCATTTTGCAGTAATACAGCACCGTATCCTTCTTGCTAGCATCTGTGTGAAGTTGTGTAGGCAGATTGGGATTAAAGAGTTTCAGTACAGGTTCCGCACTAAGTTGTATGAACGATTAAATTAAATGAACGCTTCATTTTCGGTTTCGCCCCATCTAAAAGCTACATCTCTTTTAGTAAGGTCAGTTAATGGCTTCGCCAGCTGAGAGTAATTTTGTACAAATTTTCGGAAAAATCTGGTAAGACCTAGAAAACTCATTACGGCGTGTGTGTCCTTGGGCGTTAGAAATTTCTTTACCTACTTTGTTTTCGCTTCGGACGGGCAGCTAGATCCATCTTCTACTACGCATGCATACATTTTCCACTTTATCAACAAACCGTGATCCTCACTAACTTCTAAAACTTTTTTGGGGGTGTTGTGGTATTAAATCGTCCATATAAACAAGTACGCCGCTATCTCTTATCAGATCTTTAAAAACAGTATTGATGAATCGTTGAAATGCTGAAGGCGAATTGCAAAGACCAAATGCTGCTTTTGTAAACTCATATTGTCCATCCGGGGTCACGAACGATGTGTTCTTCATGCTTTCTTCGTGGAAAAAACCAGGCGTTTATTTATCGGTAATCCACACATAATCAATGACTACCATCTTTTTTTGTGTCAGAACAATGGGACTTGTAAAGTTGGATGAACTATGTTGAATTATACCGCTTTTCAATTTACTATTTATCTTTCTTTAGGAGCTAGTATTCTTGGCTTCTGATAAATAGGTTCCTGATTATCCAGGTTGATATGTATTTAAATGCAAGATACCTTAACACTTTTTGGCTTATATGACAGGATCAAATTTTGAATAGTTAGCCTTAAATCAAAATCTTTAATATTTTGCAGTTTCTCAAACAGTTTTGACTGCTGGGAGTATTTTATAAGATTAACCTGTGCTAACAGAACCTTGTCTTCATTAACCTCATCTTTGTATGTCATTAATCTACACTCTTATATTAGTATGGACGCATATTGAAAAAGTTTCTTACCCAATATGATCTCTTCGCTGATTTAATGGTTAGGCACCACATCGAAATCAAGTTTATCTGCTTCAGCTTCAATATCCAAATCTAAATTGATAAATCCAAGTGTAGCTTTTCTACAGTCTCCGAACGCTATTACACTAGTTCCTGGGCCATCGAAGTGCTGGATTTTAAATTCGTCTTTTATTCACTGCCTTATGATGCTGATGTCACTCCCAGTGTCTTATATTGCGATCGCCGATAGTCACCAACACAGCCATTGATGTAAGTACCGTACCATTGCTACGCTACCCGCCGTATACCGCTACTCATTACTCACCATTTCCCTATACATCTACTATCAACTGTTGGAACAACAACGAATAACATGTACACCAGTTCAGCCGTGCCTCCATACAATAATATTTCGCCAACGACACCCATTTCTGCCAACATAGTCTCCGTACCGTCACAGTTGTCATGCCAGCCTAGAAAATTGCAATATATGCCATAGTTTTTTGGGAAGCCGGAAGAATGGCCGATATTTTTTATCGCCTTTACCGAGTCAATAGCAGTTAATGGGTATAGTTATTTTGAGAATAACCTACGATTAAAGAAATGTTTCAAGGTTGAGGCGTCAGGAACGGTTAACCCGCTACTCATCCACCCGATTAACGTAAGCAATATCATCGAGAAGCTTAAATTCCGATTTGGTCGCCCGGAGCAATTAATTCGCAACCAACCAGCCCAGGTGCGAGAAATTGCCCCGACATCGGAAGGCTCAATAGTAAAGTTTGCCACGAAGGTTAACAACGTTTGGGCATTTTTAACTTCTGCGTATCGTGGAGAGCAAGGATATCACAAATCCAACGCTGCTCGATGAACTCGTTGCGAAACTACCCATGAGCAAGCGTATCGAGTGGGCAGTTTTCGCGGCTTCTGTGCACCCGTATGCGACAGTCACACATTTCAGCGAGTTGCTAACAGAATTAGCCAAAGTCATCTGCACGTTGTACGATGGAGATGACGTTGTGTGCCATCGACGGGTGTAAAAGTAGGCACCACAAATTGTTGCAGGAAACTGGAAATGCTACCGACGAATCGCCAGTCAACACCGCCTCAGGATCGTACCAGACGCCGTTCCATCGCCGAACTATGCAAAGGTCGGAGCACACAGGTGCAGCCAGCGTCGCATAGTCATCAGCAAGGTGATACAAGTGCAGCGGTTCTTAGTTGCAGTAACGATATTGCCTCTTTATGAAAACCAGAAGTGTGTCGAGACACATGCGCTCTTTGACGAGGGTTCGTCATTAACAATGGTTGACAGCGCTCTTATTGAAGAACTTGGGTTGCATGGCCCAGATCAACGCTTGAATTTACAGTGGTTTGGAGGACGTGCAGCACAGGACCGAGCCATCATTGTGGATATGCTCACCAGTGGTGCCGGTATGCAAAAGAAGCACAGATTGTGGAACGTATATGGTGTGCCAAATTTACAACTGCCTTCTCACAGCCTGTACAATGCTGACATGAGCTGCTACGACACACACATGAAGAAGCTGCCATATAGGCAGGTAAAGCCAAAGCTTTTAATTGCCCTTGACCATTGCCATCTTGGCTTGCCATCAGCCACTATGAAGACGAAGAAGAGTGGCCCGTTCGCTGCTAATACTGAGTTAGGATGGGTGGGTTTTGACCCAACAACTAACACACATACGCCGTTGCCATCATGATTGCTCGTCAATTGGCACACTGACTAGTCACTGCACAACGCGGTAGCTGATTACTTCGACACCGAGAATTTTGGTGTCAGGGCTGAACGCCCAATCGAGAGCGAAGCTGATGTTCGTGCTCGAGAAATCCTGAGGTCTACTACATGCCGGGTTAATGGAAGGTTCTAGACAGGACTACTAAGAAGCGTGCTAATGTAGAGTTACCTGACGCCGTGGCGGAGAAAAGGTTAAGGAGTATTGAAGCAGAAATAAAGCGCGACGCGAACTTTGCTACATCGAGAAAAAACACGACGAAAATTCTCGCCAGAAGAGGCCACCTTGCCCAGCGCTAGGGCATGGTACATGCCACACTTTGCCGTGACAAATCCGAACTTGCCAGGCAAATCACGTATGGTGTTTGATGCTGCCGCCGAGGTGGACGGTTTGTCTCTCAATTCGCAGCTATTAACGGGTCTACAGGAGTGACGGGCCTTTCCTGCCATATTGTTTTATTTTCGTCAAGGAGCAATTGGCGTGTGTGGCGAGATCAAGGAGATATTCCATCAGGTATTGAATCAGCGTGACGATAGGTGTGCACGAAAGTTCCTTTGGCGTGATGGTGACGCTGCAAAACCACCTGAGATTTATGAAATGCGCGTGATGATCTTTGGAACTGCGTGGTTATCCTTGCAGCGCCCTCTATGTTAAAACGGTCGACGCATTGGAGCGTCGCAATGAAGTCAGTGGTGTAGCCCGACCTGTAAAGTCCATATTGGATCATCACTATGTTGATGATTACGTTGGCACTGAAGAAAGGGCAGTTGGCATCTCGCAGCGGGTGCGAGCAATTTATATGAGAGCCGGCTTTGAACTTCGCAAGTTTACGTCGATCACGTCGAAGGTGGTAGTCGCGCTTGTTGGTAACGAAGCTTCACGTCAAATAGCAAACAAGAAAGGAGTACTCGTTGAAAGTGTTCTCGGCTTGTTTTGGCAGTCTTCATCAGACAGCTTCGGGTTCAAATTGAAATTTAATAATGTAGATTCCAATGTGGTGGATGGAGCACGGCGTCCGACAAAGCGGGAGCTCCTAAGAATCGTCATATCGATTTCCCGTTGGGATTTCTCAGCAACTTCGTAATATTCGCGAAGCTACTCATGCGTGGTGTGGAAGCATGACATCCGCTGGGCCAGTTGCCAAAAGTCGCCGATTATGCTATTCTTCGATATTATTATCGGAGGGGCATCCCAAAGATCTTCAGCTTCATGGATTCGTTGATGCCAGTGAGAATGCCTTTGCCGTGATAGCCTACTGGAGATCAGCGAACGCTCTTGGTGAGGTGGAGATCGCATTTATTTGTGCAAAAACGGAATGCGCGCCGATAAAGTCATTAACTGTGCCACAGGTAGAAATTCAAGTAGCTGTGTTAGGCACAGGACTAATAAGCTGTGTTCAAGAGGAACAGAATAAAAATACAAGTATTTCTTGTGTTAAATTAACCAGCGTGTTGACGACGATACCCTTTACATTTAAAAAGGGTTAACTAAGTTTGTGCGGTTGAGATGGTTTTCAACTACAAGAAGGAGACAGGATAGGTATGGACTTATATATACAGATATGGTCAGAATCACAATTTTTATTTTGTCCGTCCGTCTTTGTAGAAATGTAGTCAGGGTAGAGACACAGATCCAGATATGAGCTGATTTGGCCAAAGACTACGCCTACCTCCCATATATGGAACCTTTTTCAAAAAGGCTATAAATTCGGTTCAATTAATGGAATAGTATTATTATATGAGTTAATAATGTTAGGCTTGGTTTGGTTGGGTAGGCGTGTGCCGATACGTAGTATCCGCACTTCCACTCGGAGATATCTATGTCCATTGTGACTGCCTTCAAAAATGCAAAGAGGAGGCATACTCGTCCTTACACTCGATTTCTGTAAATATTGAATATACCATCCCTATTAAGCCATTTGGTTTTCCAGATGAATGTTAGAAGATCCGATAAGTCCACCTTCGTTATCTCTGTCTAGCTTGTGACCCCAAACATTGAAGTCGTTTCAACTGTAGTTTTGGACATTGACAAAAAATTTATGAATCGATTCTATCTATTCTTCATCATGGCATCTCCTGCATACCCCCGCTCGACGGATTGTGTGATAGCACAATGCTTGGTAATGACCCCCGAAGCACCCTTACTGCAGGTTTGTTGAGCCCTAAGAGAACCTTCGTTCTCTTCATGTCTAACCTAGGCCAAAAAGTTCTTGAAACTTCACAGTCATCACGTTTAGTCCATAAGTTATTTGTCATCTATTCTCCTAAACACTTCACATATCGGGATTGTTATTGAGGTATTTGCTTCATTAATGTCCACTTCAGAGCCCCTTCTGGCCCTCTCGTCCGCTAATTCAATCCCTTTTATATCGCTATGTTCGGGAACCCAGCAAAGTGAGACCTTGTGGGGTCCAATGCTCAGTAGTGAGATACGACATTTCATTACCAACTTCGTTTTATCTGTCTTGGATTCTATTGCCTTAAGCGCCGCCTGACTATCCACAAATATAGTGATATTCGAAGGTCGAATTGTACTACTTTGTATTAGTCTGGCCGCTTTCTCAATTTCATACACTTCGGCATGAAAGACGCTGCATGCGTCAGGCAGCCGATATGACTGTCTTGCCTGCAAGCCTTCCGAGAAGACACCGGCCCCCGTTCCACCCTCCATCTTTGAGCCGTCAGTGTAGATGGTAATGCCAGAATTATGCGTCACAGAGCCTAACTCCCAATCTTCCCTGGGTAGATAAAGAGTTGGAATTCTAACTGTAAAGCTTATAATAGAAGTCATGTAATCTTTTGCCGTTTCTAAATCGGCAGTAGCTAACCTTTGACCCTTCCGTCTTATTTCGCTCAAAATTGTACAGTGTCCATAGTTGGCAGATTGCCACGTGTTGCACGCCCTTAGTCTGAGAGCACACGTGGCGGCACAAGCCTGAATGAAGACTCCTAGCGGTAAGAGGTGAAATAATATTTTTAAGCCTTCTTGAGGCACGCTGCTTACAGCCCCTGAAATTCCCTGGCTAGCAAGTCTTTGTACTTTTCCAATACGGTTTTGATTACATTTCCTTCCCAACGCCTTCCACCAGACGATGGACCCGTAGGTTAAAATTGGTCTAATGATTGTGGTGTACATCCCATACACGATGTACGGTGACAGTCCCATTTTTTCCCGAAGATCCTTTTACAGGTATAGTATGCAGCCAAACCCTGCTTTCTTCTCTCCTCAATATTCCTTCTCCAGTTTAACTTGGAGTCCAGAATGATACCCAAGTATCTTGCTTCTGAAGAGAGATTCAATGTTACCCTACCTAACTTTTGCAAAGAGAACTCAGGGATTTTTGTTTTCCTGGTGAACAAAACTAGCTTCGTGTTAGTAGGGTTAACTCCCAAGCCGTTGCGCTCAGCCCATCCGGAAATATCGCCCAGTGCTGATTCCATTATTTTGCTAACCGTTGACAAGAACTTGCCCGGGATTAGTATGGCAACGTCATCAGCGTAGGCTACAACCTTCTAGCATCTGTGTGAAGTTGTGTAGGCAGATTGGGATTAAAGAGTTTCAGTACAGGTTCCGCACTAAGTTGTATGAACGATTAAATTAAATGAACGCTTCATTTTCGGTTTCGCCCCATCTAAAAGCTACATCTCTTTTAGTAAGGTCAGTTAATGGCTTCGCCAGCTGAGAGTTATTTTGTACAAATTTTCGGAAAAATCTGGTAAGACCTAGAAAACTCATTACGGCGTGTGTGTCCTTGGGCGTTAGAAATTTCTTTACCTACTTTGTTTTCGCTTCGGACGGGCAGCTAGATCCATCTTCTACTACGCATGCATACATTTTCCACTTTATCAACAAACCGTGATCCTCACTAACTTCTAAAACTTTTTTGGGGGTGTTGTGGTATTAAATCGTCCATATAAACAAGTACGCCGCTATCTCTTATCAGATCTTTAAAAACAGTATTGATGAATCGTTGAAATGCTGAAGGCGAATTGCAAAGACCAAATGCTGCTTTTGTAAACTCGTATTGTCCGTCCGGGGTCACGAACGATGTGTTCTTCATGCCGGCTTCGTCGATACCCACGTGGAAAAAACCAGGCGTTTATTTATCGGTAATCCACACATAATCAATGACTACCATCTTTTTTTGTGTCAGAACAATGGGACTTGTAAAGTTGGATGAACTATGTTGAATTATACCGCTTTTCTATTTACTATTTATCTTTCTTTAGGAGCTAGTCTTCTTGGCTTCTGATAAATAGGTTCCTGATTATCCAGGTTGATATGTATTTAAATGCAAGATACCTTAACACTTTTTGGCTTATATGACAGGATCAAATTTTGAATAGTTAGCCTTAAATCAAAATCTTTAATATTTTGCAGTTTCTCAAACAGTTTTGACTGCTGGGAGTATTTTATAAGATTAACCTGTGCTAACAGAACCTTGTCTTCATTAACCTCATCTTTGTATGTCATTAATCTACACTCTTATATTAGTATGGACGCATATTGAAAAAGTTTCTTACCCAATATGATCTCTTCGCTGATTTAATGGTTAGGCACCACATCGAAATCAAGTTTATCTGCTTCAGCTTCAATATCCAAATCTAAATTGATAAATCCAAGTGTAGCTTTTCTACAGTCTCCGAACGCTATTACACTAGTTCCTGGGCCATCGAAGTGCTGGATTTTAAATTCGTCTTTTACTCACTGCCTTATGATGCTGATGTCACTCCCAGTGTCTTATATTGCGATCGCCGATAGTCACCAACACAGCCATTGATGTAAGTACCGTACCATTGCTACGCTACCCGCCGTATACCGCTACTCATTACTCACCATTTCCCTATACATCTACTATCAACTGTTGGAACAACAACGAATAACATGTACACCAGTTCAGCCGTGCCTCCATACAATAATATTTCGCCAACGACACCCATTTCTGCCAACATAGTCTCCGTACCGTCACAGTTGTCATGCCAGCCTAGAAAATTGCAATATATGCCATAGTTTTTTGGGAAGCCGGAAGAATGGCCGATATTTTTTATCGCCTTTACCGAGTCAATAGCAGTTAATGGGTATAGTTATTTTGAGAATAACCTACGATTAAAGAAATGTTTCAAGGTTGAGGCGTCAGGAACGGTTAAACCGCTACTCATCCACCCGATGAACGTAAGCAATATCATCGAGAAGCTTAAATTCCGATTTGGTCGCCCGGAGCAATTAATTCGCAACCAAACAGCCCAGGTGCGAGAAATTGCCCCGACATCGGAAGGCTCAATAGTAAAGTTTGCCACGAAGGTTAACAACGTTTGGGCATTTTTAACTTCTGCGTATCGTGGAGAGCAAGGATATCACAAATCCAACGCTGCTCGATGAACTCGTTGCGAAACTACCCATGAGCAAGCGTATCGAGTGGGCAGTTTTCGCGGCTTCTGTGCACCCGTATGCGACAGTCACACATTTCAGCGAGTTGCTAACAGAATTAGCCAAAGTCATCTGCACGTTGTACGATGGAGATGACGTTGTGTGCCATCGACGGGTGTAAAAGTAGGCACCACAAATTGTTGCAGGAAACTGGAAATGCTACCGACGAATCGCCAGTCAACACCGCCTCAGGATCGTACCAGACGCCGTTCCATCGCCGAACTATGCAAAGGTCGGAGCACACAGGTGCAGCCAGCGTCGCATAGTCATCAGCAAGGTGAGACAAGTGCAGCGGTTCTTAGTTGCAGTAACGATATTGCCAATAGAAAGCTACTCTTTCGAATCCTGCCAGTCGTTCTTTATGAAAACCAGAAGTGTGTCGAGACACATGCGCTCTTTGACGAGGGTTCGCCATTAACAATGGTTGACAGCGCTCTTATTGAAGAACTTGGGTTGCATGGCCAAGATCAACGCTTGAATTTACAGTGGTTTGGAGGACGTGCAGCACAGGACCGAGCCATCATTGTGGATATGCTCACCAGTGGTGCCGGTATGCAAAAGAAGCACAGATTGTGGAACGTATATGGTGTGCCAAATTTACAACTGCCTTCTCACAGCCTGTACAATGCTGACATGAGCTGCTACGACACACACATGAAGAAGCTGCCATATAGGCAGGTAAAGCCAAAGCTTTTAATTGCCCTTGACCATTGCCATCTTGGCTTGCCATCAGCCACTATGAAGACGAAGAAGAGTGGCCCGTTCGCTGCTAATACCGAGTTAGGATGGGTGGGTTTTGACCCAACAACTAACACACATACGCCGTTGCCATCATGATTGCTCGTCAATTGGCACACTGACTAGTCACTGCACAACGCGGTAGCTGATTACTTCGACACCGAGAATTTTGGTGTCAGGGCTGAACGCCCAATCGAGAGCGAAGCTGATATTCGTGCGCGAGAAATCCTGAGGTCTACTACATGCCGGGTTAATGGAAGGTTCTAGACAGGACTACTAAGAAGCGTGCTAATGTAGAGTTACCTGTCAGCTGACGCCGTGGCGGAGAAAAGGTTAAGGAGTATTGAAGCAGAAATAAAGCGCGACGCGAACTTTGCTACATCGAGAAAAACCACGACGAAAATTCTCGCCAGAAGAGGCCACCTTGCCCAGCGCTAGGGCATGGTACATGCCACACTTTGCCGTGACAAATCCGAACTTGCCAGGCAAATCACGTATGGTGTTTGATGCTGCCGCCGAGGTGGACGGTTTGTCTCTCAATTCGCAGCTATTAACGGGTCTACAGGAGTGACGGGCCTTTCCTGCCATATTGTTTTATTTTCGTCAAGGAGCAATTGGCGTGTGTGGCGAGATCAAGGAGATATTCCATCAGGTATTGAATCAGCGTGACGATAGGTGTGCACGAAAGTTCCTTTGGCGTGATGGTGACGCTGCAAAACCACCTGAGATTTATGAAATGCGCGTGATGATCTTTGGAACTGCGTGGTTATCCTTGCAGCGCCCTCTATGTTAAAACGGTCGACGCATTGGAGCGTCGCAATGAAGTCAGTGGTGTAGCCCGACCTGTAAAGTCCATATTGGATCATCACTATGTTGATGATTACGTTGGCACTGAAGAAAGGGCAGTTGGCATCTCGCAGCGGGTGCGAGCAATTTATATGAGAGCCGGCTTTGAACTTCGCAAGTTTACGTCGATCACGTCGAAGGTGGTAGTCGCGCTTGTTGGTAACGAAGCTTCACGTCAAATAGCAAACAAGAAAGGAGTACTCGTTGAAAGTGTTCTCGGCTTGTTTTGGCAGTCTTCATCAGACAGCTTCGGGTTCAAATTGAAATTTAATAATGTAGATTCCAATGTGGTGGATGGAGCACGGCGTCCGACAAAGCGGGAGCTCCTAAGAATCGTCATATCGATTTCCCGTTGGGATTTCTCAGCAACTTCGTAATATTCGCGAAGCTACTCATGCGTGGTGTGGAAGCAGGACATCCGCTGGGCCAGTTGCCAAAAGTCGCCGATTATGCTATTCTTCGATATTATTATCGGAGGGGCATCCCAAAGATCTTCAGCTTCATGGATTCGTTGATACCAGTGAGAATGCCTTTACCGTGATAGCCTACTGGAGATCAGCGAACGCTCTTGGTGAGGTGGAGATCGCATTTATTTGTGCAAAAACGAAATGCGCGCCTATAAATAATTAACTGTGCCACAGGTAGAAATTCAAGTAGCTGTGTTAGGCACAGGACTAATAAGCTGTGTTCGAGAGGAACAGAATAAAAATACAAGTATTTCTTGTGTTAAATTAACCAGCGTGTTGACGACGATACCCTTTACATTTAAAAAGGGTTAACTAAGTTTATGCGGTTGAGATGGTTTTCAACTACAAGAAGGAGACAGGATAGGTATGGACTTATATATACAGATATGGTCAGAATCACAATTTTTATTTTGTCCGTCCGTCTTTGTAGAAATGTAGTCTGGGTAGAGACACAGATCCAGATATGAGCTGATTTGGCCAAAGACTACGCCTACCTCCCATATATGGAACCTTTTTCAAAAAGGCTATAAATTCGGTTCAATTAATGGAATAGTATT
The DNA here is from genome assembly GCA_920105625.2 of Clusia tigrina. Classification (NCBI taxonomy): domain Eukaryota; kingdom Metazoa; phylum Arthropoda; class Insecta; order Diptera; family Clusiidae; genus Clusia; species Clusia tigrina. The sequence goes on from OV050032.1 coordinate 142,664,238, forward strand.
ATTATATGAGTTAATAATGTTAGGCTTGGTTTGGTTGGGTAGGCGTGTGCCGATACGTAGTATCCGCACTTCCACTCGGAGATATCTATGTCCATTGTGACTGCCTTCAAAAATGCAAAGAGGAGGCATACTCGTCCTTACACTCGATTTCTGTAAATATTGAATATACCATCCCAATTAAGCCATTTGGTTTTCCAGATGAATGTTAGAAGATCCGATAAGTCCACCTTCGTTATCTCTGTCTAGCTTGTGACCCCAAACATTGAAGTCGTTTCAACTGTAGTTTTGGACATTGACAAAAAATTTATGAATCGATTCTATCTATTCTTCATCATGGCATCTCCTGCATACCCCCGCTCGACGGATTGTGCGATAGCACAATGCTTGGTAATGACCCCCGAAGCACCCTTACTGCAGGTTTGTTGAGCCCTAAGAGAACCTTCGTTCTCTTCATGTCTAACCTAGGCCAAAAAGTTCTTGAAACTTCACAGTCATCACGTTTAGTCCATAAGTTATTTGTCATCTATTCTCCTAAACACTTCACATATCGGGATTTTTATTGAGGTATTTGCTTCATTAATGTCCACTTCAGAGCCCCTACTGGCCCTCTCGTCCGCTAATTCATTCCCTTTTATATCGCTATGTTCGGGATCCCAGCAAAGTGAGACCTTGTGGGGTCCAATGTTCAGTAGTGAGATACGACATTTCATTACCAACTTCGTTTTATCTGTCTTGGATTCTATTGCCTTAAGCGCCGCCTGACTATCCACAAATATAGTGATATTCGAAGGTCGAATTGTACTACTTTGTATTAGTCTGGCCGCTTTCTCAATTTCATACACTTCGGCATGAAAGACGCTGCATGCGTCAGGCAGCCGATATGACTGTCTTGCCTGCAAGCCTTCCGAGAAGACACCGGCCCCCGTTCCACCCTCCATCTTTGAGCCGTCAGTGTAGATGGTAGTGCCAGAATTATGCGTCACAGAGCCTAACTCCCAATCTTCCCTGGGTAGATAAAGAGTTGGAATTCTAACTGTAAAGCTTATAATAGAAGTCATGTAATCTTTTGCCGTTTCTAAATCGGCAGTAGCTAACCTTTGACCCTTCCGTCTTATTTCGCTCAAAATTGTACAGTGTCCATAGTTGGCAGATTGCCACGTGTTGCACGCCCTTAGTCTGAGAGCACACGTGGCGGCACAAGCCTGAATGAAGACTCCTAGCGGTAAGAGGTGAAATAATATTTTTAAGCCTTCTTGAGGCACGCTGCTTACAGCCCCTGAAATTCCCTGGCTAGCAAGTCTTTGTACTTTTCCAATACGGTTTTGATTACATTTCCTTCCCAACGCCTTCCACCAGACGATGGACCCGTAGGTTAAAATTGGTCTAATGATTGTGGTGTACATCCCATACACGATGTACGGTGACAGTCCCATTTTTTCCCGAAGATCCTATTACAGGTATAGTATGCAGCCAAACCCTGCTTTCTTCTCTCCTCAATATTCCTTCTCCAGTTTAACTTGGAGTCCAGAATGATACCCAAGTATCTTGCTTCTGAAGAGAGATTCAATGTTACCCTACCTAACTTTTGCAAAGAGAACTCAGGGATTTTTGTTTTCCTGGTGAACAAAACTAGCTTCGTGTTAGTAGGGTTAACTCCTAAGCCGTTGCGCTCAGCCCATCCGGAAATATCGCCCAGTGCTGATTCCATTATTTTGCTAACCGTTGACAAGAACTTGCCCGGGATTAGTATGGCAACGTCATCAGCGTAGGCTACAACCTTTGTTCTCTTTGCTTTGAAGGTTCCTAAGATATCAGATACTACTAAAAGACATAGCAGAGCTGAAAGCACTCCCCCTGCGGCGTACCCCTTGTAGTCCTCCTACCATGAAGTGCGCTATCCACTGATCTTCCTTTACGGTATGTGTGTTGCGCAGCATCCATTGTGCGCATATTGGTAACCCTTCTAATATACAGATCAATAAGTTTCTCAAGTGTTTTAAGAATAAACGATGAGAGACTTATTTGTCTGTAATCCCTGTCAGTAGAATGATTTTTTTTCCCCCTTTTGGAAGGGAAACCATCACTTCTCTCCAACTTTGTGGCACGTACCCATCCTCGAGACACCTTGTGAAGATGCGAACTAGATGGGGAATGAAGCCTTCAGCAGAATGTTGCAGCATAACTGGTATAACCCCATCAGGACCCGCTGACTTGTGCGGGTCGAAGGAGCCTATCGCCCACGCAATCTAATCCTTCCTCACGATATCCGACACGTCCGTCCTTGAAATACGGGCAAGATTTACCGACTGCGTATAAACGGTATACGAGTCCGTGCAACCTGGAAAGTGCATTTCCATCAAAACCTACAGGGACTCCTGACACGAGCCAGTCCGTGAGCCATCGCGCCTCTTCAAACTGCCGAGAACCGCCGTGGTTCTGGACAGTATTTTGCTGAGTCTCGATGCCTCATTTACCGACTCCAGAGTTCCGCAGAACTGCTGCCAGGACTCCCTTTTTGCAGCCTTAATTTTGCTTTTATACTAATTAAAACTGACTATAATTTTCCCAATCCTCTTCCAACCGATGAGTTAATAAAATGCAATATATTATTTAGTTAAAAATCTGATATCCTTACACGATTGGGAGTTTATTTAAGAAGAAAGAGAAAAATCATATTACAAAAGTGTTATCTGTCAAGCATGAAAACTATTTATTGAGAACTTATTTGAATACCACTGTGGCATTTCCAATACAATACTCAATACTCCCACTTAATCAATTAGTTCAATAATTCAAATAAAATTCTAACTGGAAATGGAGCATATAAAAATAAATAATTAAAACTCTAGAAATTAAGCCCCATTTCTTTTTATTTATTTTATGCAAAATAAATGTTTTTCAATTAATACGGCTTTAGTCAAATTATCTGCAATCATTTCATTAGAGATTACTTACTTACTTATGCAATCTCTTAGAAAAAAATGGCGAATCGCAATGTTTTTCACCCTAAGACTAAATATTCCAGCATTTGTTAAGTCGACGGCTCCTTTGTTATCACAGTGTAACTCCAATGGCGGCGTACTGTCTGTACTGAGTTCATCATTTAAGTGATTAAACCAGAATGCTTGTTGTGCCGCTGCTGATAAGCTCATATATTCTGCTTCGCATGTACTAAGAGCCATGGTTGGCCGGTTTTATGTGCCCATGTTATCGCTGCAACATATAGCCAGTACAGGACTTAAAGTCCTAAAAACGGGATCCCAAATCAGAGTAAGAAATACCTACATAGACTGCCACTTTCCGTTTTATATGTAAGGTTGATAGTTAGTGTACCGTTCAATAATTTCATTTCTTGCTTCACCCCTTTCCAGTGCGGCATTCCAGGGTTTTTATTAAACTGACTTAAATTGGTGATACTAAATGAAATATCTGGACGCGTGCACTGTGCTAAATAAATAATACTACCAATGGTCTCCTGATGTGGTATCGTACGCATTTTCTCAAGCTCATCTTCGGTCGACGGACAGCAGGAAGTTTTTAATTTGGATCACTCGATATCTTCACCGGATCACAATCAAACACCTTAAATTTACGCAGAACCAATTCGGTATAATTTTGTTGGTCGAGACTGATGATTCCTTCATCATAACTGTAGTTAATTCGAATTCCAAGAAGGTTCGTTGCTTTGCTAGATCGTTCATGCGAAAATGCTTCATCAATGTTGATTTAATTTCATCTTTCCAAGCAGGGTTAAAATATCAATAAATCATCGACATACACAGCAATCACCACAATCAAACTTTCTTTGTGTCGTACATTAGCACAGGCATCCATTTTTTTATCGCTTATACACAGCACGCTCCAGTACCTCGTTGGGCTTAACATTCCACTGTCTGCTGGCCTACCTTAAGACCATACAACGCTATATTTAATTTGCACACACGAACTCTTTTGTCGTCATATGCCTCAGGCTGGTGCATATAAATCATTTCGTGAACATCGCCAATTTTCCAGCCATATTTTACTGCCATCGCCATTACCAATAGAATCGATTAATATCGAACTACTGGAGAAAATGTATGCACGTAGTCGACGCCTTTACGCTGATATAGTCTTTTGCCTTAACTCGCCCCTTGTATCGCACAAATTCAGCTCTTGAGTCAGATTTTCATTTAAAGACCCACTTGCAGTTGATTACTTTATGAGCATCGAGTAAATATACTAGTTTCCAGGTGCCATTATCAATAAGCGATCGATACTATTCGTCCATTGCAGCTGCCAACTACAATTTTTCACTCCCACTAAGGGTTTCAGCGACTGTTGTAGGTTCACTGTCGACGGCTGCATTCACAAAATGTGTTGAAGTTCCGATTGACTCCAAATAGCTATCTTCTCACTCTCTCCCGTTCATTACTAGATGCATCACTCGATAGAATTTGGTGGTCAAGTGCCCCTATCTGAACGCCGAATAATCTTCGCCATCATTGCCTACGTCCAGTCTGCTGTCAACAAATGTACTGTTATCTGCATCATCGTACAGAGACTCCTCGTTACTGCCAATTGTTTCATCAGCATCGTCATTGTGATCTTCAAATGTATCACGTTCAACAACATTGTTCAGGTCATGCTATACGCCTTCTCTATTTGCAACACTATTCTGGGCATATATCACGCCATTTGAATTTAAAACATCACTTATATTGTACTGCTTGCCGAACTATCTGATTCAAACATATCAACAGCAAATTGGAAAACTTTGTTATTAGAATTTTCACTAAGATAGTTCAAATGCTCAATAAAATTTACATCTCTACTTATAAGCACTTTCTGAGTTTCCTTGTCCATTAAGCGGTATACCTTTTGTGACCCGCAATATCCAACGATTAAATATTCTTTTGATTTGGGGTCAAACTTCTGCCTCATCTCTTTGGATAGAAAGACCATTGCACGTGAACTAAATACTTTAAAATGAGGTACGTCTCTTCTCGACGGCTTTTCCGCTCCATATCTCAATAAATGATTTTCCTCCCAAAATTACTGATGGCGTATGATTTTTATTTAGGCTGCCGTATTCAGTGCTTCTCCCCAAAATCTTTTCTCTAAATTAGCATCCTGCAACATACACCTCGAATTGTTCTCTCAGCTATACCATTTTATTGTGGTGTAAATGGCACGCTGGTTTGATGCTGGATTTCACGGTCAAAAACATACTTGAAAGTTATTGCAACAAGCCGTGATGCCGTTATCATTCTGGAATTTTTTAATTTTTCAGCCAGTTTGATTTTCTACGAATGCCTTAAATAATCAAAATTTGTCATAAGTTTCGTTCTTCCACTTCAACATGTCCACCAATAGAGCTGCACTGCATGCTTGCAGCTAAGCCCGCTTGTATAACCTCCAACAAGAGTTTTGATCTGTGAGTTTACCCTTACAGTAAGCAACACATATCGACAAACTATGGGTCTCACAGAACCATTTTCCATACTCCTTAAGTCAGACATGCCTTCCACGCCATATCTCCATTGAATTTTTTGACTTAAGTGACGTTAGTACCACGATTTTTCACCGCATCCAATTTAAACAAGCCGCCAACTATGACGCTGTTGTCGTTTTTCCGTTTTTGTCACAAATTGTTAAACCATTAGTTGTAAAATTTACCAATTAACCCTTTTCAGCATTCTTACTCCTACGTCGTCGTCCAGCGGCTTCCGCTTCGAATACCTTTTTCGCTGGAGCTTCTTCGTCCATACGCCCGACATGTCCAAGCCAGCGCAGACGTTGTATATTGATGGGTCTGATTATGTCAATATCAGCGAAGAGCTCGTATAGTTCATGGTTCATCCGAATACGGTATTCGTTGGCGACACGAACAGGACCAAAGATTTTGCGAAGAATTTTCCTCTCGAAAACTTCATGCGCGGCTGCATCACTCTGCGACATAACCCATACTTCTGCGCCATATAGCAGCACGGGTAGGATGAGCGTCTTGTAGAGCGCCAGTTTTGTTGGTCGGTAGTAACAACAGCGTGATTCTTCGTTTAATTTCCAGCCTAACGTTGTTTTCCGTGTTAATGGTGGAGCTAAGGTATTTAAATTCCTTGACAACTTCAAAAGTACAGTTATCCGTTGTAACATGGGATCGTAAACGCCGAGTATCCCTGCTGGTGGACAGAATATACTTTGTCTTGCCTTCGTTCGTCGTCATACCCACTTTCGCTGATTCTTTTTTGGTGGTGGAAAATGCAGCAGTAACATCTTGCTTGCAACGTCCAATGATGTTACGAATTCCGAACGCAGATATGGTGGCATATAGGCTATCCCTTATCGGGCTATCGAAAGCAGCTTTATAGTCGACAAAGAGATGATGGGTGTCGATCTGTTTCACGTAAGTTTTCTCCAGGATTTGGCGCAGCGTGAAAATCTGGTCAATGGTGGACTTTCTAGGTCTAAAACCGCTCTGATAAGGTCCAATCAGTGTGTTGGCATATGGTTTTAGTCTATCACACAATACACTAGACAGAACCTTATAGGAGATGGCAATAAGACTGATTCCCGGTAGTTGGCGCATATCGTCGGGTCACCTTTCTTCGGCATAGGACAGAGGACACCTAGATTCCAATCATCGGGCATACTTTCTTCTAACCATATTTTACTGATGAGCTGATGTTCGCACTCTATCAGCTCATCGTCGCCGGCCTTGAACAATTCTGCAGGCAGTCCATCGGCACCAGCTGCTTTGTTGTTATTTAGTCGCTGAATAGCAACTCTGACCTCATCGTGGCTAGGTGGTGGAAGAACCATTCAGTCATCGTAAATTGGTGGTAGGGGCAGTAAATTGGTGGTAGGGGTAGTAATTTACAGACATAATCTCAGTGTGTACTGCGGATCCATAACCAGATTCCCATTTTCATCACAACAGGTAGATGTTCCGTGCTTAAATCCTTTGGTCAGACGCCTGACCTGTTGACAGAATTTTCAAGCATCATTTCTGTCCCGGTACATCTTGAGCTCTTCGCACTCACGCGTTTCCTGCTCGCGTTTCTTACGTCTGAAATTTTCCCGTACGGCTCGCGTTGCAGCAAACTGCATCGTTCGTTTGTGGGCGGTGGTTTTGGCTGCAGTAGCTTCGCGACACTTCTGATCATACCATTGGTATCGTGGTGGCGGGCCTCTGAAGCCAATGGTTTTCTCTGCGGCTGTACGCATGGAGCTGGATATATATACCCACAGTCCGCCGACATCGTCGACTGAAGAGTCAGGTTGGTGGAGCAGTTCCGAGAGTTGAGCGGAATAGACATGGGCTATCCATTGTATTTGCAGCTTAGCGACGTCCAGCTTTACTTGCGTACCAGATCGTACGTTATTCCCATTGCATAATCGCATATCTTGGCTGCAACAATGTTTGGAGTCAATATTGACTACTCGGAACGTACGAACTTCTAGCACGCTGGAAGCATGTCTTCCGTCGACTAAAACATGACCAATTTGGTTGCACGTGTGTTGATCAGGGGACAACCACGTGGCTTTGTGGATATCGAGGTGCCGGAATCTGGTGCTACTAACTACCATGTTTCGCGCCGCGGCGAAGTCGATCAGCCTTAGACCATTGTTCGATGTGGTCTCGTGTAGGCTGAACTGACCGACGGTGGGTCCAAAGATGCTTTCTCGTCCGACCTTTGCGTTGAAGTCCCCGAATATAATCTTCATGTTGTGGGTCGGGCAGCGGTGATATGTGTCCTCGAGTCTCGCGAAGAATGCATCCTTAACAGCATCGTATTTTTCCTCCGTCGGGGCGTGTCCGCAAATCAGGCTAATGCTGAGAAATTTAGCCTTGATGCGGATTGTGGCAAGCCTTTCGCTCACGGCATTGAACCTGGAGACCATTGTTCGAAGCCTGCCGCGTACTACAAATACAAATCCGGATTTGCGCCTCTCCGCATGGCAGCTATAGTAGATATCATAGCTCCCTCGCTTAGAGCAACGAAGTCCTGTCCATCTCATTTCCTGGATGGCGGTCACGTCAGCCATTATTTTTTCGAGGGCGTCCGCCAATTGGATAGCAGTTCCACCTTCCAGAGGCACCTTCCCTATTGAGAGTCCAGACATTCCAGGTGCATATCCTTAAAGCAATAGAGACTTTTAATTTTGTACATTTTGTTACATCAGTCAAGAAAAATTCTCGCTACCTTTTATTTAGCTGCTAAAATTCCAGCAGCCATCTGAAACAAACTGCTATTTTCTAAATTGGTTTCAGTCCAAATATTTTGTTCTTCTACAGTTTGCAGATGTTCTCATAGTTGTTGTTGTTCCGTTGCCGTTCTGGCGAGCTCTAATATTTGTTGTTGTTCTTCTGACTTGATCTCACTGTCCTTGCAGCCGGTGCTTGCAATTTAAGGTTAAATTGCAAACTTGTAAACAAAAAAATCGTGCGATTTATAACGAAATTGAATTCCTCATTTTCTTCTGAAATAAATATGGGCGAAATTAATTAACTAGAGCATGAACCCATAAGCTTTTATTATATAAGTTAATAAAACGCAGTATATTATTTAGTTATAGAACTGATGACCTTATACGATGGTAGTTTATTTAAGAAGAAAGAGAAATAGAATAATTCAAAAGTATTATCTATCAAGTATGACAGCTATGGATTGAGAACTCATTTGATTAAAATTGATGGATTCCAAATACAATACTCAATAAATAGTGACGGAGTTATGTAGATGTGGGTTCTACTAAACACTATGCAAACATGGGCGGTATATATTAGCTGCCACGCCTAATATTAACAAATATTCGTAACTAAAGATCTAGTAGAGATTCAAGGACGAAATTTTACGAGAAGTAATATGTGGATATTATAATGCTAACTGCAAATGAGATTGATCCGAGAAAAGACACGCCCACTTTCCATTTAAACAACTTTCGGAACTAAAATTAAAATTAGCCTGCCAATACTCGTATTGATGGTATGGGAATCATTTAATGTAACCCAGTAATGTACATTGGGTCCATAATCGTGTGGGTGCAAAATATGGGGGACTAACGAAAAATCATTACTAGGTTATTATTATTAATTCCATGACATTTGACACAATAAAACTATACTTATGCTAAAAAAGTTAACTAAAAGACATAATTATAAAATAGTCAAATATCGCTCCTAGTCGAAGCATAGGGCGGTCACAAAGGCTCTCCAACGGTTTCTATCAGCAGCCAGGTGTCTTATTTCGTTCCAGGTGGCTCTGTGGTGACTTTCTGCGTGGATAGTGCGTACCCATGTTTGTCGTGGGCGTCCTGCTTTCCGACTACCATGTGGGTTCCATTGAAAGGCCATCTTTGCAATGTTGGTGTCTTCTCTACGCAGAATGAGCCCTATCCAGCTCCACTTGCGTCTTTTAACTTCTGTGTCAATAGGCTCGCTATTGGTGAGGCGCCACAGGTCTTCGTTCATGATCGTTGTCGGCCAGAAAATACGGCAGATTCTTCGTAGACATTTGTTGACAAAAGTTTGAAGTTGTCGAGTTATTTGTTCTGAGACCAACCATGTTTCAGACCCATACAACAGAACAGGATTTATGCTGGTGTTAAATATTCGTATTTTTGTGCGCAGCGATATCACACGAGAACGCCAAATTCGATCTAAATTCCGGAATGCAGACCGTGCTTTGTTTATGCGTGCTGCCACATCAGATGTTGCACCCCCATATTTTGTTATGTAGCTACCAAGGTAGCAGAAGCTGTCAACGTCCTCAATGTTGATGGTGGAGTTATCATTTGTCAGTACAGTGAGTGGAGATGTATTTGCAGTTTGCAGTCGCAAAAGTTTAGTTTTAGAGAAATTGATTTTGAGGCCAGCTGCATGAGCGTTTACGGCTAGTTGGCGTATTCTTGACGAGGCGCCTGCTAACGTGTGCGTCATGAAACAGATGTCATCAGCGTAGTCCAAATCGCTGAGCTTTTGGTTTAATCTCCACTGCAACCCCTCCTCCGTCTCCGCATTAGTACGCCTAAGGACATCATCCAAGACCACTATAAACAACAGTGGTGACAGAACGCACCCCTGCCTAACGCCTCTGTTTATATTAAAGTTGGCACTATTTTTACCTTTATAACGCACACTAAGGTTCGCGTCTTTATATAAGGCCTTAATGAGTTCGATGATCTTGTCCGGAACTCCGCAATTTTGTAGAGAGCGCCATATTGCGTCTCTGTTAACCGTGTCAAACGCACGTTCGAAGTCCACGAAAAGGAGAAATAGTGGCGATCTCCATTCGACAGATTGCTCCACAATTATGCGTAAAGTGTTGATGTGGTCCACGCAAGATCGGTTTGGTCTGAACCCATTTTGTTCACGCCGTAACTGGCTGTTGAGTACACCTGACACTCTATTTAAGATGATAAGAGCTAGGATTTTCAGGATGGAGTTGAGAAGGGTTATGCCCCTCCAATTTTTACATTGGCTGAGATCTCCTTTTTTTGGAATAGTGATTATGATTCCCTCTTTCCAGTCAGTGGGGATGGTGTTAGTCGCCCAGATGTTATGCATGATAGGGTAGAGTACGTAAGAGATTAAACAACTTTCGGAACTAAAATTAAAATTAGCCTGCCAATACTCGTATTGATGGTATGGGAATCATTTAATGTAACCCAGTAATGTACATTGGGTCCATAATCGTGTGGGTGCAAAATATGGGGGACTAACGAAAAATTATTATTAGGTTGCTATTGAAGATTTATCAACGAAAAGAAAGTTGCAGGTACTAACATTAAATACCACAAAAAAAACTGGTGGATTATTGTTACACTATTGATACATTTTTATAAGTTACGGTCTAACCCGACTTAGATTTCTTTAATCGTTTTCTTTTACAATATTTCCTCATGTGTTAATAAACCAGCACCTTTTTTCGTATCCATTCATCGCTGAACTTGTTTGTTTCATCCATTTCCTGTAGAGGGCAATGTTTCTATTTATGTATATATGAATATGAAGAAATTAAGTGCCAATTAGTATAATTATTTATAAATATTAATATGTAAATTACTTGTGTGGATTATGTTTATATAATTTAATTTTATATATTTTATTTTTGTTTCTTACAGAATACAACCCAAAAATAATGTTTATAATGTCTGTTAAATAAATTTAAAAATAATATCGTGCAAAAATTGTCGAAAAAAAGAAAAAAATGTGTGTATGAGAAAAATAATATTGTGCCAAGGTGGTATCAGCAAAAATTGTGGAAACAAAGAGTAAAAAAAAACTTGTGTAAAGTTTAATAATATTGTACAGTGCAGAAGTGCTTATCCAAAATCTAGGATTGTGTCAGGTGAATTCTGAATTTTGATTCTCGAAATTGAAAACTAATTGATCAATTGGTGGAATTGGCGGTAGTGATAAATGCCCTTCAGGAAGAGATTAGAAGGTTAGAGTCACATTTTAAGGCGATGGAAGGTTAGAGGGGGTTTGGAGAGGGGGTTTAGAGAAAAACCAGGAGATAAGGAACCTTCAGCCAAGCAGGAAAAATAAGGGACCTAAGAAATTGAAAGAAGGTGATGAAGTGTACTTTCGAGACAAATAGATAAAAGGTAAGCAAAAAGGTTTCTATAAGAGAGAAAAGGTAGGAAAAGATAACAGAGCTACTATTCAAATGGACAACGGAACGAGAATTCACAAGGCACATTTAAAAACTACGTAAAAATAATTATTATTTTTCCTTTTTGCTTCTAAAAACAATTAATTTGAAGAAAACATTGTTTTCCCTAAATAAAGGATGATTTGACGGAGAATATACACACAACTTTTCATTTCTTGTATTTTTTTTATTTTTAAATACATAGCACCGAATATAAAGTCCATAAAATATTCATAGATATCAAAATAACAAACTGGCACAATAGATAAAAGAATAGATTGATTTAGATATTGTATATACCAAAATTTTATAAAACCAAAAAATTCAAAATTATTAGAAAATTATATGAATGGCACAACGACAAAAATAGCTATTGATATGTTAATCAATTCGAATTCGAAGCACAATATTTATTCATAAGAAAAACATATTAATTATTATTTATATCATTAGTGAAAATATAGAAATATTACCATAAAACTCGTAAGCATTGAAGCGGTCTAAAGATAATCCTTCCTTACAAGATTACCAAAAATATGAATATATCATAATAATAAATATGAATATATAAGAAGAGAGCGTCGAGCATTAAACTGGACATGAAAATGGATCGTTGGTTCAACTGATGCAAACCGACAGAGATAACATCGTTAGAAGTCAATATTATTGAGCAACTTTTTAACATCACTCGCGAATCGATTAACAAAGTATACAGAAAGGTTCAATTTACGAATGCCTTGAGAAAGCAGGTCAATGGCGGGCATGCTTAGATTTTAACCTTCAATAACATTCAAATGCTGAGGGAACAGGCGAACGAAAAAATGCGTGCGTGCCAAACTGAAGAATCTGGTATTGTTAATACTAATCTACTGAGCAAGGAAGAAATTAAACAATCTTAGCCGAAGAAGATGCCCGACCGTACCAAGATGCGGTAAAAGCTGTTGAATACAAAACCGTCAATAGATTCTAACCACAATATATTCTAATGGTACATACTTTCTATTCCAAAAGGAAAACCCGATCTATATCGTGTGCCAGTGACAAGAGCTACAATATTCGCTGGCAAAAAGGTAAATTGGAACTGAGCCTATAAAACACTTTGATTCTTTAAGGGAAAAATAAAAAATATATATAAAAATAATAATCAGCTCTTACTGTTCAACTCTCCACAAAATTAGTCCTATCCTATAATAGAAAAATTTACAGTATAATGAAGAAACAAAGACAACAAAATTTTAAGACCATACTCTTTAATAATTTCATGGTCATCATAATATTGTTCGTCATCACCATAAATATTCAATTCCCACATTATCGTCCGTAAAGAAGTTTTCCTTCATTTGATTTGTTCATCGGTTATTCTAGTGTCAAACATCCTTGGCAGATAGATATGAACCAAGCATATGACTGCGGCAGAACCTTGTTTGTGTCCGAACCATAAAGCGTAGGTAAATAAAATAAACCTTGTTACATCAAGTAGTAGAAGAAAGGAGAATAGGAACTGTTAATTATTTGATACTTACAGTTGAAGTGTATGTTATACAGTCGACATATTATGTATACAGTATTGCATCCTAATATTTGTTTGATTTTCACACCTTCACTGAACAATTATTAGAGATTATTAAATGCCTATTATATAACTTGTAACAAACTACAATATTTTACAGTTCATTTTATATCCAATTTAAAAACCTAAAATCAACAGCTGAGCTTTAATTAATTACAAACTAAACTTAATAAACTTCATAAAATGTTATGTTTTCTATGGCAATAAATATATTAAACAATATGTAGAAAACAAATATTGACATGAATTTATGAGAAACAAAATTGTGTAACAAAATATATTGGCTTTTCGGTTGAAACAGGCTTTGTTAAAATAAAATATATATTGCGCTTTTGTTATCCCAATGTATAATCACACTGTCAGCAGCATTGATAATAAGTTTTTTCTCTAAGCGTCATTTGTAGCTTCTTGTATTACACAATAACATCTGACATCATTTCAACCTCGGTTGAAGACAGTTCGAGGGTTTGTTGTCGCGGTACAGCCCTTGAAGTGTAAGCACGTAGCGTGTAGTCGACCGTTTGCTGTCCACGTCACCAGCCCAATTAGCGTCGTAGAACCCAGTGATTTCATCTATATTTGAACTGTAGACGATACCTTTATCAATCGTACCCATTTACTACCCACGATTATCCGCCGTCCAGTGTGCCTTACCAGAATTTCTCGCAAAACTGCCAAGCTTATTGATAGCAAAGGAAATATCTGGCCTTGTAATTTCAGCAGCAAACATAAGGCACCCGATAGCCTGCATATATGTAATATTCTTCATTTGCTGCCTTTCCTCTTCATCAGTAAAACACATTGTAGAAGTTAACTTCTGATTCATGTTCATAGGCGTTGCAATTGCAGTCCTGCATACCAAACGGATTCATAACTTCTGATTCATAGTGTTGTTGATCAATTTTTATTGTGCCAGCTTCAGTATCGCTCGTAATTTGTATACCAAAAATTATGGAGGCTTCGCCCAAATCCTTCATGTAGAACTTTTGAGAAAGCTTGGATCTGATATTATCTATAAGACTCAATTCGTTGCGATAAATAAAATTTGCCTTCCAACTCGAAAATGATACATACATTACTACGTACAAGTCCAAAACTCAATAGTGCTTTAAAGAGATTTTTTGAGTCTACATAAAGAGATTTTTTGAGTCTACATACCATTCAGCACCATCATCCATTTGGTGGAGTAATATCTTCATCTAATTTCGCTTTTAGAAAGGCAGTCACTGCATCCATTTGACGAATAAGCAGGCCATAACTTACTGTAACCGCCAATAGAAAACTAATTAAAGTATATCTGGCTACTGGAGCGAATGATTCTTCCATTTCTTTGATTGAACTCTTTAACAACCAGTAGTGCTTTTCTACGAATCGGTACGCCAACAACATTTTCTTTCGTTTTTAAGACCCACTTGGTATTGATCAGTTTTTTCCCAGAGCGCAAGTTTTCCACCATCGGTTTGTATTCATATTGCCTCGAATAATTCCATGAATCTGTTAAGGGAGACGCCAAAGCTTCGTCAATATACGAGGGCGGATTGATATTGAAGCTACCTAAGTAGGAAAAAAAAGCATTTTTTTTTTCAAAAACCATTTATTTCTCAACATACTCTCCTTTTACTTCGACACACTTAGTAAGACGATATTCCAACTTTTTTATACCATCTGAATAATACGATTTCGGGAACCCCTCAAAATACGCGTTAGTTTCGGTAATCACTTCTTCGTTTGAGATTATCTTTTTCCTGCGAGCCATGTTTTCAAGTTTGGAAACAGGAAAAAGTCACTAGGAGCTAAATCTGGACTATAAGGTGGATGATTAACCAATTCGAAGTGAATTTCACGTAATTTTAGCATCGTATCTAATGCTGTGTGAACCGGTGCGTTATCTTGAAGATAGAGCATTTTTTTTCTTCTTTAAATGTGGTCGTTTTTCCTTGATTGCATCAATCAATTGATCCAATAATGCACGATAATACTTTCCTGTGATTGTGGATCCTTTTTCAAGATAATCGATGAGCAATATTCCGTGTGCATCCCAAAATACAGTGGCCATAACCTTGCCAGCCGATTTCACTGCCTTCGCCTTCTTCGGAGCACTTCCACCAGCTTCCACCTATTTTTTCGATTGATTTTTGGTTTCAGGTGTGTAGTGGTGGACCCACGTTTCATCAATAGTTATTAATCGACGCCAAAAATCAACAGCACCCATCTGGCCGATAACTTTTTCATATGCAACTGTTCATGCAAAATGTGGAGCACACGTTCATATGATATGTTTACCATTTCAACAATCTCACGCAACTTGACTCGGCGAACATTCATAACGATATCGAGGATTTTCTTGATATTTTCTTCAGTAACCACCTCTTTTGGCCTTCCTGTTGATGGTATTGTTGCAGTGCTTGTTCGGCCGCGTTTAAATTCAGCAATCCAATATTTTACCATGTAATTTGACGGAGCAGACTCACCGTAATGTTTATCGAGCTTTTCTTTTGTCTCTTTCGCCGTTTTCCCTTTCAAATAATTGTGTTTATTCACTGCACGAAATTCGCTTTTTTCCCATTTTTCAAGAAACACAAAAGTTGCTTTCTTCAAACGACTACAACAAATAAACTAATCGATGAATTTGGGTGAAATTTTAACAGCTGACGTTTGACATATAGCAATTTCTAAAAAAAAAGTGTTTGTGTTTGTGCTACCATCTAGCGCTAGGTAGCTTCAATATCAATCCGCCCTCGTATGTGTGGACAGCTATCCGTGTCCGTTTTATAATTAAGTCTTTGTTCTGTTGGTATGTTGGTGATATGTAGCATTTCCAGTAGGTATCGTTTGTTGTAATGTTGTTCTTGCTGTAATACCTGTGCTTCTTCGAAGTTCGTGTTATGTCCACTACCATCATATCTACTGACACAACAACACCAATTACAACAGCAACAATTAACACGCAAGTACAAAACTCAAATAATAGAAACACTAACAAAACTTCAGCGGAGAGTAGCCGAAAGCGAAACCGCGAAAAGCAATCGCCAAACAAATTAACGGACCAAAATAGCAACAACAAAAGACAGAAAAACAAACCACTGAGCGCGACACAAGCAACACTAAAAGCATATTGGCTGAGCAAGACAATCGCTCCAAATACACCAAACAGGTTCGAACTACTAACACTAAATGACAGAACTGATGAACAAAATAACAGTGGGACGAAAACAAATTCAACCATACAGAAACAAATAACAAAGCATCCTCAGAAACCACCACCCATATATATACAAAACGTAGAAAATATTAATGCACTAACTAAAGCTCTAAATCAGCTACCAAATACAAATTACGAGATGAAAGCTCTGAACAAAAACGAAGTCAAAATACAGCCGACTGAATCTGTGCATTACACAAAAATAATAAAATTGCTTAAGCAAAAAGAAACCAAATATTATACATTTAAGCCAAAAGAACAACGTGGACTTAAGGTAATTTTACGAAATATGCATTACTCAACGGAAAAAGACGACATTATAGCTGAACTGGCAGAGTTAGGACATGAAGTACTAAACATTCACAACTTGCAAAAAAATAGGCAACCACTTCCTTTATTCTCTCTGGAACTTAAACCAAACGATAAAAGACATCTATTCCTTAACCCATCTTCTACACTGCAAAGTAAATTTCGAACCACCACACCAAAAAAGAACTATTCCACAATGCACAAATTGCCAAAAATATGGACACACTAAAAACTATTGTACTAAAGACCCTGTGCGTGTCAAATGTGCAGGTAACCACAGCACATTTAAATGTAATATCCAAAGCGATATGAAACAGCAAATTAAATGCGCTCTCTGCAATGAAAACCACACAGCTAACTACAAACGCTGTATGATTTACAAATCACTACAAATTAAAAAATATCCAACTTCACATAAAAAAGAAATCCCTCCAACTCAAGAACAAAACTTTGCTGAACCATCTATAAATATACCCACAGTACAAACATATAAAAACTACACACCTGGAATGTCATATGCTAAAGTAGCAGCGATAAATACAGCAGCAGACTTAACTCAAAACCTTAACGCAGCAGCAAACAGCATGACACCAACACAGAATAACGACGATCTATCAGATTTAAAAATAATGATGAAACAATTAATAACTCAAATGACAAGTATGATGAACATTGTGACACTGCTTGTATCAAAACTAGATGGGTTCCAGAAATAAAATAACTTTTGCTATTTGGAACGCCAATGGCCTATCACGCCACTTACTAGAACTTAAAACGTTTATGTACGAAAATTCAATCGATATTATGCTAATATCTGAAACGCATACTACTGATAGAAGCTATAATGACATACCAAACTATAACATTTATTATACACATCATCCTGACAATCGAGCCCACGGAGGGACAGCAATTATCATAAACAAATCTATTAGGTGCCTAGAACTAGAAGGATATAAATCACATCATATCCAAGCAACCTCAATAGAGATAAGTGACTTGAGAGGGCCAATTACTGTGTCAGCTGTATATTGTCCACCCAAACATAACAACACAAAGGCTCAATACATAGACTATTTAAAATCATTGGGTAGTCGTTACATAGCTGGAGGAGACTATAATGCAAAAAACTGCATATGGGGCTCAAGACTGACAAACGTGAAAGGCCGCCAACTACTAGACGCTATAAAAGAGAATAATAGTCGCTTTATTAGCACGGGAGAACCAACTTATTGGCCAACAGACAACAAAAAATTACCTGATTTAATTGATTTCTGTGTTACAAAAAACATATTCCATACCACTTAACAATAAAAACATGTCTAGATTTATCATCAGACCATTCTCCAATTCTATTGACCCTTCAAAGCACACCGGATACAAAAATAGCTGCTAGCTTATATAACTACAAAACCGACTGGAACAAATTTCGCCAATTAATGGAAAATGACATGACAACAAGCATTTCATTGAAATCTGATAAGGAACTTGACACAGCAATAGCATACCTAAATGACAACATCGTCAAAGCAGCAACTCAATCAACCCCAATTCTAAGCCCATCCCAAATTACTACTGTCCCAGCTCACATTAACCATAAAATAAGACAAAAAAGGAAACTCAGGAAAAGATGGCAAAGCACTAGACACCCAGACGACAAAGCAAAATTCAACAAAGCGGCTAATGAACTGAAGATAATATTGAAACAATTTGAGGAGAAAAAATTTGAAAGTTACGTAAAGAACTTAGGAACGACAATATCAACGAACTACTCATTATGGAGGGCAACCAAAAAACTAAACAGTGCAATACCACATAAACCCCCCAATAAAAACACTAGATAATACTTGGGCAAAAACGAATAAACACAAAGCAAATACTATTGCAAAACATTTTGAAACGGTATTCAGAAATGACATGGACAATCAAATTACCGAGCTTACCAATACCGAAAGTACCCGAAACACTGCAATAAAAATGACAACGATATCAAAAATCAAGAATCAAATCAAGAATTTAAAAAACAAAAAGGCACCTGGATATGATCTTATTAACGGAAAAATACTGAAAGAACTACCTGACATAACAATAGTCTATATTAGAAATGTATTTAATGCTATAATAAGGCTTAACTATTTTCCAATCTTGTGGAAGGTAGCACAAATAACAGCTATCCCAAAGCCAAATAAGGACGCAACAAGAACCAGTTCATATCGACCTATCAGTCTCTTGCCAACTCTTTCAAAGATATTTGAAAAAATATTATTTGACAGAATTGAGCCTATCTTGATACAACAAAAAGCTTTGCCAAGCCATCAATTCGGCTTTAGACGAAACCACTCAACTGTGCAACAAGTTCATAGAGTTGTGAACAAAATCATGGATGATATTGACAAAAAGAAGTACTGCGTGGTTGTATTCCTGGACATTGCGAAAGCGTTTGACAGAGTGTGGCATAAAGGACTTCTGAATAAACTAAATAATATTCTACCTTTAAACTATTATTACTTGCTAAGCAGTTATATCACCAACAGATACGTTTACA
This sequence comes from Clusia tigrina, assembly GCA_920105625.2. Classification (NCBI taxonomy): domain Eukaryota; kingdom Metazoa; phylum Arthropoda; class Insecta; order Diptera; family Clusiidae; genus Clusia; species Clusia tigrina. Next base: position 142,683,503 of record OV050032.1, read on the forward strand.
TTAAATATGACGATGAATGCTCTGAGATCCTAACAATGACAGCGGGAGTGCCTCAAGGCAGTGTACTGGGTCCACTCCTATACCTAATATACACGGCAGACATTCCAACCCCAAAGCCACAAGGAACCATGATAGCAACATTCGCGGATGACACGGTCCTCTTTGCATCCAATCAAGACGAAAAAGCGGCGACAGACATACTTCAACACATAATTAAAAATATAGTCTCGTGGTTCGAGAAATGGGGAATAGAAGTTAACAAAGAGAAAACTGTCCAAGTAATATATACGAATAGAAACTCTGCTAAACACCCACTCACAATAAAATACGAAATTATAAAAATTTGCCCCAGCGCAAAATACCTTGGCTTAGCAATCGACGCAAAACTTACATGGAGACGACATATATTAAATAAACGAAATGAAATAAAAAGTAGATTCAAACAATTAAACTGGTTACTAGGACTTAGTTCAAAGTTATCACTGTATAATAAAATAATGAAATATACATCAATGATAACACCCATCTGGAAATATGGGATCGAAGTATGGGGGACAGCAAGCAAAACGAATATACAACTGATTCAAAGAACACAATGCAAAATACTGCGGACTGGTATATAAGAAATGAAGACATACACCACGATTTCAACATTGACTCGGTGGAAGACACTATTAAAAAATGTAGCAGCAAATACACAGAGCGCCTAAAAATTCATCAAAACCGAGACGTGCGCCAATTGCCGGCAATGGAAAAAACAAAAAGAAGACTCAAACGAATTGGACCCACAGAACTTCCACATAGAATATTTTAAACGACACTTAAATTAATTTATTATATATATATTAAACAAATTAATTATATATAATTAAATTAAATTATGTTCTGTGGTAATGACTAAAGAACATATTAAGGTCCATAGTAGCATTTAAAAATTACTTATTGTTCACGAACAGAATGTAATTAAAAATGGGGCAAAAAAAATAAAAATTAAAAAATGTCCACTACGTGCACAGTGATCTGGAAGTGCCGTTTTTCCTTCTAGAGCTGTGCTTCTGTTTTTCCTATCCGATTTGCGCGCTGATATTCTCGTCGTTAATTTGTTTTTGGTCGTACCAATATATACTTTGTCGCACAAATTGGAATCGTTTCCACAACAATTAATTTTGTAGATCACGTGCGCCTTATCTAATTTGTCAATCGTACTTTTTGTGTTGGTATATAGTTGTTGCAACGTGTTATTCATTTTATGTGCTATTTGGAACTTTTCTTTATTGTACATATTCGATGTTTTGAATCGTACTGAAAATTCCCTTATGTATGTCATTGACTTGTATATTTTTGTTGTCCTCTCTATTTTAGTATTGTCCTTTTTCACTATATGGTTTTTAATAATTCTGTTATGTAGTATATTCCGGAAAAGTGTTATTCTTTAAAATCGTCTTATTTTTGTAATATTTTCCTTGTGAAACACTTTGTCGCTAATTGTTAGTATTCTGCGTATTAGATTTGTCGCCGTGTTGAAAATTACTCCTTTTGGGTGTTTTGAGTAAAAATTAATTATTCTACCCGACGCATTTAGTTGTTGATACCAATTTACTTTTATCGTATTATGTTTTGTAACCAGGAGCGTGTCCAACTATGGCAATTGTCCATCTTCTTCTTCTATTGTAAATTTTAATGTTTTGTGACAATTGTTTAGCTTATTTAATATGTTCAGTATTTAATTTTTGTTTACAATTGCGAAAATGTCATCTACATACTTGGTCAAGGATCTAGGGTTATTACCACTTTTCATTAATTTGTCCAATATTTCTTCCATTACAATGTCCGCTATTATGGGTGATGCCGGTGAACCCATTGGCATACTAGTACGTTGTGTATAAATTTTGTCCTTATATTTAAAATATCTATTTTCTTTGATGGAAAATTTCAATATTTCCATAAATAATTCCTTTGTCATATGTGTACTCGTATGTTGCTGTATATTGTCCCATTTTTTACTTATAATTCCTATAGCGTAGTCAATTGGGATGCTGGGAAATAGAGACACAACGTCAAATGAAACCATAATTTCGTCATCGTATACGAGTATATGTGCATTGTTCATCTTGTTTTTAAACTGTACTGCGTCTTTTATGTTGTAATCAGATTCTACCGTCAATTTTTTTAATATATTTACTATATATTTGCATAGTCCGTATGATGGTGAGTTAATAGATGAACAAATAGGTCTTAATGGTGTGTTCTCTTTATTTATTTTTGGTAACCCATATATTCGTGGTGCTAATGCTATTTAAGTAGTCAACTTTTGTTTTTCGTAATCTGTAATTATCCCATTTTATTACTAAGTTATGGTTTTTTTGCTGTAATGTTGAAGTTGGATCTCGTTTCCATATTTGGAATTTTGTGATGTCATTTAACATTATTTGCATTTTTTTGGTCATAGTCCTCTCGACTCATAGCTACTATCTTGTTCCCTTTGTCGGCCTTAAGTATTAGCAAAGAACATCAACGTAATAAGAAGTCCTATAAAGAAGAAGAACATATTATTTGACTTTCTCTTCACGTTACGAGTTAAATGGGCGACAAATCTTGATACATAATTACAGAATCATGAAAACTACAGAATTTTTAATTTTGTTGTGAATAATTGTACACGCACGGGATTACATACATATGTATGTATGTTTGCATTGCAAAATAAAAATAAAGAAAAAAGAAGCACGTGTGTATATACATACATTTATACACATTTAATTCTGCAGATATAGACTTCTGAAAGGTGCGGAACGTGAAATAAGAGCAAAGACTTTTTTCAAATTTACATATCAATTTCAAATTACAGAATAATTTCAATTTTCAGTTGATAATGAAGTGTGATGCTGTTTGAGATTTCTGTTCGCCTGGTATGATCGGCCAACATACTCAATGAAAGAAACTATTTTATTTATTATTTTATATTTTTATTATTTAATACAACAAAACTTTCAAAGCCAGTAAAAATTGGACTAAAAAAATATTCTTCCATTTTTACAAAAATAGGTAAATTTTATGAAATCAAAGAAATTCTAAATTTCATGATCCACACTGATTCATGTATGTATATATGAAATTGTGAGTGTATTCGATTTCAAGTATGTGTTTCTGAAACAAAATATGGCAAATTTCGCAAAAATTGTCAATCTTCAAAACAATAAAAATTTATAAAATCAACCTATTCAATTTTCAAAATTTCAGTTGAGAAGTCAAAAAATCTGTTGGTAGTGCGGCGGCGAATTATTCGAGATCATACCGATGTTATGAGTCTCAGTAACAAAAGGTAAGAAAACATATTGGGATTGAAGATTTGGCTAATATTCAAAATTGCAGCTTTGTTGAAAAGTTTCGTCTGAGCAAAGAAGCGTTTATATACGTTTTGAATGTGATAACGCCAGAGATCCGTCTCTATTCCAGCAATGGTTAAGCTGTCAGCGGTGCTTAAAATACTAGGCCAGGATGGTTACCAGCACCAAATTGGACAAGACCAATATGTAGGCTTGGCGCAGCAAACGATGTCCACTTGTCTACATGAGGTGTGCCGCGCCATTGAAAAAACTCTCTATGCGACGCATATAGTGTTTCAAATGGCACAACAGGAGGAAAATGAGGCAAAGAGGTTTTTTACCAAAAATACGGTATTTAATAAAATGAAAATAAGGCTTAAAACTATAAAAAAATTCACATGGCTTGTACTTAATAAATAAATTCACATGGTTTGTACTTAATAAAATAAAAATAAGGCACTCCGTTGCATAGAAATAAATAAATTAAAAGCTTCCTAATATTCTTTGTGAGAAATTTCTGCACAGCGCTCAGCTAAGTCCTTTCGACTCGACTTCAAATCGAGAATTTTTTGTTTTATTTCTAGCTTTTGTTTTTTTAACTGCAGCTTTTGCATATTTGTTTCCTTTTCATGTTCAAATTTTCGTTTGCTTAGTCTTAGCTTGCTTTCCTCTATTTCTTGAGTTTTTCTTAATGTTTTTGATATGTCCTTTAGTTTATCACATATATCTGTGAGCTTCGCCATTGAGCCTTCTTGATAGGCTATTTGATTTTCTACTTGCTTTTTAAGAAGCTTTTCTTTTCCAGTAATAATAGATGCGGATCGTGTACGGTGCGGCGTGCTTTTAAGCTTTCCGTAGTTATTAGTATTGCTTTGAGAAGTTGCATCCACCGGCAAATCTTGCAACACTTCCTCACACTCAGCTGCTCCAAAACTTCGTGTCCCGCTACTGCCCTGTATGGCCTCCTCCATTGAGAACAACTGCACCACTTATTCTTCTAATGTAGTCAAGTGGTTATATTTGGATGGGCCACCACCGGTATCGGCAATACTTCTTTTATTTTTCCGCAATTTTGACCAAAGATGATTTTTATAATCTGCCCATACCTTCAATTGTAAGTTTATTATTTTAAAAATCCAACACTCATTACTCACTTTTTTCCAACCAACAACATCACGCAAAGGTGGTCCGGATGCATTTAAATCCTCTCCCAACCTTTTCCATAAGTTATTGGCTGCATTCTTTGCATTTACTGTATTGAGCAGCCCCTTTGCCAAATCCGGATGTTCTACCATAAATTCGACAAGAATTTCAAACTGAGCTGGTTTTGTCTATGCATTTTTGCTTTTGTTGTCCCTGGAAAAACATTATTCTCATTATTAACTATAAAATCGTGAATTTTCATTTTAAACTTACATTTTGAAACACTTGCGCGAGCTGAATACTTGTCGAATGAAATTTGCTACTTTCGCATCATTTTGACATTTGCTTTTGAGTTACAGAGTGCCGAAAATGCGAAAATGCGACAGAGGGAAAAGACGAATGCGAAAGGGGAAAAAAAGAAATGCGAATATCGCATTACAGAGTATCGATTTAGCAATTTCGCAAATTTTGGGATGCGAAACGCGATACAGAGTGACCCCCCTGGATTCAAATCGCGAAGCAGCTCCTTTCATTGCCGTGGAACTTTTTTTTAAAATTTATTCTCCAAAAAATTTGATGACGAATATAAGAAATAATATTTTATCATTTATTATGAAATCGAATACACTTACAATTTCATATGTATGTACATACATACATGAATGAATCAGTGTCGATTATGCAATTTAGAATTTCTTTGATTTCATAAAATTTGCCTATTTTTGTAAAATTGGAATTATTGGTATTCCAGTTTTTACTGCCTTTGAAAGTTTTGTTGTAATTATAATAATATATTATAAAATAAATAAAACAGGTTTCCTTCTACTGAGTATGTTGGCCGATCATACCAAGCGAACAGAAATCGCAAACAGCATCACACTTCACATTATCAACTGAAAATTGAAATTATTCTTTAATTTCAAATTGATATGTAAATTTGAAAAAAGTCTTTGCTCTTATTTCACGTTTCGCACCCTTCAGAAGTCTATACCTGCAGAATTATATATGTATAAATGTATGTACATACAAACTTCCATCTTTTTTCTTTATTTTTATTTTGCAATGCAAACATACATACATACATATGTATGTAATCCCGTGTTTGTACAATTATTCACAACAAAATTAAAAATTCTGTAGTTTTCATGATTCTGTAGTTATCAAGATTTGTCGCCCACTTAACTCGTAACGTGAAGAAAAAATCAAATATTTTGCTCTTCTTCTTTATAGGACTTCTTATTACGTTGATATTCTTTGGGATTAGTATCAAAGAACATACAAGAATAGACAGTTGATTTGAATGATTTGTGGTAAAAATACAGTGCACCCCCCTTAACCCTAACTATCGTCATTCCTCGATTCACTTAACTTCTCAAAATAACTGAAAACATACAATTTCTTTGATAATTTCTCATTGTCTGTGAACCCTCAAGATCCACAAGTCGAAATATTCCAGTTGCGTTCAAGTAAAAAAATTAATTCGACAAAATAAAAAATTGTTTTCTTCATTATTAAAGAAAGAAACACTACCTCTGTTTAATAAAAAGCATAAAGCCGTTAACTTAATTCGTTTAGGTGCATTTTTGACCTATTTTGAAGATTTTTCTGAGATTATTGAAACTGTTGTTATTTGTGAGAATACTGTAAAAACATAAAATTTTCCTTTGACCGTCAATTTCTTAATTTTTGTCTCCTTCTGTTCCAAATTCTAATATTTTTACTGTCCCCTGTGCACTTTCATTCGTTCATGGCCATGCATATTTAACCACGCTTGGGGTACTACTGGGGCAGTCGGACCCCATTTTAATATAAATGAATTTTTATTAATTATTTTAGTTATTAGTAGTATATTATGTCAAAAAACCAAATAATTATTATTCTACATCTTATGATTACTATGGTGCGTTTACAGTGAACAGAAGTGTAAATGGAAAGCAATTGGATCAGATTTTACATTAAGAATAGTTATAATTTATGAAAAGAACTTGTGAACATTTGAGTTTTCAATTCCAAATTAAATAATACAATTTTTTTTGATTTATTATTTTATTTTCTTTTTAGAAGTTTCGCAGTTCTTTTTAAAATACAAATGAAGTGACCCCCTAAAAGTTTAATTTAAACGTAGCCCTGATTTCTTCTGATATTTTTCTCCGAATATTCGCTATTTTAAACAACATCCCAGCAGTGAAACCAACTAGTTAAAGTACTAGTAAAACTCAGATTATATGTGAAATTCATATATACGAGTACATATTATAATAATGTGTACTCGACATGTAAAATACTAGTAAAACTCATAATTATATGTAAAATTCATATACGAGTATATGTATGTATGTACATAATATAATAATGTGTACTCGACATTAATTCAGCATGTTAATTCCTGGTGCCACATTTCCACTCTTCTTTGCGGACACTTTGCGGATATTTTAAAACACGCGTTAACTTGAAGATTTATCTCTAAATTGAGGAATTACAAAAAGTGCTTGAAATTATAAAAATAACTGTTTTTCTTCAAATTCCAATGTTTGTCTTTACTTCCTTTTTTATTAAATTGACAAGAAAGGAAAAATTTAATATACACGGCAATGAAGTGCCGCAAAAGTCAGTAACTGGTTAACTTATAAATAAGTTTTGAACTAGTAAATTAACCACTTGTTTTTTTACCATTAAATTTAGTGGTTCATTTTGAAGACTGCCTATAATTTTCACTACAGGGATATGGAATATTCCGTGTGACCAAAAAAAATGGTCGGAACGGTAAATAAATTTGGAGGGAATTGAATGTCTTTTCTTTGTCTTCTTTGTTAGTATCTCTGGGTTATTGTTTAAAAATATTTTAGCTCTTTTTACGGTATGATTAACAAGTCTCTCTCTTCTGTCTAGACTTGTTCCTTGCTAGTGAGTGTGTATCAGCGTTATAAAATTAGTTCTGTGCATTTCTTGATCCTCTTTATTGCTAACAGTTTGTAGGCAATTTTCTCCATCGGCTATACTTTTGAATAGTGGGAAACTATTGTTGGTAGTTGGATGTGCAAATTTTGGGCCTAAAGAGAGTAACCACTGTACTTCATAAGGTATTCTTGTATTAGTTGTGTTCACAAACAAATTTTCTTTTTGGGTAATGCCTTCATAGTCTCTCTCGTTAGTTCGTAATCTTATGTATTTGTTGTTATGTCTGTTGTTTAACTCATTGAGCAGTCCGTTTTGTAATTTTCTCTCGCTCTCAAACAACAATTGGACCTCCTCGTCAGCCATCTGTTGTCTTAGTTTTGTTGTTATTATTGTTAACTCTTTTTGTTCGTTTTTATTAGTTCGTGTTTATGTTTTATTGTCAAACTAAGTTTTCGGTTGTGAAAACCTTGGATGTGCTGCTCCAACACAGATGTAATTTTTGATGAAACACTGTTATTGTTATTTAGTGTGCTTCTTACATTTTTAGTCATATTGTTGATGAAATTTGGTGTTAATGCTGCTTTCCTGCATCGTATTAAGAAACGGATTGAAGACCTAATTTTTGCGTTTGTCTGCCTTATTAATTTATATCTTTGAATACATTTTTTTATGTTGTTGTTGTAGGTGTGTTTGATGTGATTATACAGCTTCATATTGTGAGTGTATTTTCGGCATACTCTCCGTTCTTTAAATATTGTTCAACGTTTGTCGACCTCCGGTTGAAATTTAATTAATTTGTTTTTGTAACGAGTTCAAGGTCCAAAAATAAATATTGTTTTTATTCTTATTTAATTAAGCATAAACCATCCTCAAGGTCTACAATTAATGACAATTATACTACCTGCCTAACATTAAACGGTGGTCGTAATTTTTCTAAGGTCATGTGTTTGTGTTTGTTGTTGTTATTTTTAATGTTTACTTCTCTCGTACAAGTTTTCTAAATGTGTGCACAGCTATCCGTGTCCGTTCTATAATTAAGTCTTTGTTTTGTTGGTATGTTGGTGATATGTAGCATTTCTAGTAGGTATCGTTTGTTGTAATTTTGTTCTTGTTGTAATACCTACCTATTACTTTACTTTATTATTATTATTATTACAGTGGAAAATGCCGATTACAAGTAGGGTACTGTACAATGTTTGGTACAATGAAAACCAGCAAAATGAAAAAATAAAGTAAAGGAGACGATAGTTATTATCAAGATGTGCAACAATCTGTTCATATGTTTATATGTATTCTAAAAAAAGTGGTCGCAGGCTGATAGAACAAAGCTCGTATTTGAGGCTTCCAATCAAAGTTGGTTAGATGGGATGTTTGTTATTCCAGCTAAATCTTCTTCAACATCTCTTGAAGAATTATCTCCAGAAGAATTATCTTTGCTGCTGGAACAAGCCTTCATAAATCTGGAAAGAGAGATGCTCCGGACTTTGTCAAATCGGTAGATTCTTCACCGTCGAAAGCATCAAGACTTAAAAAAAAATTTACATTTCTTGTAAAGAGCCTTCATGAATATATTCTATTTGATACTAACATTGCTGTCGAAGAATATAAACAACGAAACGAATAAAGACGAGAAGGAAAGCTTACTTATTCGAATAAAACAGCATACACTGCACGCTTCTATTCGGTAAGCATGTTCGGTGATCGATAACTTCATAAAGTGTTCACAGTATTCGGAAATTAACAGTTACACCATATTGCGATGAAGCGCCAATTATGTTGTATGTACTTTGCAAAGATTGTAGATGTGTGTTGTTTGTAATTTGGTTACTTATGTAAATATTTTCAATATCAATTTATTAATCAAAATGGGAATTAATAAAGTAAATATTATTAAAAGTTGAATGTTTTAAAAATTTTAAGAAAATATAAAAGAAAAATGTTTCTAAATTAGTTTAGGCATTAAATCAATCGATTAAAAGTTTGTCTGAATCAAACACAATTTGTGCACAAATTTTAAGTCAGAAAAGAGGAAGAAGGAAGGTTTGGAAAGTTTTTCCCAAAATAGTCGATAGATATGGAGTAGAAACGAAAAATTATGTCAGCTGCAGAAATTGTCAAAAACTGCTACTATATAACAATCAGTCAAATTGTAATTTAGTTAAATACAAATGCTATGTTTGAAAATCTGCATCTGAGAGTGGTTTAAAGGTCGACGTTAACGAAGCCACCAAAAAGATTGTTGAAAAACTAAATATGAAATGGGTAATGAGGAATTGTTGACCTTGTAGCATAGTAAAGGACGGTGAGCTCCAAGCAGTTTTGCAAGAATTTGCATTGATTGGAACAAAATATGGTGCCAACGTAGATATCGACAAAGTGCTTCCACACCCAACCACTATTTCGAGGAACGTTGCAGATTTTTACGAAAAATATTTTAAGATCGTAAAAAATAAAATTGCTTAGATTAAAGAAAAAAGCTTCGGGCTAACAACAGACATCACTTCAAAAGAAGCTATATTGCTTTGATAATCCATTTTTTGAAGTATGGAGTTTTGTCAGTTAGTTTACTTGGTTTGAAATCAATGGAAGGCGAAAGGTGTACAAATAGTTACTCTTTAGATTAACCACCCTTCATGTGTGGTAACAAAAAGCTGGGACGTAATCAACCAGATTCTCCAAAGTAAATGTGAACTTCACAGAATTGAGAGCATAAACATAAATTGTTTGAAAGCTGTGACGAAAACGCTTGAGCCATTTGAAGAATCTAGCAAAGCTTTGGAGGGGGAAAATTATGCCACATTACATTTAGTTTTGATTTACCATCACCAATTGAAAATAGTTGTGAAACAAATGTTAGCGATATAGATTCAGTTCAGAGCCTTCAAGAAAAGTTGCGGGTTTACTTAGAGAAAATAATAATGAATAAAACCACAACTTTTCAGAAAATAGTACTTTTCCTTTATTCCCCAACAAATAAGCTATTGCAATGTTCCTGTATAAATTGAGTTGCATTGTCTTAGCAACTCCAGTAAGTAGTGCATCTTCAGAACGAATATTTTCAGCTGCTGGAAACTTCTTGTCTGAAAAAAGGTCTACATTGGGCTTCAACGAGTCGGGGGTTAATAAGATAATGTTCGTACACCCTAACCTGCAAACAACCGAACTTGGCAGCGAATTTTAATAGAGAATTCATTATAAGGAGAATTTAAAAAATCAGTTTCTGTTATACTTCTTTGCAGACAAATAAATTTTATATTTTTTAAATAAATTTTTAAATACCTATTAAAAAAATGTTAATTTATTTCTAGATTTTGAGAATATGCAATAATCTAATTCGTTTAGATAACTAAAACTGGCCTAAACTTTTTTATTGTCACTCAATCCTTTATGCAAACAAAAAAAAAAGAATATCATGGTAAGCATTTTCTACCCTAATCCAGGTGCACACTGTGCAAGCCTCATAATATTTAAGTACTCGCATTGACGCGGCGTTTGCTACACCTCTGATATCATATTTAGTCCCTCCTGAAAAAGACCCACTTTCAATATGCTCGAAAAGGTATCCAAATCAGTTTCACGACATTCCTTATGAAAACCAGTATAAAATTTATTCTAATCAACCGAATATATTTTTTATATTCAAAGAGTGTGCCTTAGTTTCGAATACTTTTGTTTCTGTATTCTCGGTTGGCATGAATTCGAATACAGCATTTTACGCTCGCTTTCTTCTGTCCGTACCTTGCAGGTAATATTCATGTATAATAAATAGAGCAATATATTTATTTACTCTATTCGGTGCACACAGAGAGGAAATGAAGTAATGTATTTGAAAATATATGAATATTTTCGAGTATGTGAAAAAGCATACCCGTGCAGCGCTTCAGTGCATACACGAAAAGCACTTATTCCCTGATGCGTGCAAGTGCCAAAAATCATAATGCCAACATATACCCATCGTCCCATAAACTTTTGACTGCCAAAATGGAGTGCTATCCAAAACATGGTTTTGAAATTTCCGATATATCGGCGAAGGTAACTTTGCAAAGCTTGGTAAATCCCACTACAAAAAGTCTTTTAAAGCAGCAAAGAGATGTTTTAAAGGAATAGAAATGGCCCGAACTTATTTTGTGATATAAGCAGACGTTAGCTGATAGTTACGAAGAAGAAACTAAGGAGTATTTGTTTGCAATTTCTTTGGTTCCTGTGCAGCTCAAAAACGACAATTAACTTATTTGGCACAATCCACGCCCATCTTCTGTAGGATTTTGTAGGGCGATCAAACAAATTTTCAAAAAATAGAGTAAATCGCTAGCTGCAAAAGAAATAGATGCGATGGCAGCAACAGTTACAACACTAATCTGTGAAGAAGGCGCGGTAATTTGTGTCACCCATCATTTTCATTTGACGATATTTGATGGGAAAATTTTCCCAAAAATCGGGAATTCTTCTCCCCAACGTTGTGGAATTTGTGGAGGTTCCCCAACAATTATGAATGACTTAAGTGCAGTTTAAAAATTACAGTCGAAAGAAAGCCTTTATGAGTATGGCCTGTCAATATTGCACGCTTAGATAAGGTGTTTTGAATGTGTCCTTCATATTGCCTAGAAACTAAATGTTTGAAAATGGTAAACCAGAGGGGATTCCAATAAAGCCGTGAAAGAGGCAACAAAGAAAACCATTATTGACTGTATTCGAAAAAAGATGAGTTTGCTGGTTGATATTCCCAAGCCGGGATGTCGAACAACGAATGACGATAACACGGCTAGAAGATTTTTCCAAAAACCAAATCTAGCTTCAGCAATAACTAGTGTCATTGAAAACATGATAAATATTTGTAGTATTACATGCCATCGTCCCAAACAATAGCAATGCATGATCTCTTTCACTGTCTCCTTTTGTCGTCGTATCTTCTTATATCTTCTTTATCAACAAAGCTTTCAATTCGTCATCGCAGTGCAGAGGTTTTATCTTTAATGCCCGAGCCACTAGTCGATTCAAAAAATGAGGCAGATTCTGATTAAAACATTTATTGTTGATATTTTTCTGTAGAGCGTAAGTTTGGTCTGTCGAGAGAGGGCCCTGCTTTTCAATTGCCTACTGAGCCCATAGTAGCACCTGTTGGCAAGAGTGATTCTCCGTTTGATCTCCAGGCTGACGTTGTTTTTGGCGCTGATGCTGGTACCAAGATAAACAAAGTACTTCACCACTTCAAATGTGCGGTCGCCAACAGTGACGTTTTGTGCAAGACTCTTTGTTTGTGGACAGAAGATAGTTTGTCTTCCCCTCGTTCACCGCAAGACCCATTTTGGCTGCTTCTCTCTCTAGACTGGAGTACGCCGAACATACGGCACGTGTGTTGTGGCCAACAATGTCGATGTCGTCGGCGTATGCCAGCAACACGACACTTTTGTAGAAAATAGTGCCTTGACGGTTCAATTCGGCGGCTCGTATAATTTTTTCCAGTAGGAGGTTGAAGAAATCGTAGGATAGTGAATCACCCTGTCTGAAACCACGTTTGGTATCGAACCGCTTGGAGAGGTCCTTCCCAATTCTAACGGAGCTGGTGGTGGCGCTCAACGTCATACTACATAGCTGTATTAGTTTAGCGGGGACTCCAAATTCGGACATAGCGGGATAGAGGCAATTCCTATCGGTGTTATCAAAAGCAGCCTTAAAATCGACGAATAGGTGGTGTGTGTCGATATTCTTTTCGTGGGTCTTCTCCTGGATTTGCCGTATTGTGAAGATCTGGTCAATGGTGGACTTACCAGGTCTGAAGCCACACTGATAGGGTCCAATCAGCTTGTTGACAATGGGCTTCAGTCTCTCACACAATATGTTTGATAGGACCTTGTTTGCTATGTTAGTCAGGCTGATCCCGCGGTAGTTTGCGCAAATTGCAGGATCACCCTTTTTATGAATTGGGCAGAGCACTCTTAGGTTCCAGTCGCTTGGCATGCATTCGTCCGACCATATCTTACAAAATAGTTGGTGCATGCGAATTACCAACTCTTCGCCACCGGTTTTGAATAGTTCGGCAGACAGTCCGTCGGCTCCAGCGGCTTTGTTGTTCTTTAGTCGCGATATTGCTATTCGTACCTCATTTCGGTCGGGTGGTGGTATTACAATTCCGTCATCAGCGACTGGGTGTTCGGTGCCACCTTCGGCGTTTGCGCTGCCATCTCCACCATTCAGCAGCTGCGAGAAGTGGTTCCTCCATAACCTAAGCATGCCTTGGACATTTGTCACCAGATTACCGTTTTCGTCCTCGCAGGAACTGGCCCCGGTCTTGAAACCTTCAGTCTGGCGCTTGACTTTTTGGAAAAATTCTCGAGTCATGTTCCTGTCGCCCAGCATCTCAAGCTCTTCGCACTCACGTGTTTCTGCTTCTCATTTCTTGCGCTTAAAGAGACGTCTCTATTCCCTCTTCTTCGCGCGGTATCGGTCCGTCGTGGCGCGTTTTACAGTCGGCCGCAGGGTGTCTTGGTACGCCACGTCTTTCTCTGCAGTAGCCTTAGCGCACTCGTAGTCGTACCAGGTGTTACGTTGCTGTCGTTGGAAGCCAACCACCTGTTCAGCTGTGGTACGCATGCAGCTGGAAATGGAGCTGGAAATGGAGCTCCACTGTGCGTTTACATCGTTGAGTTGGGGAGTGTTCTGGTTGAGCTGGAGTGAGAGTTCAGTTGCGAAGCTCTTGGCTATCCGCTGTGATTGCATCTTTTCGACGAAGAGTTTTCGCTGCGTGCGTTGACGTGCGCGCTTTGCCATACATAGGTGTATGCGAACCTTGGCTGCACCAAGGTAGTGGTCCGAGTCGATGTTGGGTCCACAGATGGTGCGTACATCTAGCACACTGGATGCATATCGTCCGTCTATCACAGGGTAATCCATCTGAGAGCGCGGCAATTGATCAGGGGAAAGCCAAGTAGCTTTGTGTATATTCCGATGCTGGAATCTAGTGCTACTCACTACCATGTTCCGCGCAGCGGCGAAGTCGATCAGCCTCATACCATTGTCGGTGGTTTGGTCGTGGAGGCTGAATTTTCCGACTGTAGGGCCAAACACGCCTTCCTTGCCCACCCTGGCATAGAAGTCGCCAAGCACGATTTTAATGTCGTGGCGAGGTCAGCGCTCGTACGATTGCTCCAAGCGCTCGAAGAAGCGTTCTTTGGCCTTATCGTCCTTCTCATTCATCGGTGCGTGCACGCAGATCAGGCTCAGGTTGTGGGACCAGGCCTGAATTCGAAGGATGGCAAGCCGTTCGTCCACTGGTGTGAACTTAGAGACAAACTTTCGTAGCCTCTGGCCAACCACAAATCCCACTCCGAATTGGTGCTCGTTCCATGGCAGCTGTAGTAGATGTCGAAGGTAGCTCTTTGAGAGCTTCCCTGCCCCGTCCACCGCATTTCCTGGAGAGCGGTGATGTCAGTCCTGCATTTGTCGAGAGCATCTACCAGCTGGATAGTGGCACCCGTTCTGTAGAGTGTTTTAACATTCCAGGTGCATATCATCAGATCGTTGTCCTTATAGCATAAGCGGGGGTTGTCATCAGTAGAGGGAGTCAATATCCGAGGCTTCTCTGAACTTTTCATTGGAATGGTTTTTTTCCGTGGCGGGTTACAAGCCCAGCATGCCCTAATCTAGGGAGTTTGTTTGGTGGTGTCCCACTTCAAGGGGATGTAGACGCTGCCGTTGGTACCAATAGTACTCCTCCTCCACCGTCCCAGCCTTCAAGAAAAGTTGCGTTTTTACTTAGAGAAAATAATAATGAATAAAACCACAACTTTTCAGAAAATAGCACGTTTCCTTTATTCCCCAACAAATAAGCTATTGCAATGTTCCTCTATAAATTGAGTTGCATTGTCTTAGCAACTCCAGTAAGTAGTGCATCTTCAGAACGAATATTTTCAGCTGCTGGAAACTTCTTGTCTGAAAAAAGGTCTACATTGGGCTCCAACGAGTCGGGGGTTAATAAGATAATGTTCGTACACCCTAACCTGCAAACAACCGAACTTGGCAGCGAATTTTAATAGAGAATTCATTATAAGGAGAATTTAAAAAATTAGTTTCTGTTATACTTCTTTGCAGACAAATAAATTTTATATTTTTTAAATAAATTTTTAAATACCTATTAAAAAAATGTTAATTTATTTCTAAATTTTGAGAATATGCAATAATCTAATTCGTTTAGATAACTAAAAGTGGCCTAAACTTTTTTATTGTCACTCAATCCTTTATGCAAACAAAAAAAAAGAATATCATGGTAAGCGTTTTCTACCCTAATCCAGGTGCACACTGTGCAAGCCTCATAATATTTAAGTACTAGCATTGACGCGGCGTTTGCTACACCTCTGATATCATATTTATTCCATCCTGAAAAAAACCCACTTTCAATATGCTCGAAAAGGTATCCAAATCAGTTTCACGACATTCCTTATGAAAACCAGTATAAAATTTATTCTAATCAACAGAATAAATTTTTTATATTCAAAGAGTGTGCCTTAGTTTCGAATACTTTTGTTTCTGTATTCTCGGTTGGCACGAATACGAATACAGCATTTTACGCTCGCTTTCTTCTGTCCGTACCTTGCAGGTAATATTCATGTATAATAAATAGAGCAATATATTTATTTACTCTATTCGGTGCACACAGAGAGGAAATGAAGTAATGTATTTGAAAATATATGAATATTTTCGAGTATGTGAAAAAGTATACCCGTGCAGCGCTTCAGTGCATACACGAAAAGCACTTATTCCCTGATGCGTGCAAGTGCCAAAAATCAGAATGCCAACATATACCCATCGTCCCATAAACTTTTGACTGCAAAAATGGAGTGCTATCCAAAACATGGTTTTGAAATTTCCGATATATCGGCGAAAGTAACTTTGCAAAGGTTGGTAGATCCCACTACAAAATGGCTTTTAAAGCAGCAAAGAGATGTTTTAAAGGAATACAAATGGCCCGAACTTATTTTGTGATATAAGCAGACGTTAGCTGATAGTTACGAAGAAGAAACTAAGGAGTATTTGTTTGCAATTTCTTTGGTTCCTGTGCAGCTCAAAAACGACAATTAACTTATTTGGCACAATCCACGCCCATCTTCTGTAGGATTTTGTAGGGCGATCAAACAAATTTTCAAAAAATGGAGTAAATCGCTAGCTGCAAAAGAAATAGATGCGATGGCAGCAATAGTTCCAACACTAATCTGTGAAGAAGGCGAGGTAATTTGTGTCACCCATCATTTTCATTTGACTATACTTGATGGGAAAATTTTCCCAAAAATCGGGAATTCTTCTCCCCAACGTTGTGGAATTTGTGGAGGTTCCCCAACAATTATGAATGACTTAAGTGCAGTTTAAAAATTACAGTCGAAAGAAAGCCTTTATGAGTATGGCCTGTTAATATTGCACGCTTAGATAAGGTGTTTTGAATGTGTCCTTCATATTGCCTAGAAACTAAATGTTTGAAAATGGTAAACCAGAGGGGATTCCAATAAAGCCGTGAAAGAGGCAACAAAGAAAACCATTATTGACTGTATTCGAAAAAAGATGAGTTTGCTGGTTGATATTCCCAAGCCGGGATGTCGAACAACGAATGACGATAACACGGCTAGAAGATTTTTCCAAAAACCAAATCTAGCTTCAGCAATAACTAGTGTCATTGAAGACATGATAAATATTTGTAGTATTACATGCCATCGTCCCAAAAAATAGCAATGCATGATCTCTTTCACTGTCTCCTTTTGTCGTCGTATCTTCTTACATCTTCTTTATCAACAAAGCTTTCAATTCGTCATCGCAGTGCAGAGGTTTTATCTTTAATGCCCGAGCCACTAGTCGATTCAAAAAATGAGGCAGATTCTGATTAAAACATTTATTGTTGATATTTTTCTGTAGAGCGTAAGTTTGGTCTGTCGAGAGAGGGCCCTGCTTTTCAATTGCCTACTGAGCCCATAGTAGCACCTGTTGGCAAGAGTGATTCTCCGTTTGATCTCCAGGCTGACGTTGTTTTTGGCGCTGATGCTGGTACCAAGATAAACAAAGTACTTCACCACTTCAAATGTGCGGTCGCCAACAGTGACGTTTTGTGCAAGACGCGAGGACTCTTTGTTTGTGGACAGAAGATAGTTTGTCTTCCCCTCGTTCACCGCAAGACCCATTTTGGCTGCTTCTCTCTCTAGACTGGAGTACGCCGAACATACGGCACGTGTGTTGTGGCCAACAATGTCGATGTCGTCGGCGTATGCCAGCAACACGACACTTTTGTAGAAAATAGTGCCTTGACGGTTCAATTCGGCGGCTCGTATAATTTTTTCCAGTAGGAGGTTGAAGAAATCGTAGGATAGTGAATCACCCTGTCTGAAACCACGTTTGGTATCGAACCGCTTGGAGAGGTCCTTCCCAATTCTAACGGAGCTGGTGGTGGCGCTCAACGTCATACTACATAGCTGTATTAGTTTAGCGGGGACTCCAAATTCGGACATAGCGGGATAGAGGCAATTCCTATCGGTGTTATCAAAAGCAGCCTTAAAATCGACGAATAGGTGGTGTGTGTCGATATTCTTTTCGTGGGTCTTCTCCTGGATTTGCCGTATTGTGAAGATCTGGTCAATGGTGGACTTACCAGGTCTGAAGCCACACTGATAGGGTCCAATCAGCTTGTTGACAATGGGCTTCAGTCTCTCACACAATATGTTTGATAGGACCTTGTTTGCTATGTTAGTCAGGCTGATGCCGCGGTAGTTTGCGCAAATTGCAGGATCACCCTTTTTATGAATTGGGCAGAGCACGCTTAGGTTCCAGTCGCTTGGCATGCATTCGTCCGACCATATCTTACAAAATAGTTGGTGCATGCGAATTACCAACTCTTCGCCACCGGTTTTGAATAGTTCGGCAGACAGTCCGTCGGCTCCAGCGGCTTTGTTGTTCTTTAGTCGCGATATTGCTATTCGTACCTCATTTCGGTCGGGTGGTGGTATTACAATTCCGTCATCAGCGACTGGGTGTTCGGTGCCACCTTCGGCGTTTGCGCTGCCATCTCCACCATTCAGCAGCTGCGAGAAGTGGTTCCTCCATAACCTAAGCATGCCTTGGTACGCCACGTCTTTCTCTGCAGTAGCCTTAGCGCACTCGTCGTCGTACCAGGTGTTACGTTGCTGTCGTTGGAAGCCAACCACCTGTTCAGCTGTGGTACGCATGCAGCTGGAAATGGAGCTCCACTGTGCGTTTACATCGTCGAGTTGGGGAGTGTTCTGGTTGAGCTGGAGTGAGAGTTCAGTTGCGAAGTTCTTGGCTATCCGCTGTGATTGCATCTTTTCGACGAAGAGTTTTCGCTGCGTGCGTTGACGTGCGCGCTTTGCCATACATAGGTGTATGCGAACCTTGGCTGCACCAAGGTAGTGGTCCGAGTCGATGTCGGGTCCACAGATGGTGCGTACATCTAGCACACTGGATGCATATCGTCCGTCTATCACAGCGTGATCCATCTGAGAGCGCGGCAATTGATCAGGGGAAAGCCAAGTAGCTTTGTGTATATTCCGATGCTGGAATCTGGTGCTACTCACTACCATGTTCCGCGCCGCGGCGAAGTCGATCAGCCTCATACCGTTGTCGGTGGTTTGGTCGTGGAGGCTGAATTTTCCGACTGTAGGGCCAAACACGCCTTCCTTGCCCACCCTGGCATTGAAGTCGCCAAGCACGATTTTAATGTCGTGGCGAGGTCAGCGCTCGTACGATTGCTCCAAGCGCTCGAAGAAGCGTTCTTTGGCCTTATCGTCCTTCTCATTCATCGGTGCGTGCACGCAGATCAGGCTCAGGTTGTGGGACCAGGCCTGAATTCGAAGGATGGCAAGCCGTTCGTCCACTGGTGTGAACTTAGTGACAAACTTTCGTAGCCTCTGGCCAACCACAAATCCCACTCCGAATTGGTGCTCGTTCCATGGCAGCTGTAGTAGATGTCGAAGGTAGCTCTTTGAGAGCTTCCCTGCCCCGTCCACCGCATTTCCTGGAGAGCGGTGATGTCAGCCCTGCATTTGTCGAGAGCATCTACCAGCTGGATAGTGGCACCCGTTCTGTAGAGGGTTCTAACATTCCAGGCGCATATCCTCAGATCGTTGTCCTTATAGCATAAGCGGGGGTCGTCATCAGTAGAGGGAGTCAATATCCGAGGCTTCTCTGAACTTTTCATTGGAATGGTCTTTTTCCGTGGCGGGTTCCAAGCCCAGCATGCCCTAATCTAGGGAGTTTGTTTGGTGGTATCCCACTTCAAGGGGATGTAGACGCTGCCGTTGGTACCAATAGTACTCCTCCTCCACCGTCCTAAGTGCGAAAACCCACTTGACCTCGCACTTGACTTTGGTGAACCCTTAAACCGAATATGTCAGAGTGGCTTCACCAAAGCTCCCTCTCTCGTTAGCCCTGACCAGGGGTCCCAAATGGGTTGGTTACCACATCTTCACCTAGGTTGCTCAGGTTTCCAGGGAGCACCACGCGGAGGTGAGAGTTGGAAGATTTGAGAGACATGAGCCGCTAGTAGCAGGAGACCCTAACGTGAACATATCTACTCTTTACCCCCGAAAAGTACAAGACTAAAAAATTGAAGCTAATGCAGGAAGCAGAAGAAAATAAACAGAAACGACATGAAGAAAAAATTTACAATGTGGTTGCCAATCCAAATAAAATAATTATATACAATAATGAAATAACATATTTATTTAAAATGAAATAGTTAAAATTATATCAATGAAAGAAGTTTGTTTAATTTTTAATTAAGTTGTAGAAATTCTTAATTTTGTATAAGATAATAAAAAATTAAGGAACTATAACCCGAGAATTTATTAACTCCGTTAAAACCTGATCGCGCCGAGTGTTATTTTGTAATTGTTGATTTGATGTATCAGGTTCAAATAGAAAGTCCTCCTGTATTCTGGCTCCACCTGATTCAAGAATATCTTCATCGTTCTGTAGGCAACAAATATTATTATATTATTCATTAAACTCTAAACACAGATGTTTTTATAATTTTCATCTGTTTTTTTTTTACAACTAAACAAAAGTGCTGCCAAGTTTAACGTGGATCCGTAATTTGGATCGAAACCATTCCAATGAGATTGGATCCGATCCAGTACCATTGGAATACGGCTATTGTGTCAATAGCTGTATTCCAATGGCACTGGATCGGATCCAAATTAATGCAAAGCAACAACAAATTTGGATCCAGCTTCATTTTCAGATCCAATTATTAGATCCGGAAGTGTTCGGAAAGCAACAGTACGGAAAGTAGTGCCTGTGTTTGGCACTATTGGCAAAAGTTTAAATCAATCAAGCTGATGCCGATTATTGCTATATTTCATTGTTTTCAATTTTTATTTTAATATATTTTTTTAAATTTCATTAATTCAAAAATGTCTCAAAACTCTAAACACAGATATTTTTATATTTTTCATCTGTTCTTCTAGACAACTAAACAAAAGTGCAGCCAAGTTTAATGTGGAACCATAATTTGGATCGAAACCATTCCAATGAGATTGGATCCGATACAGTACCATTGGAATACGGCTAATATCAGTGTTCTCACAGCTGGGATTTTGAAACCGCGGCATTGGATCTGTAGTGGATATTTTGCATTACTTTTTGTGCTTTAAATATGTCTGGCAATAACATTTCTGCAATTGATACTGCAGCAGGAGATTAAATAAAGCATGTACTAAAAAAAACGTATGTTCTGTGACTAATTCACCATTTTGGAAGCCTTGCCAAATTCATTAAAAGGTATTTAAAAATACATTTGTATTATAAAATGTATTTTAGGAATATATTAAAATTTTTTTTTAAATTAATATCGTTTGTCAGCATAAAAATGCTGGCCCAGAGAATCATAACGGTGCGGGCGGAGAAAGATTTGCTGGTGTCGTCTGGGGTTAATAGAGGCTGTCCCCAAGGTGGCGTACTGTCTCCATTACTCTGGTGCATGGTAATCGATCCCCTGCTTAACGCCATTAATGACTCGGGTATCTGCGCTCAGGCATATGCGGATGATGTTGGCTGTCTTGTGACAGGTCCATCCCTTATGATTGTCTGCAGAAGGGTGCAGAGAACTCTGGATATGATTGACACTTGGTTCAGTGCGAATGGGCTATCGGCTAATCCTGTCAAGACTGGTATTGTCCTCTTTACCATAAGGAGAAAGCTTGATGGACTTATTCTGCCTACACTAAAAGGAGTCACTATCCAGATATCCAAGGCAATCAAATATCTTGGAGTCATCCTTGATAACAAACTTCTTTGGAAAGCACATGTCGAACTGAAGACATCCAAAGCACTGTCAGTTTTCTGGCAGTGTAAGGGTGTTTTTGGTAAGACATGGGGTCTTTCCCCTAGTAAGGTCCTATGGATCTATGGATATACAGCTATGGTAAGACCTATTATCACCTATGCATCGATGGTTTGGATGAGCAGACTCTCTCTTGTAGGGGTCAAAAAAGCTCTATCAAAACTACAACGTGCTGGTGCCATATGTTGTACCGGAGCATTTCCGACTACTCCAGTCCCGGCACTTGATGCTTTGGTGAATCTCCCGCCACTAGATGTCTTCATCCGCGGAGAGGCCGTTAAGGCCATCTGCAGAGTGAAACATAGTGGCCACTAGTATGGGGTGTGCGCGATGTTGGACGACGGCGCAGGCACTGAGATCGATTCTACAATCCTGTCTATGCCCCCGGACTCCATGTCGTCAACCGTCATAGTAGAAAAGCGGTACAATGCTGCCAGAGGCTCGTTCATGGTTAGATCCCGAGAACGAGCCCGGCAAACACTGCTGCCGTATTTTCACTGATGGCTCCAGGCGATGGACTTTGTTGTGGAAAACAGGTGGAAAGGCAAATCTATTTGTGCCTGCAGCGACAGCCAAGCTGCGCTCATGGCCTTGGATCGTCCGATCACCACTTCCACGATAGTCAGGTCCTACAAATCCAGGCTAAATTGTATTGGAAAACATAATAGTCTGTCGCTGACTTGGGTCCCGGGACACGCTGGCATTGCGGGTAACGAGACCTCTGACTCTTTGGCCAGGATGGGCTCCAAGGCTGTTTTTATTGGCCCTGAGCCTGTTCTGCCACTCCCTTCTGCTGCCATTAAAGCCACTGCAAACAAGTGGGTTGTTTCGACCCACAAGCGAGCATGGCGGGCTGAGAGAGGCTGCGGATGGACGAAAATTATGCTACCTGCTATCTCTGACCGATGGTCGCGGTTCCTTCTATCTTTAGGTAGGAGGGACTGCAGGCTGTTGGCTGGCGTGATGACAGGGCACTTTCTATGGGCTAGGCACATGGAAAGGATTGGCATATCAGACAGTGCGCTGTGCCCAGCCTGTGGAGAAGAAGACGATACGGCGGACCATTTTCTTTGCGTCTGCCCTGCCTTTGCTCGAATCAGGTTTGGGATTTTTGGCACTGATGTGCTGAGGAGTAACCAACTTGGCTCCTTGGCACCACAGGATCTACTTCTATTTCTTCAGAGGTCGGGTAGATTTAAAGCCGAGTAAAAGGGAACCTTAAGTGCAGTACAATGGATATATACTCTGTCTGAGTGCTGCGCTTACTAGATTGATCCGACAAAAAAAAGAAAAAGAAGCATTAAAAAATGGGAACATAGTAATTTATTTTGTGCAATTTTTTGCTCCCAAAATTGACGCAATGCGTATACATACATTCATACGTACATATGAACATTTTAGAAAAATTTGTCACATTGGGTTTTACTGGCTAATACATCAGGTTTTTCATTTGTATTTTGATTTATTTATTATCATTATTTATATGTATAACAATTCATTTATTTATATAATAACGTAAATGTATACGGATGTTATGTATTTTATATAATATTTTTAAAAAAATTTATTTAAAGTCGAACGTGTATAATTAAATTTAACCACTTGGATGGTAGTATTGTGGCATGCACCAGAAAGTCGCATTCCAGGAAATAACCCTTAATATCTACATACTCGTATATGGGAGCACTAAACTATTCCGGTCTATGTGGATGCCGTATAACGTTGCTGCAAAACTCCGATTACTTTGAGGACAGTCTATGGCACTGTCTTCTTAGCGAAGGGGTGTCCTATGATTTCTCAACAAGGGTTAACAGTTACATCAATATTAATCAATAAGTTTAATTCAGAACATTCTTATATACAACATATTTTAATCTTTATTATTCTTTATCCAGTTTGTTTTACAATACTTGTTTAACAAATTATGCTTCTTCCTATGTTCACTAAAAAATGAAATTATTTTTATTTTAAAATTAAGTCTGAAGGCGGCTTTCAAACACCCTTTTGTGCGTGCGAGTTCAACAATGGGGATGTTTTCTTCATAAATCATCATAAGGAGCATATATACGGTAATTTTCGGTAAGGTACCTGTAGCAGATGTCCCAAGAAGTAAAACCACGTGGAGAGTAGACATAACGCATTGACAATATATTAAAGAGTTACTTCTAACGTAACAAAAAGAAATTGCATAAGAATAAGAAATGGTAAACAGGAGATCGTGATATTCGTGTTGCCAACTCATATTACGGCAACTATTTCAACACTCCGTCTCAATACGAATATCCTGTTTAAACTATATACAAAAATATAATTTCAATTCACAAAATTCATTTTAGACCCATCATTTCAGTTAGTTTACAATTTTTATCTTTAGATAGGTTTTTCGTCCAGATATCAGCCACCATTCGATTAGTTGAGACCAACTCAAATTCAACATGTTTGTTTTTAGCAACTTCACGTACATAATAATGTTTTAAATCTATGTATTTTATTCTTGAATGACATACGAGTACATGATTTTTAAAAAGAGATTGAGAACTTAAATTACCGCCTTTTATTGCTATAGGCATGTCTTTTTCATGGAATCCAAGCTCTGTTAATAATTGCTTTAAATAAATAGCTTCTTTAGCGTTCGTACACAATGCCATGTACTCTGCTTCTGTTATACTCAACAATATAGTGCTCTGTTTTTTCGATTCCCATGCCACGGATCCGCCACTCATCTTGAACACATAGCCAGAATATGACTTTCTTTCTTTCATATCACCATCCCAGTCTGCATCCGCGTAGCCATATATTCGCTCACTGCTGGGGCGATATATAGTCTAAACTGCCAGGTTTTCGATAAATACCTCATAACGTGTTTGACTCCAGTCTGATGGTTTGAATTACCCTGTGCCAATTTGCTGACAGAATGCAGTATGTCAGGTCTCGTTCAGACCGCTAAATACATTAGTCCTCCAATCATTGACTGATAAGATGTCTCTTCAACTCTTTCAGCATGCTCGTCTCCACATCTGATATGAAACCCAGGATCCAAAGGAGTTGAAACAGGTCGACAAATCTTCATTTCGTACCTCTCCAATATACTTTCACCGTACCGCTCAATTTCCCAACCAAGGAAATAGGCCCTTGATTCACCAACTTGAATTCGCTTGCCACCTTTACCTTAATGAATTCAATGTCTTCTTTGACCGCGGTACCTATAATTAAATCATCAACATTGGCGCCATGCGCTTGCGCAGCAGTACAAAGCATTGTACAAAATGCGCGGCACAGCCGCTACGCGAAGATACGGTAGACGGTGATGGTTCTCGGTGCCGGAGGAATTGGCGAGACATGTGTTGTATGTCGGTGCCGCCAAGCCCAGCCGTGAAACGCTGTCGCGCAATGCCGCCTCAAAGCGCAGTCACCATGCGATTGTCGGAGGCGAAAAGGTATAAAAAGAACCCGAGTATGAGAGCTCGCACAGCATCCAGTTTTGAATTCCACGCTCCGATTGCTTTAATCCATATATTGCCTTGTTATTCGGAGCACAAGATGCAAATATTTTTCGCTGATGAAGCATTCTGGTTGCTGCATATAACATTCGTCAGACAAGTCACTGTTGAGATACGCCGTAGTGATGTCAAGATTATCTAGATGCATTTTTTGTGATACAGCCAAATCTAATATTGTTCGTATGTTGGCATATCTTATTAGTGGTGAAAATGTCTCCCTATAATTTAATCCGAACTGTTGGCTGCATCCTTTGGCGACTAGCCGCGCCTTAAATTGCTCAATTTCGCCGTTTTGGTTCGTTTTGATGCTGAATACCCATTTACAGCCAATTGCCTTTTGGTTCAGTGGTAGATTGACTAACGACCATGTGTTATTCTCAATCAGTGCAGCGTATTCTTTTTGCATTGCAGTTAACCATTCTCCAGAATACGCACTATCCTTTATATCACTTACTGATTGTGGAACCTTGACATTGTCACTGTTGTTCGCCAAATTAGCACAGTTGTATTCCATACGTGTACGCCCTGGCTTACCAGTTCTGATTAATTTTGGTCTTCCAGGCCCAATTCGCTTTAGCTCCTCGACATTGCTGCTAGGCTCATTTATAGTATCAGCTGCTCCATCATAAGGCTCACCTGATATTACTGCTTGCACTGTATCATCATTATTGACTGCATTGTTGTTCAGATCTTTCAACAACTCCGATAGTTGATTAGCTTCTGAACCCATAAGCGTAATTTCATCAAACTTTACGTCTCGTTTGTGAACGTAAATCATACAGTTGGTAATACATCCTCTGCCTTTTGGGCGGAACTTCCGATTTTGCGTTTTGTCTAATGCAATAGCTAAACACTTTCATTTTCAAATGCTTTACGCTCGGCTTGATTCCGTGCCACATTTCGTTTGGAGTTGTATTTCCCAATACTTCTGATGATGTGCGATTCCGCAAGTATACTGCGATTGCCGTTGCTTCTGCCCAAAATGTTTTCTCCTAGTCAAGCATGTACTACATCGATCTGGCCATTTCGACCAGTATACGGTTCGCTCGCTCTGCCACTCCATTCTGTTGGAGTGTATGTGGAACCGTCAGTTGACGCGCTCTCCCGTTTAACTTAAAAATTGGTCGAACGCGGTATTTACAAAATTACCACCGTTGTGTTTACGAATA
This sequence comes from Clusia tigrina, assembly GCA_920105625.2. Taxonomy (NCBI): domain Eukaryota; kingdom Metazoa; phylum Arthropoda; class Insecta; order Diptera; family Clusiidae; genus Clusia; species Clusia tigrina. The sequence continues at coordinate 142,709,871 of OV050032.1, forward strand.
GTTTTAATTTTTCGACCCGTTTTGCATTGAACAAGATTTTTGAATGTTTTAAAACAATCAAGCACTTTGTCTATCGATTTCATAAAATAAATAAAAATTTTCGCGATTATCTTCGACAAATGTCAAAATATATCGCGACCCACCGATCGACTGGGTATTAAATGGTCCACATACGACAGTATGAAACAATTCCAATAGATTGTCTGCTCTATTTTTTAATGTTTGAGGATGAAGATGGCTGTACGCACACTTTACTTTTCAAATACGAAATGCATGAAAACTTTTCAGGCATTTTAAAATTTTTCAAATCAAGCACAATTTCTTTTCTTAAAATTCACATACCTGTAATGCCCACCATACAGATTCATCGCCACACAAGAAAATTGATTCGAGTTGGTTTCTAAAAATGTACAAGTTGTTCTCTTTATATGCTTTGAATGATATCGTATTATTTTTTCTATTTCTAATGATCGAACAAATGTCCGTGAAGGTCATCTCTGCACCGTACTCCACGCTTTTGCTAACGGAGAAGAAATTTGCTTGTAAGGAAGGCGCATATAAAAACGTCTTTGAGAGTAAGATTGCAATTTGAAATTTTAATTTTTACCTCTCCTCTCCCTTCTTTGTCTATAAATTTATTTCCCGCGACACTGACTTTTTGTTTCCCGATTATAACACATGTGCGACGTCGCGCCACTGTCGATGTACCAAACCGACCAATCTAGCGTGCGCTTTGTATCATTTGAACTAGACAAAAGTGTATCAAAATATGACTGGTGTTTGTCTTTTTATTTTACCGCGGTGTCTCTACAGTTGTTCGCGAAGTGTACTCTCTTATTGCATTTATAGCACTTGACGTTGTTGGTGCCTAGCTCTAGCGTTCGTATTCTTCTAAGAGTTTGACCTTGAGTGCGCTGTACTCGGGCAAAGTATCCCTCGTTTCCATGGCAATAACGATGTTTTCGTACTGCTTTGGCAAACTGGACAACAGTATAATGGCCAAAATTTCGTTTCCCAGTTCAATGTCCACTTCGGTCAACGTGTCTACTATGTCAGTAAATGAATTCAAAAGCGTTGGCACAATATCGTCATCCAATATACGGAGTATGTTCAGTAAGCTCTTGTATAGTCACCTTTCTTGCAGGGCCTTTTGGTTTATATAAGTTAAGTACTCTCCTGAGCAAAATCTATAATAATAAAAGAGTTTAAATTATTTTATATTATTTTATTATTTGTATTATTATGGTAGTCCTTCTCCTTCGAGCTCCTGCCAATCAAAAGATGCGAGCTCTCATACTCGGGTTCTTTTTATACCTTTTCGCCTCCGACAATCGCATGGTGACTGCGCTTTGAGGCGGCATTGCGCGACAGCGTTTCACGGCTGGGCTTGGCGGCACCGACATACAACACATGTCTCGCCAATTCCTCCGGCACCGAGAACCATCACCGTCTACCGTATCTTCGCGTAGCGGCTGTGCCGCGCATTTTGTACAATGCTTTGTACTGCTGCGCAAGCGCATGGCGCCAATGCTCTTTTCGTATGTTTTCTCGCGTACCGAGAACCAGCACCGTCTATCGTGCCCTTGCGCAGCTGATGGCAGCGGATGGCAGCAGACCCTGTTGCAGCACATTTCGTACAATGCTTTGCACCGCTGTGCTAGCGCATGGCGCCAATGCTCTCAGTCTTGTGTTTTCCCACGCACCGAGAACCAGCACCGTCTACCGTGCCCCTGCGCAGCGGATGGCAGCAGACGCTGTTGCAGCGTATTTCGTACAACGCTTTGTACCGCTGCGCAAGCGCACGGCGCCAATGACATGCAACGCGTATGTTGCTAACTCCTCCCCCCCTTAAGATCAGCCGTCCTCTGCTGACGGGCGTCCCGCCTTCGGGTACTACCACGTATTCTGATATGATTGAAAATATCCAAAGTTTTCCTTGTCTCTCTTTCTAAAATTGGTCACGTGTGAGGACCAAAATCACGGCAACAAAGCAGGACCCATCACGCCCCGACCCTCTAGAGTTTTTAAGAATGGACAATAGCTGGAGACGACCAGGAAAGAAGATTTGAAGCTTTAAGCAGTTTCAAATGAGAAACACTTCCTTTTTAAAAAAAATTTCAAGTTCGACTTTAATATCATAAACGTTATAAATTTAATCGATGTATTGCCCATATGAATTGAATGAGGTGATTCGAGTTGCTGCTGGTAAGAGTGCTTGTAAGGGAAGTTTAAGAAAATATGCCCTAACCTAGGTTGTCTTTGTGGACTAATCGGCCATCCACCAGGATACTCGATCCGAGGTCTGCGCCTACAGTCTTCTGGTTGTAAACTTTTGATAGTTTGTTTCCAAGCCTTTTATTTGCCTTAACAAATACCTTGTTTCCTGTTTTGAAAAATTTCGTTTTTCGCAGCCGGTTGAAATATTGGAGTATAGTTTGTTGCGTAACTCGTAATCTGGCTTCCACCTCGCTTCTCATTACCTCGGAAATAGAATGAAGTATGTCGACAGGTCTCTGATTAGTAAAAGAGTGGATTGTGCGGTTATACCTGGATACCGCTAACAAAACTAGCTCACCTATATCCGAGGAATAGTCCGCTGCTTTGAGACATCTTGAAATCTCCGTCAATGTGCAGTGGAAGCGTTCCACCTGTCCATTAGATGTGCTGTGAAGGGGCGGAACTGCATGAACGCTAGCATCGAACTGATTTTGTAGCAGTGACCTTATAGTGTTAGAAGCCACAGGATACTTTAAGGATACACGTACCACAGTACGTGTATCCTTAAAGACATTGAGGGTTTCCAGTAGGGGTCCTTTGAGGTCCACTATACTTCTGGATCTTATGGGTTTTACAATGGCAAACTTGGAGAACTTGTCTTGGCATGTGAGGAAGTGGTGACCTGCCGTGGAATAGATATCCAGATGCAAAATTTCGCCCGGATGCGTGGGAATAGGGGTTTTGCCTATTTGGGTTGCGTGTGGGTGTCGATTGTACTTGCCTTCCTGACATATGCGGCAGGCAGATGCCAGCTGCTTGAATTGTTTACGGACACCGGGGAAATATGCCATCCGCAACACCTGACGTGTAGTTTCATTCGGCGAACGATGGGCTCTGTTGTGCTCTCTGGCTAGGATTTCTTGTTGCTCGCTTGGGTTGGTGATATCCTTTAACCTTCTCTCACTGAATCGGAACTTCACGGATGGGAAGAGATCCGGCAAGGTGTCCTCCAAATATTGCAATGTAACTCGATCGCAATATATTCCATTCACAACATTGACGTTAACGGACTCGTTCAGCAGCTGGGGCAAGTCCGAAGGTGAGGCATAAGTTAGGACATGCCTGAGCTGCTTCTGGAAACACTAGAAGGAAGTTTTCCTCGACTTCTCTGTACCTTGAGGATAAGCTGATTTCTGAAGCAATTGACGGGGTTATCGACAGTCGGTATAGGAGATCCCAGCGACTTTTCAGCGCTTATATTGGTTTCACGTTGCTTAGGTTTCTTCATTATTGCATTTATGTGCTGTCGTGAAAGCGCGTCCGCGACAACATTGAGTCTTCCTGGCTTGTAATGGAACAATGGGGCGAACTCCTCAATGAAGGATCGCCATCGTTTCATCTTCGAGTTAATATTTCTGTCCGAGAGAGCGAATGTAAGGGGTTGATGGTCTGTAAAAATATTTAGGTTCTTGACTCCGTATAGGTAGTTTCTCAGCTTCTGCAATGACCAAACAATTGCAAGCAGCTCTCGCTCATTAGTTGCATAGTGCTCCTCTGTATCGGAGAGAGTGCGCGAGATCATGGTAATGGGCCGACCTCCCTGCGATAGTACAGCCCCTAAGGCATCGGATGAAGCATCCGTGGTTAGATCGAATGGTTTTCCGAAATCCGGATAGAGAAGCAAAACATCCTCTGATGCAAGTGCTGACCTCACACGCCGAAAGGCGTCTAATGCATCCGCATCGAGGACAATCGAAGTGTTTTTAGACTTTGATGCGCCTATATGACCATTCTTCCCCCTCAGATACCTGGTTAGTGGCTTGGTAATCCGAGCATAATCCTTGATGAACCTTCTATAGTAGCCCGTCAAACCTAAGAAGGATCTTAAGGCGCGAAGGCTGTGGGGCTGCTCAAAATCAACGATATCCCTCACCTTGTTTGGGCAAGTTTTTATACCAATGTTGGAAACAACAAATCCCATGAACTCTACCTCCTTTTTAAAGAACCTAGACTTTTCTCTAGTGACTCGCATATTAGCCTGGAATAACCTGTCCAAGACCCTGCGTAGATCCGTAAGATGCGTTGTTGCATCAGGAGAAAATATGATCACGTCATCCATGTAAACATAACAGCTCCTTCCAATCTTCTCCCGGAGTACGTCATCAATAGCTCTTTGGAAGATACTAGGGGCGTTCTTAAGGCCCATGGGTAGACGGCAATATTCATACTTGCCATTATTTATTGAAAAGGCAGTTTTCTCCCGGTCCTCTTCTGCTAAAGCGATCTGGTAGAAGCCATTTTTTAGATCGATAGTTGAGAAATATGTAGATTTTCCCAAGTTTGCGAGAATGACCGAAGTGTCGGGTATTGGATATCGGTCGCTGATGGTTTTATCATTTAATGGCTTAAAATCCAAAACCAATCGCAGTTTCCTGTCCCCGTTTTCATTTACTCCTTTCTTGGGTACTACCCAGAGGGGGTTATTAAAGGGGGACCGAGAAGGTCGTATGATCCCGTCCTCGAGCATGCTACTTATTTCCTTATTTACGAATGTGGTGGCTGCAATGGGGTAAGGATATGATCGGGCGTAAACTGGATCATTGTCTGTAGTTCGGATGGTTGCAAGGATGTTGGTGTTGAACGGCAGGCCCTCTCTGGGATCCGCAAACACTCCATTCAGATCAATCAGGAGTTGCTGGAATTCCGTAGTGGCCTCAGAGGGAATTTCCGTTTGATCGTTGCTGCTGGTATGCTCTTCTTCCTCGTTCTCGTCTATGATGGAATCTGTGTAATTCACCCCTTCACACTCCTGAAAGAGCAGCGTTTCCATTCCCCGGGCATGGCTGAGTGTTCCCACGTCTAAGTTGACACAAGCCGAGACGTCCGTTAGCAGATCAAACCCGATTATAGCGTCAAAGGTGTTTAGAGTGGGAAGCATGTAAAAGGTAGAAGTCCTTCCTAGCACATTTATTCCACATTTCCTAGTGACAGGAACACTCCCACCACAGTTTTGACCTTAAATGGTTTGATTACCGGCTTTATTCCCCGCAGGCCAGGGATATCCCTAATATAATTCTTGGCAGAGCCGGTGTCTACCAAGAACTTTAAACGCTGTGATGCTAAGGTCATTTGAAGGTATGGGAGGAGTGACCTCCCATCCCTAAAAAATTCACCTCGTCGAAAGTTGTTTCTCCCTCAACATCGGCACCGGGGTCATCCCGTCTGTACTTTTGGTTGCGACGACGACCTTCACCCCGGAGGCTTCCATTGGCCCAGCCACCAGGAGAAGAATTACTTAACTCAGCGTCCAGGAAATTGACTCTTGGGTGTTTCGAATCGTGTGAAGGTGGTAGCGGCGAGTGTGGCCTTTTTGTAGCTGGATCCCTCCCTTGAAATTGCTGGCTATCCGAGTATCCCTTCCGCATATGAGGAGCGCCGATAGAAGCTCCAAACCGGTTTGCATTGAAGGGATTTCGTGGAGGAGCGTCTATGGCGGGAATCGTAGACGGATTGTCCCATCGGGGTGGAGTTCTTGGCTGGGCGATGCCCCCAGTTCTTTGACGACCAATGGCAAGTCGAGCTGAGTCGGGCTGATACATCCTTATAGGCTGCTGGTTGACGCTATAATTGAAGGAGGGGTGCATTCCCTGGGGCCCCCGTCGCTTCCATGACTGGTCTATATGGGCTCTGGCTGTGTTTATTTCTAGCTCCAAGGCCAGAGCGAGGGCTGCCGACATATCCGGGGGACTAGCACAAAGAACTGATGAACTCATGGGCTCGTTGAGCCCCGAAATGAATACGCTCCTAGCCAGGTTCCTGTGCTCTTCATTCAGGATTTGCTTCCGCGATGCATCACCAGAATTGCTCATGTCGTTCTGGCTGGTTAGAAGGGTGAGCCTCTTCTGAATCTCGTCATAATACTTAGAAACGGACCATCCCCTTTGCCTGAGACTCAGCATTTCTTGTTGAAGCGCGTATGAGGGTCTTCTGTCTGCATATGTAAAATCTAACCGAGCCAGTATTGCGTCAAGGTTAGTAGGGGTATTGAAGGATGTTAGGAGGGCATCGGCCTCTCCCATTACCTTGCTTCGGATCAGGTGAACGGCCTGGTAATGGCGAGGAAGACCTTCCGAACCTGTGAAAGGGGCGTAAGCGCTAGTGACAGATCTCCGCCAAGAAGCGTACTGCGTCCTGCTTCCACCAAACTCGCGAAGGGCTTGAATGAGCACGAATGAATCAACCTCTTCACCCTCTCGATCGAACGTAACATCGTTATAAACTGTGGGAAGTACTGCCGGTTGTCCAAGGATCTGCAGTTCTTTTCGGAGTTCGCATATCTCGTTGCGACTCTCAGCAAATCGTCGGTTGCTTTCTTCAGTCAAAGAGGAGAAGGCGGTGTTGATCATAGCCTCAAATATAGCCAAATCACCGCGGGGTTGGTGCGCTGCTTCGTTGTGCGCCATACTACAGTCTAGAAGCGCACTCTACTTTGCGATGAACGGTACTAGAGACCTGACTGAACGTGGCCTGTGCTGGTCTTCCCTGGTTACAGCGGAAGTCCTTGGTGTGGTGAGCCGTGCACCGTCTTTTTCGGATGCTCTCTACGTCACCAAGAATGTGCTAGAACTTATGGTTGGGCTGTGCAACGCCTTTTGGGTAGTTCTAAAAATTTAAAGTTTTATTATTTAAAAATTTTTTATTTTTTTTATTCATTTTTTTAAATTAAAATTTTGTTTACGTTAAACCTGGAGGGTCCCGTAGGAATCGCAGATTTTAACGCAATATAGCACCACATATCGCCATTCGTGCTTTATACCGGTGAACGTGAAGATGGGCTATGCACCACCTTTTTCGGTCGCACCGTGTTTAATAATAAACCTTGCGAATGGTCAATACGCAGCGAACCGCCTTTTTCGGTAGCGCTAAAAATTTATTATTAATTATAAATTTTTATTTATTTGTACTAAAAACTGGAGGGTACCGTAGGAATCGCAGATTTTACCTCAATATACACCACGTATATGTTACAAAAACTGGAGGGTCCCGTAGGAATCGCAGATTTGCTTTTTTTTATTAACCCCTCTCAAGGGTATGGTAAGAGCCTGGGCAGCGACTTTTTCGCATGCCCCACGCTTACGACACAAAAACTGGAGGGTCCCGTAGGAATCGCAGATTTGCTTTTTTATTCACCCCTCTCAAGGGTGGGTTATGAGCCAGTGCAGCGACTTTTTCGCATGCTCCAAGTTGGGTGCCAGTGAAGTACTCTCCTGAGCAAAATCTATAATAATAAAAGAGTTTAAATTATTGTATATTATTTTATTATTTGTATTATTATGGTAGTCCTTCTCCTTCGAGCTCCTGCCAATCAAAAGATGCGAGCTCTCATACTCGGGTTCTTTTTATACCTTTTCGCCTCCGACAATCGCATGGTGACTGCGCTTTGAGGCGGCATTGCGCGACAGCGTTTCACGGCTGGGCTTGGCGGCACCGACATACAACACATGTCTCGCCAATTCCTCCGGCACCGAGAACCATCACCGTCTACCGTATCTTCGCGTAGCGGCTGTGCCGCGCATTTTGTACAATGCTTTGTACTGCTGCGCAAGCGCATGGCGCCAATGCTCTTTTCGTATGTTTTCTCGCGTACCGAGAACCAGCACCGTCTATCGTGCCCTTGCGCAGCTGATGGCAGCGGATGGCAGCAGACCCTGTTGCAGCACATTTCGTACAATGCTTTGCACCGCTGCGCTAGCGCATGGCGCCAATGCTCTCAGTCTTGTGTTTTCCCACGCACCGAGAACCAGCACCGTCTACCGTGCCCCTGCGCAGCGGATGGCAGCAGACGCTGTTGCAGCGTATTTCGTACAATGCTTTGTATCGCTGCGCAAGCGCACGGCGCCAATGACATGCAACGCGTATGTTGCTAACTTATATGCCCTTGAGCCTCGACCACGCTTCGGCTGACGTTTTGAAAATCTTAATGTGATTCAACTGATTAGGTATGACTGACAAAACCATTGTTGCTAGGGCCTTCTCATCCAGCAATTCCCACTCGCATTTTTCCCTTAGACGCATTTTTCTCAGCTTATTTGATACCACTTTCAACAACTCTGTACAAACTAAGACACCGCGCATCTGGACACACCCAGGAGTCATAGTTGTGTTCATCCAATTTTTCAATGGCATTTACACTCGATTCCATTGTTGAGTTTCACTTTGCCACGTTTTGTATAGAACTTTCTTTATCCAAAAAAATTTTTATATCTGGTTTTTTTTCGGAAAATCTTTCTCGATCTTCTTCTTTCTTTCTTTCCATATTCTTGTCTCAGGCATTTGGACACACCACGCCTGGGCGCATAACCTATTGTAGCAGATGTCCCAAGAAGTAAAAATACGCGGAGAGTAGACAAAACGCATTGACAATATATTAAAGAGTTACTTCTAACGTAACAAAAAGAAATAGCATAAGAACTAGAAATGGTAAACAGGAGATCGTGACATTCGTGTTGCCAACTTATATTAATACTGCTACTATTTCAACAGTACCTTGAATTGATTATATTAGAGTCAGGCGTGGCCTCGACCTGATTGACCTCATTTCTTGTGCATGGCTTTATAGCGTCAATATACATACTAATATAAATTTTCGCCCAAAAATATTGTATAGGTCGTCAATTATAAAAATATATCAATAGCAAGGCTGTAAAAAGAACCCAAACATTTTTTGTTTGGTGGAAAATTTTGGTACCCGCAACCTTCCTGTGAACTTTCGTTGATAAACCTTCTATAGGACTCTAGCAACGATTTTTGGTTAATTTTGGGCGTGGCAATGCGCCCATATTTTGAATGCATGCTAGTACCTAGTGTGTACAGCTACTAATTTGTATTCATATATCATCATTAGAAGCATACATAGGGTAATGTTTTTAAAGTGGGATCCCCAAAGCTCATTATATGGAAGGAAGTCTTGTCCTTTATCTGATCGACCCTATTTCGTGTGCATGGCTTTGTGGGGTTAATAGACGTACTAATATATAATTTCGTCCATAAATATTGTATAGGTCGTAAGTTATAAAAATATATCAATAGTGGGTGTGGCTGTAAAAAAAACGCGCCCATTTTGCGTGTGGCACCCGTAACCTTCCTGTGAAATTTCGTTTCGTGATAAATCTTTAATAGTGGACGCAATAGTATTATGATCCCCATATTTTGCATACACACTATTATGTGTGTTTATAAGTACACTTTTTGCCAATTTTTATTCCGATAGCATCAATACGAGCATTGGTAGGCTAATTTAAATTTTAGACCCGAAAGTTCCTGATATCAAAAGTGGGCGTGTCTTTTCTCTGACCAACCTCATTTCTTTCAGATAGCTTTATAATGTCCGTAAAATTGAAATTCATAAATATCGTATGGATCCTAAGTTATGAATGTTTGTTAATTGTGGGAGTGACAGTTAATATATTCCGCCCATTTTCTGCATAGTGCATACTAGGACCCACATCTACATAACTACCAAATTGCGTCAATATTCCGTCAATTGGACCGAAGTTAGTCTTTTTAAAAAAAAAAGGAAAAAAATTCCTTATATGAGAGGTAAGTGTGGTCTTTGTCCAAATCGGCCCATATAGCAATCTGATTCTGTATCTTTGTCCAGACTATACTTTTGCAAAATTTCATTAAGATAGCTCTAACGGTGTGGAAAAAAAGTGGCCACAGACGGACGGACAAAATAAAAATTGCTTAGAAAGTGATTCTGATCATATCTGTATATATGTCCACACCTGCCACGCCACCTACTTGGAATCACAAACTTAGTATACACTTTTTATATTTTTTAAAGGTGAAGAGTATAATGAATTGACTAGCAGATATATACGAAACCAGTAGAGCTTAAAAAAAACGATACTCTTTGTGGAAAGTCACGAAAAACATAGAAATATTAACGATTCATCCAATTAAAATGGCTAACGATAGCTGGATCAAAAACAACTGTGAAAAGGCTTACTCTTTTGCAGATCACCTTATGAAAACCATTTCTTTAATGACGGTGCAGAAATTGAAAAAATCGAAAATAGCAACTAAGAGGCCACGTCAAGCAGTCTGCAATGTACACACTGTGAAGTAAAAAGCGAAATAAATAATCTGAAATTGAAAAAACTCCAGGTTTTGATCCGCAGAAATCTTAAAAGAGTTGCCACAGATATGTGTTGAAAATCTAACAGCTTTGTATACAAACTATACATTAAACTTCGACATGACAAAAACATCTGGAAAGTGCTTCTCAAATCAGGTAAAGTACCGCAAGACCTATTTCCTTGTTTCCGATACTATCAACGATTTTTGATAAACTGCTATATAACAAACTTAAACCAATTATTGAAGAAAAAAACATAGCAATGCACCAATTTGGTTTCAAAAGACAACATTCAACTATTGATCAAGTTCACATGATCGTGAAGTTATTGAAAACTCATTTGAAGAGAAAAGAGTTTTCCTTGCTGTATTTTTGGATGGCTTTCGATAAAGTTTGGCATGAAGGTCTGCTCCTAGGCAGCATCCTAGGGCCCCTACTACCATGTTACAGCAACATTCGTTGATGATACAGTAGTCATAACTACTAGTGACACAGCGTAAAATCTCAGTAGAGAAACTCCAACGTGCCGTGAACTAAATATTAAACTGGACAAAGAAATGGCGTATTATGATAAACAAAACAAAATCAGTTCACATCGATTTAATGAATGTTAGTTACACGCCACTCTCTATAAATGGAGTACAAGTAGCAGTCTAATGCGGTCCACACACGGTACATCATTATCATTCTCGTTCGTTTACAAGATGAATGAAGCCCCGCCACAGACGAGTGATCAAAATCGAAAATCATCATTTTTGCATAGTCGTCGTTGAGTGAGGTCGTCATGTCGCTATCGGATGATGAAGTTTGTGTGCGCTACCGCTCGTATTGTGCAAGAAAAAATGTGTAAAGAAAAAGAAAAACCGATTTTGGATGAAAGAATGGCACAAAAAAATAGTAGAATAGCATTCAAGGAACTCCAGCAGAAACGCCTTTTCATTATTTTTATCCGCATACATCTTCACACATTGGCAGTCAAACTCAAATGACGAAAATTTACATGTAAATTGCCTACAAACGACAATCATCCATATATCATAATCAAACTCATAATAAAATTTACCCTCAAAGTCAAAAGGATTTTGATTTTCGACGTTCAATCAGTGATCACAGCGAAATCAGGTCTGTGTGACACATACATTGTTGCGATCGTTGTTTTTGGCGTCTACCGTCTATATGTTTGTTTTGCTTCTCTCCTTCTTTTGTTCCTTCCACTTGTCCGCTTTACTAGTGAATGCAGCCAGGTTAAAACCTACCAGACGATTCTGAGGTACAGATGGCGCTGCCTCAGAATAGTAAAAATTCCAAAGAAAGGAAACTGACCGACTCGACCGCTGGAGCGGTCAATGATGGAATAGTGGAAGGGCCGAGAAAATGGAAAAGATACGGTTTCAGGAGAGAAGAAAAAAAATCATTTAAGGCAGTCTAGTGCAGATGTTCGTTGGTGCAGGTCTGATTTTGTGTGGATAGTCTCTCGTCTCGTCCGTGGTCCTGTTATTTATTCGGATATATTTAAAGTGTGAAAGATTCCAAAAAATTTTTGAATTCAATTACAATGTACATGTCTAGAAAATACACGTTAAAATTTTGAATCAATTTAAAGTGTTAGTTTAGTTTAAAGAGTTGACGTTAGGAAGTTTACCTTGATTATTGATTGTGCTGAATAGATCCATAACCGCTTGTTTCCGGCCCATCCCATAAGAGGGATAACTGATTGTTTCCGGCCCATCCCATTCGAGAATCGGAGGAAAAAGGAGGCTGCCGCCCGCCCCCTAGAGATAAGTATATATTTATTTAAGTTATTAAGTATACGCGTATATGTATGTTATTTATTTAAGTGCAAGTAGAATGTTTAGTTATGTTTAATTTTATGTTGAAAATGTTAGGCTAAGGCGGCAAATATGGGGCGGGCTCGCTTGTCGTCGTAGAGGAGGATGCCCGGCAAAATGGTGAGTTGAAGTTCTTTTTTTTTTGTAGTGTTGTCCCACCCGATGCAGTGTGGCGGGTTAAGGACCACGACCATTGCTGTGAGCTAGCCGTGGCCACCACATTGCATCATTCTAGTGGTGCGGTAACAACATGCATATTTTCTCTCTTTTTCACACATACTATTATACGAGTATATGAGTATGATCATGATATATCGTCTATGGACTACTTAACAATGCAAAGTATTTGGGTATGATATTAGACTTAAGGCTCCGATGGTGTCAACACATAAAAAATAAAAGAGAAGGATTAGAAATAAAATACAAGAAATTCAGCTGGTTAATTGGGATAACATTTCCACTCTCTACATACCACAAACTTTTGTTATATAACAAACTCTTGAAACCTGGAGTTATGGCATTCAACTTTGGGGATGCACCACACAAATCAATATCCAAATAATCCAAACATTTCAAAACAAAGTTCTACGTAACATAGTTAATGAACCCTGGTATGTAAAAACGGCAGACCTCCACAGAGATCTTGTCGTTCAAATAGTAAACAGCGGAATACCCAAAGTCGCAACCTCATGAACATGAAAATCGAAACTTTCTGAACCAGACACAACGAACGACGTCTTAAGAGGACGAAGATCAGAGACCTAACCGATTAGCGTTGTGTATCATCCACTCTTATTTTTAACCAAACTTAAATTGCTCGTAAGTTGTTAAAGATTACTATGCACTTATCACTATATCACAAAAAAAAATGTATAATTATTTACAATAGATTAGACATTTTGTGGAATTTCATCTATTCTACAACCGGTTTCAAGATCAATTACAAACTCATTCAATGTATGTTCTGGTGCATCATTTATATATGTTATCCAATACTAATACTATAACAATACCACATTTTATAGGATCACATTATTTGCTTTTATTGTCAGATTCTGAGCTGATGCATGTTCTTCACCTGAATCATAGTACAGTTTTTTTTAAAACCAAACAGTGATCCAATGCTTCGCTCTTTATTAAAGTAGATCTGCAGATGAATATATTTCGTTTGCATTAAATTTTTATTTGCTAAAACATACAGAGTATAACTATTTCCTGTTCTATTTTCAATATATTCAAGCAATACAGATTACTACAATATACAATATTATCGAATTCGTAAGATCCAGTGAGAATTTAAATTATATGGTCAACAATAGGAAAAACTTGATATGATGTTCAACAGATCGAAGCAACGTAAGGAACTACATAGCAATTGTGAAACAGGGCACTTTTGCTAAGTTACTCGATCATATTATTAAAAAAAAAAGGATTAAACCATGTAAAATACTCAATTTTAGATTACCAAAATGGTTTTCTGCTTGGTAATTCCACGTGTACAAACTTGACTTTGATTTCAAGAAATATTCTTGTAGTTTTTAATAATAAGAACCAATTAGATTTATACTTTTCAAAAGCATTTGATAAGTTGATCACAGCATTCTTCTTAGATAATTGAAAAAAATGGCTTTTTAGGCAATCTTATAAAATTCTTTAATAATTTCCTAACCAATAGAAAATTATTCGCAAAGATTGCTATGTCCTTGCCTTGTCTGGTACACCACAGAGGACACATAGTGGTCCTCTTTTATTTTCAATTTTCATAACTGATTTACCTCATTGTTTTAAATATTCAAAAGTTTAATGTTCGCTGATGACGTTAAGGTATTTCTTGAAATTTCACAGTTATCAAATTTTTATAAGCTAGAAGAGGACCTATCAAATTTTCATTGATGGTGCGAATCGAACAATTTGAAGTTAAATATCAATAAATGCTGTGTAGTTACTTACACCAGATCAACAAATTCAACTCTTTATGAATATAGACTGAATAATTGTGTATTGTGAAGATGAAATTTGTCGACTGACAAAGCAGGCGAGCCAGATTTTCAGTTCATTCTTTTTGTGTGAAATGAATTCTCAAGCACGTTAAACTTTTAGTAGGCTAAATATTGACTGAGAATATTTTAGAAGTTGTCGAATAACAATCATTAGAAGCTGAAAAAAACATTCAAAGGGAAAACATAAAATCTCCAAATAAATATTTCAGTCGTAATATTACGAACATTCAGTTCAACTCAGTCAGTTCCATTGCATACGATTATATACAACTCTTGATATATACTCGATGCTTTGTTTACATCTGTGCTACTATCATCGTCAAGACTCCTAACTCTATCAATCCGGGGCTCAAAAGTCCTTAACAGGATCATGGAATAAAATCAAAGTTAATATCAAATATTCTTAAATACAAATAAATAAAGTATTAACAAGGCCAATCAAGTGAGATTAAATAAATCCGAGAATTATTGTGAACCAGGACCTCTTATTAATAAACAAATAAGATAAAAAGGAATAAAAATTGATGTATTTTTGTTGACGAGCCTTTGAGTAGCTGAGCTCTACTTCGGTTCAGAAAAGTTCGTGACAGTATTGGAACGTAGGAAAGATATGAAAGACTTGGGTGTCATCCTTATCTCAGATTTTAGTTGCAACTGTCATTATGATTATATGGTTTGAAAGTCCTACTCCATCCTTGGCTTTATTAAAAGAAATACTCAAAATTTCAAAGATCCTGTAATAATAAAGGCACTTTATGTCACGCTTGTTCGTAGCATATTGTTCTATTATTTGGAGCCCTTGTTATGACGTGCATTTAAAACGCATCGAATGAGTCCAAAAGATTTAACAAGATATGCGCTAAAAAAAATGTATTGGTCGGAACGATTGCCTTCTTACGATAGTAGACGGAAGCTTTTAGGTATTCAATTCTTGAAAGATAGGAGAATTTTAAAGTCCATTTGGTTTGTGTATCATATATTAGCAGTAAAATTAAATGTATAGAGCTATCAAATCATTTTGCATTGTATGAAGCCCCTAAAATTCTTAGAAATAACAGATTTTTAGTTGTTGAATTCTATAAAACTAATTATGCCTCAAATGAGCTTACTGGCAATTTTAGATGTATTCGCCTTTGTAATAAGTATAGTAGCCCATTGAACTTTAATATAGATGAAAATCGTTTTAGGTTAAGCCTCTTTATATTATTTAATTAAATCTGTATTCATAGTCTGTAAGATTTAATTATCAGTACATTGAAATAAATGAATAAATAAACATTCGGAATTGAATGATATGTGTGCAAATCTACTAAACCACTTTCTGTTGGAAGCCTGAGCTATCATCTCAATGCGGTGACGGCTGGTAACAGTTGCAGGTTGGATGACGTAATGTTTACTTCAGGCCTCTGATGTGCGATTGACTCAGATAGACAGACTCCTAATTCAAGGTGGAACAGAATATGCCGAGGTAGGAGTGGATAAGAGGGTGCTAAGTCTCGAATTTGCGAACTGCGAGTGCCTGGAGAACTCCGGTTTCAAATAAATGCCTTCCTCCGGTACAAGGGATCTGCCCATGAATGACCTCTATACCATAAATCTCGCGAGAATAACAGGGATTTGAAAGAAACAAACAAAAATACAAACAAACAGTGGCAGCTGGGTCCTGTGCTGTACAAACTATTTACAGCTGATTTTCCAACAACAGCAAATGCGACAACTGCTACCTTCCTGACGATACAGTGCTTATGGTAACTTATTTCAACCATCTGGCATCATCGGCTGATCTGCAATTAAGCCTCTATCATATAGAAGAAAGACTAGAAAAGAGGAGAAAATATCTTTTCATTCATTTAGATCATCGAATGACTGCAGAATCATATCTTTGCTAAAACAAAACAATTGAACCAAAAACAAAACTCATTGAACTGGCTCATGAGTCGTAACTCCCAGCTTTCAATTGAGAATGAAGTTCTAATATATAAAGTCACTAGTAGCGTTCGTACCAAAAATTCGGACATTGCCCAGAAGATAGTTTAATTTTTCCCACATGCCAACAAAATTGCAAAAGGAGTTTAAATTTTGTAATATCATATATATTAATATATTATATATGTAAATAAGACAATTTATATAGTTATAAAAAGTACAGAGTTTATTAAGTAAAGAGTTTAAATTATGTTCAAGTTAAATGTAAAATTAATAAAAGTAATTATGTTCAAGTTAAATGTAAAATTAATAAAAGAAATAAGAAAACGACTGATTCGGCTGAAATCCGGCTGACAACTAACTGCTCGCTAATTCTCTTCCTTCTATCGTTCACAGAGTAGGGATGCCGCTTCTCAACGCATGAAGAGGGATGCCATGTTACATTCCGCCATCCTATTCATCATCTGTCCCAGATGATTCTTCTAAAAAATCGTGATCGTCGCTTTCGTCGACACAGCACCAAAGCTTAATGTTATCAGCACTAGTTGATGTCTGAATCGGGCCGGTAAAATCTGCTGTTTTTTTAACGTCATACCTATTGTTCCGCTTTATCTTGTCAATCTCGTAAGGACGAATGTACTTTCTTGCCAGCTTTTGTCCCGTTGTAAATTGCGTGACCTTTATAGCTACTAAATCATGCATTTGATACCCATGATGCCCTTTGCGCATTTTGTCGAATTGTAGTTTGTAGTTAATTTGCGCCTTCTGAATCTGACGTCTAGCTTCTTGTCTTATCTTGTTGCGCTCTTCTTGCAGACCCATCACCAACTCTTCTTGTAAGACTTTCATCAGCTCGAAATCGGCCTCACTACGCATTTTCACTCCAAACATTATTTCAAATGGGCTAAATTGGGTGGAAGAATGAACGTGTGCATTTATAGCCTTCTGCACCTGTGGTGTGTACTTATACCATTTCGATGGTTCTGCCGCAGACAAGTATGACCATGTTGGTTCTTTCGATTTGCCCGTTGCCCCTCGGTACTCCTGCTGTTGTTTCTACATGCTCGATTTTATGGTTGGAGCAAAATTCTTTAAATAATTTTGACGTAAAAGCCGCGCCTTTGTCACTGATTATGCGTAAAGGATTGCCAAATATAGCAACCCAAGACTCAACATGTTTGACAACCTCTTTTGCATCTGTTGACTTAGTAGGGTATATCCACGTATACTTTGAAAACCCGTCTACTATAGCCAATATGAATTTGTAGTTCTTTGCCGTTGGGTCCAGCGTACCCAAGTGATCGATGTGTAGTGTAGTAAGTAGAGTATGGCCTTTGTCGATGCAGTGTAAGAAGTATTCCTGCTTACCCAACTTTCTATTGTGCGTGATACATTCGAGGCAGTTTGTGATGTACTGATTCGCCTTCTTCTCTAAATGTGGTATGAAATAGTCTTGACGAATCATATGCATAGTCTTCTGCGTGCCCATGTGACCAAAACTATGAGCCTTTGCAATTATCTCTTTCTCCATTGATTTTGGCACCACCAACAAATCCTGCCCTTCGATTTGTTTATATATCATCTGGTTCTTCATTTTGTAATCATTATATTGGCGTTGCTGTAGAATTTCCGCAACCGCTGTTAAATGCTCATCTTTTTGCTGTGCTCGACGGATTTGTGCGTGTACCTCTAGCGACACAGTCATAACAGGAAAGCGACTCAGACTATCGTGCTTCATCCTGTTACTGGAACGATGCTCTATTTTATAGTTGAAATCCTGAAGGTGCATTAGCCATTGCACAACCTCGCGTGGGACGTCTTTCTTTTTCGTTGTGTGTTTAAACGCTGCACAGTCAGTTTCCAGGTCGAACTCAGTACCCATTAAATTGTGACGCAAGTTTTTTGACGCTAAATATGCTGCCTTCATCTCTAGAAAGTGACTGTGTAATCTCTCTTCTTGCGGCGACGTCTTCTTGCTCCAGTAGATCACCGGATGCCACTTACTGTCGTGTTGCTGTAGCAATGTTGCACCAAAGCCATATTTTGATGCGTCAACATGTAACTGTGTCTTAGCGTTTGAATTGAAAATTTTTAGTACTGGTTCTTCTGCAAGTGCTGCATTCAACTTCTCAATAGCATGAATTTGTTCGCTTCCAATTTTAAATTCCTCGTCCTTTCTCAGGAACAATGTCAACGGTCTGGCCAGTATCGCATAATTATGTATATATTTCCAGAAGTAACCTGTCAACCCAAGAAACGCTTGAACACCCCTTATATTCTTTGGTAAGGGAAACTTCTTTACGGCTTTCACTTTCTCTTGACTGGGCCAAACATGTCCGTTTTCTACCTGGTGACCCAAAAATGTTATCTTTTCTTTTAAAAATAGACATTTCGCCCAGTTAATCTCTAATCCGAACTTCTCAGCCTGTCGCAATACTCGCTGCATGTTTTCTAAACATTGATCTGCCGTGTTTCCAAAAACAACAATATCATCTACGTAAATTTCCATGATACCTTCGTTTATCAGCTGCTGAAAAATATGATTTAAGTAGCGTACAAATACTGCCGGCGAATTACAAAAGCCAAACGGTGCCTTATTAAATTCGAAGAGGCCCTCTTTGGTTACAAATGCTGTATACTTTCGGCTTCTTTCTTCGACTTCAACATGGAAAAAACCGTTTTTTAAGTCCATCACCGAAAAGAACCTGGCCTTCTCCATTTTTCCCAGCACTTCATCTACTACTGTTACTGGGAACCGGTCTTTCAAAACAGGAGAATTTAATTTGCGGAAGTCTACACAAAGCTTGTAACTACCGTCTTTCTTTTTCGCTAGTACAACTTTACTTGCGACATCAGAACACGACTCTCTTATGATTCCTTGCCGTAGCCATTCATCTACCTGTTTCCGTATAAACTCTCGTTTAGATGCCGAAACACGACTAGGACTCTCACGAAAACAAATCGTATTTCCATTTGGAATAATATTCAGCTTTATTGGTGAACCTATTGGATTATTCACCGGCTTATAATTTTTTATAAACTTCGTAACCGCTGCACAGTATTTCGGCTCTACATCAACCTGTACGTCATTGCCAACTACATTTAAAATATTGTAATCGGCTGTATAATCATCTGCGTCGTTAACTGTCTGCTAAAATTTGTACTTGCCAGCAATCATGGTGACCATAAACTTTCGTAAAAAATCATAGCCGACTATTACATCAACGCTAAGTTTAGCATCTTCAACGACCAGAAATGTGTGGTTGGTATTTAACTCATCAACTTCAACTTGTACTACAATTTCACCCAGTACACACGTAGCGACATTACCCAATCCAAAAAGCTTTGCGAAGCACTTACGTAATTTTTGGCCACTAAAAACTTCTAAATATTTTCTCATTCGTATCAACGAAACATCCGCGCCAGAATCCACCAGACAAGATACCATTTTTACCATATGGACAGTAGGTCTTGAGTTTGTACACTGCTTAGCCATGTGCCCTACACCTTTGCATTTGAAACATTTTGTTTCTTCTTTACATTCCGCCCTCTTATGCTGAGCAGAACCACAATTATAGCAGTGTGGCTGTTTACGTTCCACCCTAATGTCTTTTTAATAGTTTTCTCGCATCTGTGTTTGAACATTCTGTCGGCGTTTGTTTGTCGAACCTTCTTTTGTCAACGTTTCTACTAATTCGTACCTCTTTCTTAGTTCTTTAAATGTTGCTGCGCTATACAACGGAAATTTTAAATCATCACGTACATCTATGCCATCAACTATATAACTTATGACAGCTTCATCTTCTATATCTCCAAGCGCAGCTATTTTGCGCATCTGAAGCACATAATCGTGAAATTTCTTCGTTGTACATTTTCTGCGACAGCGCAGCTGCCTATGTACTTCAGCGCTGCTCAACTTCTGCTCGAATTCTTCTCGTAACACTGCGCACAACGATTCATAAACAGTAGTGGTTTCCAAATATATATATATATATATATATATATATATATATATATATATATATATATATATATATATATACTCGTACATACATATATCATATATATACAACAAAGTGGCAAAAAGTGCCTGTTTGCCTCTGCTGTCCGTAATTTTCACCCAATTTAGTTGGCTTTTTTTCAAATGTGAATAATTACGGTACGAAGAAATGTAAAAAATATTGAAAAACATAAAAAAAAAGCGAAATTACGCTCACGCTTATATATGATCAAGAGGAAATATACGGAGAATAAAGAGAAGCGACACATAAACGTCAAAATTCCAAACGCTAAAAAAAAGCTTTGTTTATAATTAGTCTGTAATCTGTATAGGTTTCTTTATAATTGGTTTTGAAGAAAATCAGCCAGACTACTACGAGAGACGTTTCTCTGTATTCTCCTAGAAACTGCAAGTTCGCGAGTTTTGTTATTCAATACTTCGAACAAATCGTTTGGCTACGTTTGAAAATGTTGAAACTTAATTGGAAGTGGGTGCATTTTTTGTGGTGTTGTATATGTATGTGGATTATTATTAATTCAATGTCACAGAATAAAACTATACTTACTAACGAAGTTAACTAAAAGACATAATAAAAAAGAGTCAAATATTGCTCCAAGTGGGAGCATAGGGCGGACACAAAGGCGCTCCAACGGCTTCTATCAGCAGCCAGGTGCCTTATTTCGTTCCAGATGGCTCTGTGGTGACTTTCGGCGTTAATAGTGTGTGCCCATGTTTGTCGTGGGCGTCCTGCTTCCCGACTACCATGTGGGTTCCACTGAAAGGCCATCTTTGCAATGTTGGTGTCTTCTCTACGCAGAATGAGCCCTATCCAGCTAGACTTGCGTCTTTTAATTTCTGTGTCAATAGGCTCGCTGTTGGTGAGGCGCCACAGGTCTTCGTTCATGATCGTTGTCGGCCAGAAAATGCGGCATATTATTCTTAGACATTTTTTGGCAAAAGTTTGAAGTTGTCGAGTTATTTGTTCTGAGACCATCCGTTTTTCAGAACCTTATAACAAAACAGGTTTTATTCTGGTGTTTAATATTCATATTTTTGTGCGCAGCGATATCATACGAGAACGCCAAATTCGATCTAAATTTCGGAATGCAGACCGTGCTTTGTTTATGCGTGCTGCCACATCAGATGTTGCACCCCCATATTTTTTTATGTAGCTACCAAGGTAGCAGAAGCTGTCAACGTCCTCAATGTTGATGGTGGAGTTGTCATTTGTCAGTACAGTGAGTGGAGATGTATTTGCATTTTGCAGTCGCAAAAGTTTAGTTTTGGAAATATGAATGTAGTAATGCCAGGAGGCAAGCTTCCGCCAGAGTGGAAAAAAATGAAGTACAGCGTACACAGCGAACACAAGATGAGCGACAACGCACTGCGCGATCATGTTCTCGGTTCCGAGAAGCAATGAACACTGATAATCGACATATAAATTTCAATTTAGCTGCATTCAACTATGATAGTCAAGTGGATTATAGTTCGCACAAATCAGTGACCGTTAGGTCAATGAACAAAGTTACTGCACTGTGCATGGCAATCAAATTCAGCACTGAAACACCAGGATTGTGATGTGCAAATGGGGAAGTCAAATTGCCGGCATTGAATTGTCCACCAAAACCATTGCATTCCTTGGTTTCTGGAAAGTCACCCGAAGCAAAGCATTTCTTGAATAATATTCAGGCATACAATTCATGTTTTGAAATGACGTCGTTCGGTGCAACAAATATTATCAGATTTCGTACTAACATTTAAGGTAATCGAAGAAAAAAACGACAATTGCAATGTTTAGAATTTTAACTTCACATCTTATTTTTATATCAAGATTCAAGGTCAGGTGTACCACAGAGTCTCTTCGTTATTGCCATTTGTTCTAATCAGTTTTTGCAAATTTATTTTCTTGGAAATTCCAATGATGAAGTTGATCAACGGTGTTCTATTTCTCCGAACGTACGAAGAGAAATAATTCCTATCTTACAAGATTATTTTCATCATCGCAACAAACTGGTGACTTTGTTTAAAACGGCCTTGGACAGAATGCAGTCGGATAATCATAGAGTTGTCATAAGAACTGACAAAACGCCCGCTGGACAGCACGCCAGAAGACACAATGTACCAACAATAGACGATGTAGCAGTGGTATCGTTGGAGACGAATTCAATGCACGCGATATGACGATACTGATGATGGGACTGAAGCTTTCTTTCCGTCTCCTCGACCAGTGCAGTCTCTATCAAGCAGAGGTCCTAGCCATAAAGGAGTTAGCCGTCTACTTAAATAGAGATGCCGTAACAAAAAATATTATAAACATCTACTCCGTTAGCCAGGCGGCCATCATGTCAATGAAATGAAGGATAGGGTCGTGCGTGAGGCCTTGGGCACACGAAGGCTGTTGCTTAACGACCAGGCTAATGTGGCCGGAGCTTAATAGAAGGAAATCTAGAGACTTGCTTGCCCTGTAGAGAGAGGATATCTCTAAGATCATGGCTTGTAAAACTGGTCATTGGCTATTCGGCAGGCAAGCTCTCAGGCTGGGAGTATTCTCTCATGAATACTGCAGAACCTGTGGGGATGATGTATGAGGAGGAGACTGTGGAATATATCTTCCGTAGGTGCCCCGCTCTGGCAGAGCGGGCTCTTTAGGCAAATATGCTTTTAGCTCTCTTACAGAAATGTCTGCCGCGACGGTCAAACAAATCCTGCGCTTTATTAGGGCTTCGAAATGGTTCGACGAGTGAATCGGAGGTCCTTTGTTACGCGGTGGTATCACAATGGACCCATGGTGGTCAGAGTGAGGTGGTCCGTGGACCGGCTGCCACGATAACCTAACCTAACCTACACATGACATGGACCCTCCTAAAATGATGTCGATAAATATAACTGATTATAATGAATTTTAATCCATCGAATCTCTTCACAACCTAAGCATATTTAATACCAAAAGGCTACAACAGTGGAAATCGAATCGAAAAACGTAATAACCTGGACACCGACAAAATTTTATTTAAGTACGTATATAGAGCCCTTCGAAGCCATATACAAGAGTTGGCGCTTATCAGATAAAGGATACGCCACCGTCCCATATAATGAACTTTGAGGACACCACTTAAAAGCAATTACCCTATCTATGCTTTTAGTGATGATATATGAATACAAATGGGTAGCAATATATATTGGGTCTGTGCTAGCAAGCATTCCAAATATGGGTAGATTATGGCCACTGCCACGCCCACAATTAAACAAAAATCGTTACCAGGTACCTATAGAAAATTCATCAATGAAATTTCAGAGGAAGGTTGCGGGTGCTAACATTAAACACCACATAAAAAATAGGCGGGATATTTTAAGACCTACGCCAACTATTGCCATATTATTATAACTTACAACCTATACAATATTTTTGTACAAAATTTGACTTTAGTACAAATATTGACCCTACAAGCCATATTCGAGATAGAGATAAAAATCACGCCCGATTGGGATCGATCAGAGATTAAAGTCACGACTCCCACTAAAATAGACAATCAAGGTACCCTACCGAAAATTACCGTAGATATCCTCCAAAAAATGATTTATGAAGAAAACGTTCCCATTGTTGAACTCGCATGTACAATGAAATTTAAAGGGTATTTCGAAGTCAGTCTATCCAGAATTCAGACTTCTTTACTCGTTTCAAATGACTTCGTTTGGTGCAGATCAGAGATAATTTCATGCCAACATTTAAGGTAATCGATATCTTTTGATATCAAGATTCAAGGTCATGTCTACGACAGAGTCGGATCGTTATTGCCATTTGCTGACAGTTCTAATCAGTTTTTGCAAATTTATTTTCTTGGAAATTCCAATGATGAAATTGATCAACGGTGTTCTATTTCCCCGAACGCACGAAGAGAAATAATTGTTGTCTTACAAGATTATTTTCATCAGCGCAACGATTAGGTGACTTCTGTTTAGAATGGCATTGGAATGCCGTCGGAGAATCATATAATTGTCATACGATCTGACAAAACGCCTGCTGGACACCACGCTAGAAGATACAATGTACCAACAATAGACGATGCAGCAGTTGGAGAAGAATTCAATGCATGCGATATCGTCCTTCATCGTAGAAATGATCAACTTCAACGTGTCTCTGAACTTCACCGATCTTATGATACATTGCAATATCCGATTTTGTTTTCGCAAGGGGAAGACGGCTATCAAATTAACATTAAGTTGGTCAACCATTCAACTGGTTAGTGAACTTTATTCTCACAAATGGGTAACACAATTTTTAGAAAA
This sequence comes from Clusia tigrina, assembly GCA_920105625.2. Lineage (NCBI taxonomy): Eukaryota > Metazoa > Arthropoda > Insecta > Diptera > Clusiidae > Clusia > Clusia tigrina. Next base: position 142,734,270 of record OV050032.1, read on the forward strand.
GTTTAAAATTCAATTACAGGTGTGCAAATTCCAAATAATACGGTCTGCGTTAGTATGCGTACAAATTGATCATTTGTCAAAATCAAGACAATGATATTCTGAAATTTCAAAGACTTGTTCACCATTATGTTGTCGACATGTATGCGAAAATCGAAACTGAACGTTTGAATTACATTAGGTTCTATCAGAAAACGTTACGCGCTGAAGAATACATCCATCTACGTGATGCCATTAACAATGATGGCAACCAGCCTGTAAATCCAAATATATTGGCCAATTGACGATATTCCCATCTTCATACACTGGTAGCCCGCATCATATGCATGAGTATGCACAGGATGCGATGGCATATATTTGTTCTTTTGGTCTACCAGTCCTGTTTATCACATTTATCTGTAATCCACAATGGAGTGAGATAAGAGAATACTTATTGCTAGGGCAATCGCCAACACATCGTCATGACATAACAGCACCAGTGTTTAAACAAAAGCTGAAATCATTAATGGATTTCATAGTCAATCACAGTGTATTTGGTGAAGTGCAATGCTGGATGTATTGTATCGAATCACAAAAAGAGGACTCCCTCACGCACACCTCTTGATATGGTTGGTTGATAAAATAAGACCGGATAAAATTGATGACATCATATCTGCGTAAATTCCAGATGAAACCACCGAAACAGAATTTTTTGAAGTGATCACAAAGAACATGATCCTTGGTCCATGTAGACCATTAAACATGAGCTTACCACGCATGAGTTATGGTAAATGTTCGAAACGTTATTCCAGAGCTTTGAAATCAGACACAGTTACAGGCAATGTCGTATACCCGTTATATCGACACCAGTCGTCAGAAGATAACGGAAAACCAACAACTATTAAAATGAGAGATCAATACATTGAAGATGATAATCGTTGGATCGTGCCGTATTCACAGATTTTGCCCAAAATGCACAAATCCCACATTAATGAGGAGTATTGTAATTCGGTGATGTCCATAAAGTACATCTGTAAATACGTAAAAAAAAGGTAGCGACAGGCTGTGTTTGGCGTACCTGATCCAAATAGAAACGACGAAATCACTCAATTTCAATTTGAGCGTTATGTCAGTAGTATTGAGGCTGTATGGAGGATTTTTACATTCCCAATTCACGAGAGACATCACGTTTATTTTACCGCTGATAACGCATAGCAAAGAGGAGTGACACCACCATCCAGAACATAACCCGAATTTTTTAAATTGTGTGCATCAGATACATTCGCCAGTACGCTGTTATACTCAGAAGTACCGCAATATTATATTTGGAATAAATCGCAAAAAATGTTTCAAAAGCGTAAGCAAGGAAAACCAATCTATGGCTACCCAAATGTATTCTCGACAGATACTTTGGGACGTATATACACAGATCACCCCAACAATGCTGAGTGTTTCTATTTGCGTTTATTGTTGGTTAACATTCGTGGTCCAACATCATTTCAAAGTCTTAAACCAGTTGAAGGACTATTGTGTGCAACATATCGTGAGGCGTGTCAACGATCGTATATACTGGAAGATGACGCACACTGGGAGGCTACCCTTTCCGATGCTGCAGCTTCATCTACTCCTCACCAAATAGGAATACTATTTGCAATAATTGTATCATCATGTTTCCCACCAACTCCACTTGGACTATGCAGAAATTATCAAGATTTTATGACGGAAGACATTTTGAATAGACTTCGACGTAGTACTTCAAATCCACACTTGCTGTACACACCAGAATTGCATAATGAAGCATTGATCATGATTGAAGACATTTACTTAACAAATGCAAACAAAGCATTGGCACTACTTGGCATCGTTCAATGGATAATCTATTTAACCGGGAGTTGCAGCGATAACGAGATTACGATTGCAGCATATTGGATGCTTTTGTTCAAGCAAATATTCCAAAATTGAACATCGATCAAAAGGATGCAAACAACACGATTGTACATGTTCTTAACGATGAAAGTGATGGAATGTATTTTTTGGACGCTGCTGGAGGATCTTGTAAAACATTATTGATTTCGTTCCTACTAGCAACGTAAAATAGCACTGGCATTGGCTTCTTCTGGGATTGTTGCTACTTTATTGTATGGCGAACTCTTCGACTCTGCACTCAAGCTGCCCTTGAATATGCAGGCAAATGACAATTTTACATGTAACATAACTAAAACATCCCGAATGGCAAAAATGTTGCAACAATGTGCGATAATCGTTTGGGATGAATGTCAAATGGCTCATATGACTCATAGTGAGTGGACCTGCGCTTTTTGTGCCAACGAGTTGAACGCGGCTTTTGAATTATTACCATTTTCCATTTGGTTTCTTAATTTTTCCAATAACTTTGAATCTGTGATCGAATGTCGGTGTTTGTTGTAATTGTGCTCTTTTTACGTGGACAGTCTGAAATAATTGAACAAAACTGGTTTTTAAAAATGTCTTTGTAACTAGACAGGCAGCACAAAGGAAAAAGATGCAAAATTTTGCGCTTAATTTGCACTCAACGCCAAATGCAACAAAAGACAGTGCAGAGACGCTCTCAAACTCTGGTCTTGTTAAGCTTGAAGAGAGCATTGTTGCTAAGCAACAGCTAGAATATAGAGTGATGCAGAAGATGCGTGAAATGCCTGGTGAGTTGTCAAACAAAAAAGGGAGGGTTTAGAGAGATTGACTTGAGAGGGGCTGCAATTGAGCGATCTGACATAGAAGTTGAGACTCTGAAATCAACTGTGCACTCTCTCCAATCCCAAGTGGAAAATATTGAAAATGATGCTGTCTCAACTGATCTAATTTTAAATGTACTGAGTACCTGAGTCAGAAAATGATAGTCTTAGTGATGTTTTTGGTAAAATATGTCAATCCGTTAATTGCGAGTCGCCACGGGTTCGAGAAATATTCCGTCTGCGCTCGAACCGTGGCCTGAACCAACACGGGGCTGTGCCGATTTTTGTTAAACTGCAAACAGCTCAACAAAGGAGTCATCTTTTTCGGGCTATTGCTGAATTCTGTAAGTAAAAGAAGATATTCATCTTGGTCTCTAACATTGGTTTAAGTGGACAAACTCCGATCTTTGTTCATGAGAGCTTAACCAAAAGCAATCGAGTGGTGATGTAGTATACATCGAAGCTTAAGCGGCAACGGTTATTGGCTTCTACGTTCTCCGTACGAGGTATGGTCTATGTTCGAGTGCATCGAACTTCGGAGGCGAAACTAGTCATCGAGCGTTGAGACCGTTGATTCATTGGTTGGCGCACCAGGAGCAACTAATCAATTGCTTATCTTAACTTATCTAAATGTTGTTTTTTCTTTTATTATTTTTGTTTGCTCTCTCTCATTCTTTTTTATCTCTTCTTTCTATTATTCTTATGTGTATTATGTATTTTGTAAAGGTATATGGTTATTGGTTAATTTTTATAATTTTTTTTATAAACCTAATGTCTAAGGGTTTACTATTTAATGCTTGAACTTGCAGTCCTAAGCCTGGCTTCCACTTGTTGTGGGTAGTATCGGTGACAGTGCGGATGGTGTTAATGAAAATCATAAAGTTCTCATTGATATATTGTGCAGGCAGCGTTGTGGTCTCAATATTGTGCATCTTAACGCTAGGAGTCTGAATTCAGAGAAATTAGATTACTTGAGATATATTTTTGAGGGCTCTTTAGTGGATGTTATATCGGAAACATGGTTTCAGGATGATGTTTTGGATGCCCATTATGGCATTAAAGATTACAAGGAGTGATAGGCTGAATAGGAGAGGGGGTGGTGTAGCAATATATTGCAAAACTTACCTAAATATTGAGTTGTTAAGTTTGTCTAATGGGTGTGACATTGAGTTTTTGAATGTTAAAATTTGTGGTGCAGCTACAAAAATTTTTCTTTCTTGTGTATATAACCCTAATAGAACATGTCAACTTGAACCTTTTTTTCTGAGCTGTCCAATAATTTGGCTGAATATGATCGCCTTGTGATTTGTTGAGATTTCAATGTGAATCTGCTGTGTGGTAGTAGTGCTAAGAATAAATTATATAAGCTCGTAGCGACTGCTGCATTATCTGTGGTAAACTCGGGTGTACCTACTCGTTTTGGTAATAATGTCAATCATAGTTTGCTTGATTTCTTGATGGTATCTTATGTCTCATTGATTTGTTTTTTTGATCAAATCTCTTTTATTTCCGATCATGATTGAATTTTTTGTACCTTAAACATAACATTGTGCTGCGATGCTTTGCCGGATTTTTTTCATATCGCGACTTTAATGCTATTGATTACAAATCACTATTCTGTGAGATGAGTCGAGTGCATTGGAATGAATGCTGGAGTCAAACCTCTGTGGATGATAAGTTGGACTTGTTCGTAGGTTGCATTGACAGGATTTTTAATCAATATGTCCCCATTCGTTCAGTGGCAATTCAGAATGTTTCTTGTCCATGGTACTCTAAGCAAGTTAAATTGGCCATTAGGAAGCGAAATAAACTGCATGCTAAATGGAAAAATAAGCATACTGTAGATAATTGGAATTTATTTAGGATTGCTCGAAATAAAACTGTATTTATTGTTCGTCAATCCAAAAGTAATTTTTACAATTCCAAGTTGAAAAGTTCCCTTCCTACCAGGCTATTTTGGAGGAATTTGAGGAACCTTGGAGTACGTAGTAGTGACAGTACAGTCTGCAAGTTGGATCCTAGTATTATGTGTGATGCCTTTGCTTCCCCGGGATCATGTGGCTCGTTTTTTCCGTCAGCTCTTGGAATGTTTATTTCAGTTTCTCAAGGGAGTGTTATAGGACCATTGCTATATGTCATATTTACCTCAGATATACCACTTCTAAAAGAACTGAATACCACAATTGCTACCTTTGCTGACGACACAATCCTCTTAGTATCTGACAAAAATCTAAATACTGCGACTGCATATCTGCAGATATACACAGAGAATGTTAAGGAATGGTTTGAAAAATGGTGCTTGAAAATTAATGAAGATAAGACTGTACAAATAATTTTTACAAATAAAACAAAATTTAACCCAATACCTATTAAAATAAACAATGAAGATATAAAAATAGGGTCTACTACTAAATACCTTGGTATACACATGGTCTCAAAGCTAAATTGGCACTACCAGAACAAACAAAAAACGAAACAAATAAAAGAAAAATTTAGGCAACTATATTGGTTAATGGGTAAGCAATCTAAACTCACAATTAACATCAAGTTGCTGCTATACAAGTGTACTATAAAGCCAATTTGGACGTACGGACTCCAAGTATGGGGAACGGCAAAGCGGTCACACATACAAAAAATTCAAAGACAGCAATCAAGAATATTAAGAGTTATCATAAAGTCTGGTTGGTACTCAACAAATGAAGATATACACCGCAAACTAAATATGACAAGAATTGACGAAGAAATGAAAAATATATCCACAAAACACTACGATACACTGCATGGGCATAATAACGAAGAAATAAACGAGTTGCTAGAAGTAGAGTTGCGAGTTCTAGAAGAAACCACCATGCGCCGTTTAAAGAGAACTCGACCAAACGACCTAACGAACTAGGAAATCCAGACTACACATATTAGTAATAGTATTATAAATGTAAATGTAAATAATTATCATAAACATAATTTTGATCTTAAATTGTTATAATATAATTATAGTGAATTATTATAATTAATGTAAATAATTTTTGTTGTATCACTTCTTGGCACTGGCCAAAATGTGTTTTTAATATTAATTTCCAAACAAATTGTCAAATCATGTACTATGTAGGTGTCAATATAATGGTGATAGATGTATGAAATAAAGGGAAATAAAACAAAAAAAAGTCTTAAAATGAACGAAGATCTAAATTCTATATTTGATTGGTCAAAAAGATATGGACTTTTCCTAAATCCGTTAAAGTCCTATGTTTTACCAATCTCGAAGAAGAAAATGGATTTGGACAAACTTCCTTTAATATCTATTGGTGGCTGAATGACAGCTGAAGTTAGTTGAAAGACAGTTTGGGCTTCCATACTAATTCGTCTTTCACTTGCACTGATCAAGTGAATAGTATAATGAAAAAAGTTGTTTTGTACTGAGACAGTTACGGATGTCTGCAGAGTTTACCCCTGTCGAGACTAGGAGAATGATGGTTAAGCAGCAGGTTATACCGATAATTTGCTATTCAGAGCTTGTATAAAGTAAGTTGGATTCAAACTCCCTACATAATATGCAAGTTGTATTTAATTATGCCATACGATATGTGTTTGGAATACGAAGGTTTGACCATATAATTTCCAGAAAGACAAGTGTTCTCGGATGCATTATTGAGAACTACTTACGGATCAGAAATTGTATTTTCTACACAAGCTGATTATCACGAGAACACCTAGTTTTTCAGAAACTTCAGCAGGGCCAATCAAAAAAAGTCGGTGCATGATAATACCAAAATTTGCCTATGTTAATTCAAATCGATACTTTTGCATTAATACCATCAGGATCTGGAACTCTATCTTTTCTGCTGTGAGAGGCGTGGCAGGGATTAGTGAGTTTAAATATTTAGTGCTCCACATAGAGCTCTCTTAATTTTGCCCTTGTAAATAACCAAATAACTCTTTTATTGTTCTTTTCTGTCAGTATTCTTTTGATTTCTGATTGTTATTACTTTTTTATTTATTCATTTTCTTTTATTTATCTATATAATTAGTTGCTAATTTAATTTAATATATCTATTTTAATAACTGATATATAGTTATATACTAAAAGACTTTGTCTTACTGTATAACTTTAAACATTAAATTAAATTTAAAATTGGATAAAACAATGAAAGATCTACGAGAAAATCAAGATTTATTTGGCGATGCTTTGAAAATGTTTTCTGAAGACTTTAGACAAACTTTACCAGTTAATGCTAAATCTACTGCTGCCGATGAAATAAACGTATGCTTGAATCTTCAATTTTGTAGAAAAATGTAAGAAAACTCACACTAAAAACAGTCGAACACGTTCAATTGCAAATCGATCCATCAGCAGCTGAATTTTCACAGCTATTGTTGAAAATTGGGGACGGTACAATTTCCGTCGACAGGAACATAGGTATGATAACACTACCAAGCGATTTTTGCGGTTTCACTCAATCGAAAAAAGAACTGATTCATAACGTGTTCGGAAACATAGCACAACAATACAAAAATCATGCTTGGTTAAGCGAGCGAACAATACTGGTCGGAAAGAACAAAGTTTCAGTGATCTTAACGAGGCTATTTTAAAAGAAATACCAGGTCCATTATTCACATTCAAATCAGTGGATACTATCATGAATCAGGATGAGGTGGTGAATTGTCCCACAGAATTTTGCAACGCACTTAATTTTCTAGGAATACCATCACACGAATTGCAGCTAAAAATTTGAGCGCCGATTATTATTCTTCGCAACATCAACCAACACCAAAAACTTTAAAATGACACCATGCTTGCCGCCAAAAAAAATATTTAGAAATGTGATAGAAGCAACAATTTTGAATGGAAAATTCAAAGTCGAAGACGTTTTGATTCCTCGCATCCCAATGATTCCATCTGATGTGCCATTGGAAATGTGGTATAAATTTGGAAAATGCAGTTTTCTCGCATGGCTCTACGTTGCATGTTCCCGAGTCGAGGACCATATGCACTATTTGTTTACACGAGCGATGGTGAAAAAATACCAATAATGTTGTTTATCTAAATGCATTGCAATCAATATTTTAATTCAAATTGTTGGAAAATTTTTTTTTCCCTGACGAAGCAGTATAAAATTGACACAAAAAGCAGAATCAGGTAGTATAAAATTGACACAAAAAGCACAATCCAAAATTCTCAGAAGCATTACTGGCGCACCTTGGTTCATTAAAAACATTAACATTCACAACTATCTGAAGCCTCTAGTGAAAACAGGAATCAAATCACCTAGCTAGAACCCTGGTTTAGTTTCTCTAGTCGCCAGCACTACTATCACTTACAGTTTAAATATATACTTATGTACAAATTTACGATTTAATTTATTGTAGTAACCAATATACATAGATCACTGATCTTTAAAATACACTAAGCACTGGCAGGATGATTATTGTTTATTAATTAGTTTGTACGATTTGCTTACTTATTGCTAGTCTATTGTTAGAAGATACAATAAATAAACACAAGGAAATTTTAAAAAAACTATAAAATTAGAATTCACTAAATGAAAATCAGCGTATATCTCCAGCTTTGCCTTGTTACAGCTTAATGACTTGCGTGAGCACGCCTGGCATGCCAAGAATAACAACAACTAGCACATTAATAACTACATCATCTGTTTCCTCCACATACGGTGCTACTCAAACACGTAACTATGCCAGCGACATGTTCTTCTGTTTGTATGCAAACTCCTCTTAAAGGGGTGCAGGTAAGTCAACTGAAACCTCTACCAAAGAGAGCACGAAGCTCACCCACGGAAACTAAAGCAAAAACAACACCAAACACAAACAAAAAAAAAATGGCAAAAAAACTCGACCCACTAAGCTGCCAAACTACTGGTTAAGCGATACTGTTTCGGAAAATGAATTTTCTGCATTGTCCGTTGATGATGATGAACTTTCCGAATCCAAGCACAGTGGACAAGTTTCCCAAAGAGAGCCCAAAAAAAAACCGAATAATCCAAAAGTAAAATGCATGAAGAAACCACCTCCTATGTATGTACAGGGTGGCCCAAATGAGACCTAGTGATGTTAAACACGTGTAATAATGTGTAACTCTTGTAATAACGGGTTTTTTTAAATGATTCATTTTAATATGTTAAATACATTTTATGGAAATTTAACGTGACTATGTGTGAAATATGACATCAGACAAATGACCACCATTTTGCTCGATACAGGCATTGGCTCTTTTTAACGCATTTTTCATTACACGGCGTAATGTTTCTGGTTGCAGGCGCCGTATTTCGTCTCGAATATTCTGCTTGAGCTGTCCAAGTGTCTGTGGTTTGTTAACATACACTTTGTCTTCTAAATATCCCCATAAAAAAAATCGGGCGCAGTTAAATCTGGTGAATGAGGAGGCCAAAGGAAATCTGAATTTCTTGAAATTATGCGTTCACCAAAAATTTCACGCAGCATGTCAATAGTTTGCCTAGCAGTATGCGCAGTGGCTCCATCTTATTGAAACCACAAATTAGGATGTTGCTCCACCATTGGCCGCGAAAAGTTGTCGATCATTGTTCTGTAAGAAGCCCCGGAGACCGTTTCTGGCGTTTCATCCTCATTTTCAAAGAAATATGGGCCGATGATTTTTGTGGCCATAACACCGCACCAAACAGTGCATCTGATTGGATGTGACTGATGCTGATGTATTGCCCTTGGATTTTCGGAGCCCCACAACCTACAGTTTTGTTTATTCACATAAGCACTTAAATGGAAATGCGCTTCATCCGTCATCAAAAGATTATTTAAAAAATCATTTTGTATGGCTAATTGTGTAAAGCGAATAGCGTACTGTAGTCGTTGTTGGGGGTCTTGCGGTAGAAGCTGTTGCACAATTTGAACTTTGTATGGATACATCTTAAGATCCAACTTTAAAATTCTCTGTAATGTTGTTCTGGGTATACCCAATTGGCCGGAACGGCGACGAGTTGAGACAGATGGATCATTTGCAACACTCTGCTGCACAGCTTCCACGTTGTCTTCAGTACGAATATTTCGATGAGCACCTCTTCCTAGACGGTCGGCAACTGAACCCACTTCCTCAAAACGGCGAAGTAAACTTGTAATCATGGAAGATGTGGGCGCTGATCTTACGTTAAAAAACGGCGATAATTTCGCTGTGTCAGAACAATTGATCGTTGAGAAGAATAATAAAATTCGATAATTTTAATGCGTTGTTGTGGACTGTACGTATTCATTTTAAATTTCCAAGAGTTCAGTTATAATCTGCAAAAAGAAAAAATAAATTATGTTAAAAAATAAAAAAAGTTATTTGTGTTTCACATCAGCTGGTCTTATTTGGGCCACCCTGTACATAGAGTGTAACGTATTAAAACATTAATAAATGCGCCAGCTAATGTAGTAAACAATAATTTTGTATTCAAAATATTAGTAAATAATGAAGTACGAGTATAATCGAATGACTTGTAAAGATATAGAAAAATAATTCAAATGTTAAAGCAAAAAGGTATAATGAGTAAATCCAAAAATGAGCTTTGCGTTTTGAACATATCTAACTTAACCAAACGAACAACTACACAACCGTTGCCACTATTTACCATAGAAGTAGAAACAAATACTAACAAACTAATCCATTGCACAATACATGATATGCCAAATATACGGGCATACTAAAAACTATTGCACAAGGGACCCAGTATATGCCAAATGCGCTGGTAAACACCTAACAAATGAATGGCAAAAGAAAATAAACAACGCAGATGAAATCAAATGTGCCCTTTACGGTGGATATCATACTGCAAACTACAAACATTGTGAAATTTAGAAAACCATAAAAATTCAAAAGTTTCCATCTCTACGCAGAAGGAACCGATATTATTACAAAGCAAACATATTGCTGAAACAACAGTGATACCAGTTGTAAGTTATACGGAAGCTGCAGGTTCGTTAACGCAAAAGAAAACAGAACAAAATTCAAAAAACTCAAACATTTATGATATTGAACATGGTGAAATTCCTAATCACTCAAATGTCTAATTGATGAATATTCTTACAATGTTACTAACAAACTTAAATGGATAAAAGTAATAGCTTCAAGCTCTATTTTGAAATGCAAATGAACTAATACAACATTACCTGGAGTTGGAGTAATTTTTATATGACAAGAAAATTAATATAGCGCTAATTTCAGAAACTCATTTCACGCCCAAAAGCTCTTTAGTATTTCCTGGATATAAAATTTATGCGACATACCATCCTGACGGAAGAGCTCACGGCGGAACAGCTATCATAATAAATCCACTTTTAAGATATAATGAAAGACATTCAATCCACCACTCTGCAAATGGAAGATAGGTAGGTAGGTAGGAGTGGCCGCCTAATTTGCCAAAAGCACTCTTGAGCACACATAATGGCCCATTGTAATACCACGATGTGGCGCCGTTCAAGCATTGACTAAAAAGTTCTCTTACTTGGGATGGTGATAGTCAGCGCAAGGACAGATTGGTTCTGTTTTTGTCCATTCTTGCTCAAGTTAGTCTAGCCGCGTGGCAGGATTCCTCATCAACCCAGGATTTGTAGGCGTCAGCCAGATATTTCCGTTTGATATCGAGCTTGGCTGTTGCCAGTGTGATGCTGATATTTACGGAGGGTTGAATTTCGTGCAGTAGCGTGCCTGTATTAGCAAGCTCGTCCGCCTCGCAGTTGCCCGAGATGTCGGTATGTCCGGGAACCGAAAGTATGTGCACTCGAGAATAACTTGCGAGCTCATTTAAAGATGTTTGACATTCATGAACGAGTCTTGAGGTGGCCGTGGCGCCAAATAGAGATTTAATGGCGGTTTGGCTGTCTGAGAAGATAGATACGTCGACTGAGCCAATATCGCTACTCAGCATCTATTTGGATGCGCGATAAATGGCCATGACCTCAGCCTGAAAGACGCTGCAGTGGTCTGGGAGACGAAGGGAGATGTTTAAGTCCAGTTTGTTTTATAGATTTCGACCGTTTCACCGACGATTAGTTCTTTTGAAGTCCAGTAATTTCTGCTGGGAATAGTGAGGTCGAATTCCCTCCTCAAATCTGTGTAATCGATAAAGTTTGGTGCAGGTGGATCCTGATTCAGAATAGAGGCATGGCCCGTGAGGGTTTTGCGCCAGTGCGAAAGAGCGTGAAGTCGAATCGCTGTCAACGTGGCTTGTTGCTTAGCCAGGAGCCCCGAAGGTAGCCAATGCAGCATGGCAAAAAGGGCTTTCGTAGGTGTGCTACGAAGAGTGCCAGTGATCAGTAGAGCAATGAATCTTCTGATTTTATCGAGGGATTTGATATTGCAGGCTTTTTCGAGAGCTTGCCACCAAAAGACCGATCCGTATGACAGGTTGGGTTCGACGATGGCCATATAGAGCCAGAGCACGACCCGAGGACGAAGTCCCCATCGTGCTCCAACTGCTCTTATACAACAGTATAAGAGCAGTTGGAGCACGATGGGAGTTAATTGGCTTTCCAATTAAGCTTTGGGTCGAGTATCAGGCCTAAGTGCTTAACATGTGTGTTCAAAGAGAGTGGAGTGCCGTTAATAATTAGATAAAAATGGTTCAATTCTTATTTCCTCAATATACTGTCCTCCCAGATATCTGATAACTACGGATCAACATAATGACTACGTCAATATGCTTGGCACAAGATTCAATGCAGCTGGAGGAGATCTGAGTGCAAAACACAAAGATTGGGGATCTAGGTTAACAGAAAGAAAACAACAGACTTGAGCGACTTTAGCGTAACAAAAAACATAAAGTTAAAAATTCAATTCTGTTTTGGCCTATCTTCGGACCACTCTCCGATAATACTTGACTACACAAATGATATCAAGCCTATAGAACCAGTAACTCCGATTTTCAACAACAGAACAAACTGGAATGACTATCGACAATATATTGAAAATCAACTAGAAATGAATATCTCACTGAAAACACAATCAAACATTGAACGTCTTCAACGATGTAATCCTAATCGCAGGAAGTAAATCTACCCAACAGTTTAAATCCAGAGAAAATAAACCTTCAACTAACACTCTCATCAGGGAAAAAATCGTTGAGAAGCGAAAGCTGAGGAAGAGGTGGCAGTTAACTAGATCACCTGAGGATAAAGGAAATTTAAACGTAGCCTGCAAAAATCTTAAGAAAAGTTTAACTAAAAGATGAATATAGAAGTAGAAAATTATCTAAAAAACTTGGCGCCTACTCACGATACTAGCTATTCATTGTGGAAATGCACAAAAAAGCTAAAAAATCAGATAAGGTATCAGCCACCACTATGGAAAGATGACAAGTCATGGGCTTCTACCAATGAAGAAAAAGCAACAACACTGACTAAATACTTTGAACAAGTTTTATCAAATGACACAGTAATATATAAACATGCAATGACTTAAATATTGACATTGCCACCAAAATAAAGAGAACAATCACGGCAGAAATAATGAATTGTATTAAAAAGATAATAAACCACAAAAAGGCAGCAGGATACGATATGTTGACATGAAAAGCACTTGCAGAGCTACCTTCAATGGGATATATATACTTACGGAATGTTACCAACGCAATATTTAGAATGCAATTTTTTCCCAAAGTCTGGAAAGTTGCTGAAATAATTGCTCTACCGAAACCGGGAAAAGATGCTACAAGTGCATCATTGTATAGACTAATTAGCCTACTTCCCATAATTTCTAAAGTTGCTGAAAAAATATTACATGATAGACTTAGCCAGATCCTTGACAATAAAAACATTATACCAAATCATCAATTCGGCTTTGGAAAACAACACTCAACGATTCAACAGATACACCGTATAACAAACACAATTACAGCAGATGTACAATACAAAAGTTACTGCGTTGCTGTATTTTTGAACGTTGCAAAAACAAAGTATGTCATAAAGGCTTGCTGCACAAACTGAAGACAATGCTGCCGCTTGACTACTATTTGATCGTCAAAAGCTACCTTAGTGATCGTAGCTTGTACGTCAAATATAATGATGAGAGTTCAACTATTTACCCTATAATAGCCGCAGTTCTTCAGGGGAGTGTTTTAGGACAACTGCTATATGTTATATTCACCTTAGACATACCACTTCCAAAGAAAATCTATATAACGATTGCTACCTTTGCTGACGATACAATCCTATTAACAGATGACAGAAACCGAAATATTGTGACAACAAATTTGCAGATTTACACAGATGCTGTTAAGGAATGGTTTGATATGTGGTGCTTAAAGATAAATGAAGATAAAACCGTACAAGTAATATTTACAACCAAAACTTACCTATTAAAATTAACAATAAACAAGTAAAAATAGAGCTACGGCTAAATACCATGATATACACATGGACTCAAAGTTAAATTGGCACTACCACATCAAAAACGAGTAAAGAAGTCCGAAGTCGGGTTAGTCCGAATTCGAAATACCCTTTACCTTTCCTTGTGCGTCCGAGTTCAACAATGGGAATCTTCTCTTAATAAATCGTTATTAGGAGTATATCTAAGGTAATTTTCTGCAGGGTACGTTGAATTGATTATATTAGAGGAAGGCGTATCCTTCCTATGATGGAACCCGAATGGGTTTCTAGGGTCCAAATATATACTAATGTAAAATTTCGTCCAAAAATATTGTATAGGTCAATTGTGGGCATGGATGTAAAAATAAAACTACAATTTTTTGTGTGGTGTTAAATGTTAGTACCCGCAACCTTCCTGTGAAATTTCGTTGATAAATCTTTAATAGGAGCCTAGTGATGACTTTTGGTTAATTGTGGGCGTGGCAGTAGCATTATGATATCCATATTCTACACACACACTATTATGTACCCATGTAAGAGGACGGATTGATATTGAAGCTACATAGCGCTAGATGGCAACACAAACACAAAAACTTTTTTTTAGACATTGCGATCTGTCAAACTTCAGCTGTTCAAATTTCACCCAAATTCATCAATTAGTTTAATTGTTGTAGTCGTTTGAAGTAAGCAACTTTAGTGTTTCTTGAAAAATAGAAAAAAGCGAATTTCGTGCAGTGATTAAACACTATTATTTGAAAGGGAAAACGGCAAAAGAGACAAAAGAAAAACTCGATAAACATTACGGTGAGTCTGCTCCGTCAGATTACATGGTAAAATATTGGATTGCTGAATTTAAGCGCGGCCGAACAAGCACTGCAACAATACCATCAACAGCAAGGCCAAAAGAGGTGTTTACTGAAGAAAATATCAAGAAAATCGTCGATATCGTTATGAATGATCGCCGAGTCAAGTTGCGTGAGATTGTTGAAATGGCAAACATATCATATGAACGTGTGTTCAACATTTTGCATGAACATTTGCATATGAAAAAGCTATCGGCAAGATGGGTGCCACGTTTGCTCAGTGTCGAACAAAAACGAGTTCGGCAGACCACTTCACAGCGGTGTTTGGATATGATAAAGAGTAATCCTGTTGATTTTTGGCGTCGATTATTAACTGTTGATGAAACGTGGGTCCACCACTACACACCTGAAACCAAAAATCAATCGAAACAATGGGTTATGGCCACTGTATTTTAGGATGCACACGGAATATTGCTCATCGATTATCTTGAATAAGGATCCACAATCACAGGAAAGTATTATCGTGCATTATTGGATCAATTGATTGATGCAATCAAGGAAAAACGACCACATTTAAAGAAGAAAAAAATGCTCTTTCTTCAAGACAACGCACCGGTTCACACAGCATTAGATACGATGCTAAAATTACGTGAAATACACTTCGAATTGGTTAATCATCCACCTTATAGTCCAGATTTAGCTCCTAGTGACTTTTTCCTGTTTCCAACGTTGAAAAAATGGCTCGCAGGAAAAAGATTCATCTCAAACGAAGAAGTGATTACCGAAACTAACGCGTATTGTGAGGGGTTCCCGAAATCGTATTATTCAGATGGTATAAAAAAGTTGGAATATCGTCTTACTAAGTGTGTCGAAGTAAAAGGAGACTATGGTTTTTGAAAAAAAAATGTCTTTTTCCAACTTAGGTAGCTTCAATATCAATCCGCCCTCGTATATTTCTGCAAATTTTTATTCCGCTGGCATCAATACGAGCATAGGTAGGCTAATTTTAATTTTAGACCCAAAAGTTTCTTATATCAAAAGTGGGCGTGTATTTTCCCTGATCAACCCCATTTGTTGCATATAGTATTATAATGTCCACTTGTTCTTTTCGTAAAACTTCGACTTTAAATCTCTACCAGATCTTAAGTTATTAATATACGAGTATATATATATATATATATTATAAGAAGCAGCAATAACATAAAAGCTTACGATATGAATACTACATTTTGGGCTACAATATATTGCATGTATGTCTGGAACTGAATAATTTATAATAAATATAAATATAAATATACATATATATATATATATATATATATATATATATATATATATATATATATATATATATATATATATATATATATATATATATATATAATATATATATATATATATATATATATATATATATATATATATAAATATATATATATATATATATATATATATATATATATATATATATATATATTTATATTTATTCTAAATTATTCTGTTCCTGACTTACATGCAATATATTGTAGCCCAAAATGTAGTATTCATATCGAAAGCTTTTATGTCATTGCTGCTTCTGGTAAATGTCGCCGTGTTGTCTCTGCTTTATGTTGCCGTGTTGTATCTGCTTTATGTCACTGTGAAACGTTGCTGTATTGATGTTTCTGCTTAATGTTGCTGTATTAATGTTGCTGTATTAATGTTGCTGTATTTCTGCTTAATGTTGTTGTATTTTTTCCGCTTAATAACTATGTTGCTCGTCGACTGACTACAAGGAGTCAAAACTCGCCGGTTTGTTCTACTTGTGGAGGCTGACACTGAAGTGCTCTCAGTATTAGAGTTTCGCTAGTGATATTCCGTCACTGCTGACTCTATTCCAACTTGTATAACCGTTAGTCAGGACTACCGACTGCGCCAGTTACGTATTTAGCCTGGCACTACATACAAAAATAATATTAGTTCCTCAACTCGCAAAGCTATAGGGCGTCCGTTAATGCCGGTCTATTCCAATCAAGAAGGTCACTAATTTATTTAAGCTGAACTAAAATGTTAGATCCTCAACTCGAAAGGATATAGGGCGTCCTAAGGATGCCGGTTTCTTCCGATCAAGAAGGTCACTAACTATTCAAGCTGAATCAATCAACTTCCAAACTTAATGAGGATACAGGCGTCCAAAGGATGCCGAATTATTCCTTTCCAGTAGGTTGTTAACTTTTTCAAACTGAATTAAGTTAAATCTAATGGCAGGGTGTAAGGCATCCGAAGGATGCCGATCTACTCCTAGATAAAAGAAAGACTGCTTAGTTTCGGTGTAGTGTACCAAGTGTCTTTTATTCTAAATATCGATTACTTTTATTCTCTAAATTTCCTATGTAAGCTTATATCTAGGTATATTGTAAGTTTATATCTATACTTTAAGTATATTACATATGCATATTATAAGCTTATATCTATCGGACGATTCTCGTAGCTATCGTCCTTTGACGGTAACGCAGATCAACTTGCAGCATTCTAAAGCCGCTACTGTACTCCTAAGTAGACGACTCACCCAGCTCCACACATCACCCCACATAACAACATTACAAAAGCCCTGGTTCTTTAGGGGTCGCCTTTGTGGCCTTGGTTCGTTGAAAGGGGCCACGATATTATATGACAGAAACTCGATTAGACCTACAGCCGGTCTTATAATATCATCCCATCTCGCAGCGACCTGCCTTGACGTATTTTGTTGTCAGGATCTGGTTGTGGCAGAGATTAGTTTTAAGAGTATGCACGGATGGTCGAGGTTTGTGATTGCATCTGCTTACTTTCCTTACGATGCTTTGGAGGCGCCACCACCTGGGAAAGTCGCTACTCTCGTAGGGTTCTGTGAGCGGCGCAGTCTTGGTCTGGTACTTTGCTGCGATGCTAATGCCCAGCATACGATCTGGGGCAGCAGCAAGTGCAATGAGCGGGGTTCTCGACTTTTCGAGCATATTGCCTCCTCCAACCTGAAGATCCTCAATGTAGATAGGCAGCCTACTTTTGTGACTACGAGAAGGCAGGAGGTAATTGACGTCACCCTGTCAAATCCAAGACTGGGGTGGTCGATCAACAACTGGAGGGTCCTCGCCGAAGACTCGTGCTCGGACCACAGATACATTGAGTTTCAGTGTGGCGAGCGGGCGCAGATGCCATTGCCCACCAGAAACCCAAGAAAAACAGACTGGCCAAAGTTCAGGGAGGCACTGCGTAGCAATCACGTGACGCCACTGAAACTTCGCAAGGAGCAGAACATTGAGGCGGCTGTTGAACATCTCAATACCGCTCTAACAAACAGCTTCGAGCTAGCCTGTCCAATTAGACCTCCTCTTAGCCGGACTCCTGTTCCATGGTGGAATCGAGAGCTTCAGGTGCTGAGGCGTGAGTTTAGAATACTCTTCAACCGGACCCTCAAAACGAATCTTGATGAGGACTGGGAACGATATCGACGTGTTCAGAGGTACTACAAGAAGCTAATTCGGGACTCGAAAAGGACTTCTTTTAGAGACTTCTGCAGTGATATGGAATCCCTGAGTGACACGGCAAAACTGGTGAAAGTCCTGAAAAAGGACCAAACCGCTAAGCTGGGGTCGCTTAGGAAACCTGATGGCTCCTATACGGAGAGGCAAAGTGAGACACTCAGCTTGCTGTTGGAGTCACACTTTCCAGGAAATCAGGTAAGCATAGCCCGTCAACAACCACCTTTGGTCGGAAATGTTGTCAGGGCAGCTGCACCCTCTCGACATGATTGGTATGTCGCCAGAACTGTGGCGAATGAGACTGCTATTAGATTTGCTATCAAATCCTTTGACAGCTTCAAGTCGCCCGGACTGGATGGCATATATCCGATTGTGTTGAAGGAAGGCATTGCGTTAGTGATGGCAGCACTGAAGAAGATCTTCACTGCATGTCTCGCACTGGCCTATGTACCACGCTCTTGGAGGATGGTGAGGGTTGCTTTCATTCCTAAGGTTGGAACAGACAACTACACCAATCCCAAGAGCTTCAGACCTATTAGTATGACCACGTTCATGCTAAAGAGATTAGAACGGATGGAGGAGTTTGGCATGCGTAGGGAGTCTCTGAAGACGCATCCACTCTCTCCATTTCAGCATGCCTATCAAAGCGGAAAATCCTGCGAGACGGCTCTGCAAAACCTTGTTGGAAGGATAGAGCGAGCCATCGACAGGAAAGAATACGCAATAGGCATCTTTGTGGACATAGAGGGTGCGTTTGACAATGCTACTTTCGAGAGTGTGTGCGGCTCTGCTAGGTGGCATGGCGTAGATCGGGCTCTACTAAATTGGATACTTTCAATGCTGGCCCAGAGAATCATAACGGTGCGGACGGAGGAAGATATACTGGTGTCGTCTGGGGTTAAGAGAGGCTGTCCCCAAGGTGGCGTACTGTCCCCATTGCTCTGGTGCATGGTAATCGATCCCCTGCTTAACGCCATTAATGACTCGGGTATCTACGCTCAGGCATATGCGGATGATGTTGGCTGTCTTGTGACAAGTCCATCCCTTATGATTGTCTGCAGAAGGGTGCAGAGAACTCTGGATATGATTGACACTTGGTGCAGTGCGAATGGGCTATCGGCTAATCCTGTCAAGACTGGTATTGTCCTCTTTACCAGAAGGAGAAAGCTTGATGGACTTATTCTGCCTACACTAAAAGGAGTCAAAGATGATGCCAAACCTGGGAGGGCCCAGATCAAGTCGAAGGAAGCTACTATCGAGGGTAACTACCTCGATCATCCTATATGCGGCTCCAATTTGGGCAGAAGTCGCGCGTACAGAGAGTGTCTCAAAAGGAATCCGATCTGTACATAGGCTCAGCGCGCTAAGGGTTGCTAGCGCCTTTCGGACAGTTTCGGATGATGCCATTTGTTTGTTATCAAGTAAGCCACCAATCGACCTGCTTGCATATGAAATGCAGGATTTGTATAGGAGAGCTACAAGACCAACGGCTGCAGATAAGCTTGATATAAGACTGAAACCTATGCAACAATGGCAGCAAAGATGGGAGCAATCCAGCAAAGGCCGATGGACATTCCAACTGATACATAATATTAACGAATGGTACTCGCGCACACACGGCGATCTTAACTTGTATTTAACACAGATGCTTAGTGGCCACGGGTGCTTCAAGGAATACTTGCACAAATACAAATACAATGATGACCCGTTTCGTCCAAGTTGCCTGGGAGAGCAGGGAGACGCGCAGCATATACTTTTTCATTGCCCGCGATTTAACGAGAGCAGAAATAACTTGAGCGCTATCTTAGGAGAACAACCAGCAGTGACTAATCTGGTAGGGCATATGTGTGAAACCGAGACTAAATGGCAGGCAGTTTGTTCTACAGTATCCATTATGATGATAACTCTGCGGAACACTGAACGCGCCCGAACAGCAGCACGCCTAAGCCTGCGCAGTGCTGAGGAAAACGTTAATAGGGGTGGATCAAGAAGTAGGACTGAAAATGGACAGACGAAAGACTGACGATTGAGCGGTAACGCTCGTAACGGCCTCTCGACGTACTACCAATAGGTGAGGTCCCGAGAGGATAATCCGTCCGGACATCGGGGTGATTTTAGTGGGTTGAGGCCCACACTACAAGGGTTTTTGACTTCTTTACACCTCGTAAAAAAAAAATAAATAAAATAAAATAAAAGGAGTCACTATCCACCTATCCAAGGAAGTCAAATATCTTGGAGTCATCCTTGATAGCAAACTTCTTTGGAAAACACATGTGGAACTGAAGACATCCAAAGCACTGTCAGTTTTCTGGCAGTGTAAGTGTATTTTTGGTAAGACATGGGGTCTTTCCCCTAGTAAGGTCCTATGGATCTATACAGCTTTGGTAAGACCTATTATCACCTATGCATGATGGTTTGGATGAGCAGACTCTCTCTTGTAGGGGTCAAAAAAGCTCTATCAAAACTACAACGTGCTGTGGCCATATGTTGTACCGGAGCATTTCCGACTTCTCCAGGCCCGGCACTTGATGCTTTGGTGAATTTCCCGCCACTAGATGTCTTCATCCGCGGAGAGGCCGTTAAGGCCATCTGCAGAGTGAAACATAGTAGCCACTGGTATGGGGTGTACTCGATATTGGACGAGGGCGCAGGCACTGACAGCGATTCTGCAATCCTGTCTATGCCCCCGGACTCCATGTCGTCAACCGTCATACTAGAAAAGCGGTACAATGTGTTGCTGCCAGAGGCTCGTTCATGGTTAGATCCCGAGAACGAGCCCGGCAAACACTGCTGCCGTATTTTCACTGATGGCTCCAGGACTGAAGACGGTTCAGGTTCTGGTGTCTTCGTGGAATCTTGTGGGACCCGTCGGTTCTTTGCCCTTGGTCTGCATGCGTCTGTGTTTCAGGCGGAGGTGCATGCGATACTTGAGGCGATGGACTTTGTTGTGGAAAACAGGTGGAAAGGCAAATCTATTTGTATCTGCAGTGATAGCCAAACTGCGTTCATGGTCTTGGATAGCCCTACCACCACTTCCACGATAGTCAGATCATGCAAATCCAGGCTAAATTATGTTGGAAAACATAATAGTCTGATGCTGACTTGGGTACCAGGACACGCTGGCATTGCGGGTAACGAGACCTCTGACTCTTTGGCCAGGATGGGCTCTGAGGCTGTTTTTATTGGCCCTGAGCCTGTTCTGCCACTCCCGTCTGCTGTCATCAAAGCCACTGCAAACAAGTGGGTTGTTTCGACCCACAAGCAAGCATGGCGGGCTGAGAGAGGCTGCGGATGGACGAAAATTATGCTACCTGTTATGTCTGATCAATGGTCACGGTTCCTTCTATCTTTAGGTAGGAGAGACTGCAGGCTGCTGGTTGGCGTGATGAGGGGACACTTTCTATGGGCTAGGCACATGGAAAGGATTGGCATATCAGACAGTGCGCTGTGCCCAGCCTGTGGAGAAGTAGACGAGACGGCGGACTATTTTCTTTGCGTCTGCACCGCCTTTGCTCGAATAAGGTTTGGAATTTTTGGCACTGAAGTGCTGAGGAGTAACCAACTTGGCTCCTTGGCACCACAGGATCTACTTCTATTTCTTCGGAGGCCGGGTAGATTTAAAGCAGAGTAAAGGGGAACCTTAAGTGCAGTACAATGGATATATACTCTGTCTGAGTGCTGCGCTTACTAGATTGTTCCGACAAAAAAAAAAAATAATAATAATAATATATTATATATGTATATTATAAGCTTATATCTATAAGTATATGTTCTAAATATATTGTGTGTATTTGTTTACAAAGTTTGTTTACCTTATGTCTATGTAATAATAAAATATTTACTCTAAGTACATTGTGTGTGTGTGTGTGTTTACAAAGTTTGTTTACCTCATGTCTATGTAAAAATAAAACATATACTCTAAATACATTGTTTGTGTGATTAATGTGGTCGGTGATATCGTTGCTGCCCGCTGATTGTTGTTATGCTGTCGTTGCATTTTTGAAGCTGTTGAACCTGCTAGTATATTATGTGGTTGGGTTGCTCGGTTATTTATGCTGCTGTTGCAATTCTGGAATGTGGTTATGTTGGGTTCTAGGTGGTTTTGTTGCGTAGAGTAATTTACGCAGGGAAATTTTATGTGTAAGGAAAACGCGTGTTGTTCATATGGTTGCAGGAAACAGAAGGTTTTTATTAGGACAATTGAAGTTTGTAAATGTCATTTTATGTATTCTTTACACAGTGTTGCATGTAACATTTTTAGTACTATACAGCTTCGTATAAAATAATATATTCATTTTAACACCCTTCCGGAATGTTTTATTTTATTCAAAAGGAAAAGTTATGTTAATCTTTTTGTCTTCAGCGACTTAAACTTCTTAAAATTAAATTTACTTTAATATGACATATTCGTCTCTTGTATTTAAAAATTATTCATTAAAATTATTCAACAAAAATTATCTTCATTATTTTAAACCGACTTCATTTAAGAAAAATTGGGTTTTTGTGGCAGTGACTGCTTTTGTTAAATTATCTGCCAACATATTATCAGTATTGATGTATTCAAATTTAATTTCATTATTCTCAATTTTTTCTTGAATGAATTTCGCTTTTATATCTATATGTTTTGTACGTGCCGAAAATGAATTATTGGTAGCTATAAACATCGCACTCTTATTGTCGCAAAATAGGACCATTGGTTTCGGAACGCTGGGTATTAAATCACTCTGAAGTCGCTTTAGCCATACGGACTCTTGAATGGCGTTGACTGCTGACATAAGTTCGGCTTCTGTCGATGAAAGAGCAACGGTTTGCTGCCGCTTCGTTGCCCAAGATATTGCACCACTTTGAAAAATGAAAATATAACCAGTGGTGGAACGTCTACTGTCGATGTCACCGGCTCAGTCGGCGTCACAAAAGCCAATGATTTCCTCAATATTTTTTTTGAAAAATATGCACTTATCTATTGTGCCTTGTAAATACCTCATGATGCGCTTTAGTGCAGTCCAGTGCGCTTTGCCAGGATTTGAGGAGAAACGGCTCAAGATGTTAACCGCAAAACAGATGTCAGGTCTCGTAATTTGTGCAGCATATAGAAGGCAGCTTACAGCCTGCATGTAAGGCACTTTAGACATCTCAATCCTGTCAGCATCAGTTTTCGGGCACATTTCATACGTTAATTTTTGATTGACGTCGATAGGCGTGGATATCGGGTGACATGTGTCCATGCCAAAACGTTTTAAAACATCAGATATGTACCTTGATTGATTAATTTTAATGCCGTCGTCATCTCGTGTAATTTTGATGCCTAGAACAGATGTAGCTTCGTCCTTCATTTTGAACGATTTCATCAAGCTTGCCTTAAGTTCATCGACCCTTTTAATGTCTCTGCTGAATATTAAGACATCATCAACGTATATCGCCACAAATAACATTTCTTTCTCCGATTTGCTACGATAGATGCACTGATCTACTTCACTTCTGCAGAGGCCAAGGTCCAGCAGCACAGAGTTGAGCTTTTTGTTCCAGACTCGACTTGCTTGTTTTATGCCATATAAACTCTTTTTCAGTTTACAAACCCTTCCGGAATTGTCATCAAATCCAGCTGGCTGCTTCATATATATTTCCTCTTTCAGCTCGGCATTTAGGAAAGCGGTGACAGCATCCATTTGATGTATGAGCAGGTCATATTTGACTGACAAAGCCAGAAGCATTCGGAGCGAAGTATACCTCATAACAGGCGCAAACGTCTCATCATAGTCAATGCCCTTTTTCTGACTATACCCCTTTACGACTAGTCTTGCCTTTTGTCTCACTGCTTCGCCATCAGCATTGAGTTTATTTTTGAAAACCCACTTGCTCTGAAAGGCTTTCTTCCCTGGTGGTAGTGCTGTTAGCTCCCATGTTTGGTTAGCTATATGCGATGCCATCTCATCATGCATAGCGATCTTCCAAACTTCAGCATTTTGGCCAGATACAGCTTCTTCTACTGTTTGAGGTTCTTCTAAGATGAAACTCATTGCACAAAAATTATGCGAAGTACGTAATTGATTAATTCGTTCAGATCTACGTACCTGTGTATCCATTTGACTCATGTTTTCATCTGGCACATATGTCTCGTCATTGATGTCGTCAAGCATTGTACCATCATCATCTGCTGCATCTTCTATATCTTCACCCAAGGTATCTTGTAGAACTTCTGATGGCGATTTCTGATTCCCATCTTGTAGAACTTCTGATGGCGATTTCTGATTCCCATCTTGCCCCACTAAATCGTCATCACAGTCAATCGGTTGTTGCCAGAAATCACTATGAAAGTTGTTGACAGGCGGTGTAATTGTCGAGGGCCTTTGATTTTCCAAAAATATCACGTCACGGCTTATTATGACTGATTTTTTTTCAGGGTTGAACAATTTATATGCTTTGGAGGTAGCACTATATCCAACGAATGTGCATTCAATAGATTTTGCTTCGAATTTGCTTGTACGCTTTTGCTTCGGTATGTGGACTAACGCTTTACACCCAAATACTCGCAAATGCTTCAGAGAAAGTTTTTTACCTGACCAAAGCTCCTCAGGACTCGCTGTATTAGATTTACGTGCTATTCTGTTAAGCACATACGCCGCCGTGTTCGCCGCTTCTGCCCAAAATTTTTCGTTAAGGCCAGCATCCAAGAGCATGCACCGAATTCGTTCCATCAGCGTTCTATTCATCCGCTCTGCCACTCCATTTTGTTGAGGCGTGTATGGTGTTGTGGTTTGATGCAAAATTCCGCATGCGGCGAGGAACTTTTGAAGCTGTCCATTCACATACTCTGTTCCGTTGTCAGAGCGTAATATTTTTATGCTTTTGCAGCACTGCTTCTCAACCAGCTTTTTGAATTTTAGGAATTCTTCATACACATCGGACTTAGCTTTTATGGGAATTGCAAAAACTTTCCGTGTGTAGTCATCCACAAAGGTAAGTATATAGCGCGCACCAGAATATGACGCCACTTTAAAAGGACCCATTACATCGGTATGTATAATATCCAAAACGCCTTGCGCCGAACTTTCACTATCACTAAACTGTGCTCTAGTGTGTTTTCCTTTTATACACACGATACATTTTGACTTGTCGGCCGATTTAACACTAAATCCACTTGTCATGCCAGTTGCGCTCACAAGATCTCTGCTGATATGCCCAAGTCTCCTATGCCACAGCTCATAGTCCATTGCCACAAATGCACGATCACGCTCAGAACAGTCCAATTTGTACAGCCCGCCAACCAAACTCGCTGAAGCAATCTGCCTATTGTTGCTTTTATCGATTATTTTGCACGTTTTGTCTTCAAAAATAATCTTTCTGCCAATTAACGCCATTTGGCTTACTGACAATAAATTCGTGCACAAATTTGGAACATATTCGACGTTCTTTATTATGATCTTGTTATTCGCTTTGCCATTCACAATAGAGAGTTCTGCATCGCCAACACATTCCACATCTAATTTATTGTTGTCTGCAATTGTTATTGATTTGTTTGGTGTGTGTGTTGTGTTTCGTAGAATATCTTTATTACAAGTCATATGATTTGTAGCACCAGAATCGACATGCCAGTTCGAAGCATTGTTTATGTTTGTACACAGCGACGTTAGCAGAAGCAGATCTTTTTCCTTCTTTGCTTTGTTTCGACAATTTTTAGCAAAATGTCCAGGCTGCTTGCATGCGTGACAACGAAACTTTTTGTTGTTGTACATTTTCTTGTTCGTGTACAAAGCACTTTCTTCATTGCTTTTTACATCAAACTTGGCATCTTGTAGCAAAAGCGATTTGATGGCATCAACTGTTAGCACTTTTTTTGAGTTTTCAACTGCTAATACCAGTGATTTGAACTCATTTGGCAGTCCTGCTAATAACAATGATGCAATTAGCTCGTCATCAAGTTGAAGTCCAGCTGTTTTAACCTTTAAAGATGTTAGCAGCATAGCGTTAATGTACTCCTGCATTGAAGGGAAGTCCGCCAACTTTAGTTGAACGAGTTGTTTCAACAATTCAACCTTCCTAGTTAGGCCTTTATCTGCGTATGCCTCCATTAAGCTATTCCACGCTAACTTCGCAGTCTTCTTTTCCGCAATAATTCCATAGTTGCTTGGATCGACCATTAGAAAAATTTCTGCAGTTGCGCGGCAATCGGCATCCTTCTCCTCTTCAGTTGCACTTGTAGTCAGGCCTGATTCAACTGTTTTCCACAGTTTTTTAATTACTAAGTATGACTTTGCCTGTTGCTTCCATACATCGAAATTCTCTCTTCCATGAAGTTTTTCGAATGGAAATGACAGTGAACTGGAGCTCATTTTATCCTGGTAATCAGCAACGCTTATCACGAAAAAAACTTGCTTGATGACTAGAATTAAATATTTTCCTTTACAACATACACAGCTTTGTGTTTAAGCCCATAACCTGTTGCGTAGAGTAATTTACGCAGGGAAATTTTATGTGTAAGGAAAACGCGTGTTGTTTATATGGTTGCAGGAAACAGAAGGTTTTTATTAGGACAATTGAAGTTTGTAAATGTCATTTTATGTATTCTTTACACAGTGTTGCATGTAACATTTTTAGTACTATACAGCTTCGTATAAAATAATATATTCATTTTAACAGGTTTAGGTGGTGGTGGGGATGAGGGTGTAGTGACCGTTGACACCGTAGGTGGGAACGTAACTCTCGTGTTGATGTCGGCGTTCTGCCGTTCTGCGTTCTGCCTGTAGCTGGCTAACTTATTGCGGAGCTATTGTGCCCTTTGAAATTAAATAAACGTAATTTTCTATTATTGTTGCATTTCCTATGACGATTAACAAATCAGAGGGTCAAACTTTTGTTGCGGTTGTGATAAACGCTGCCGTATATCTCCGTTGTATTCCTATCCTCATTTATTTTTTTTTTTTTTAAAGATTGAGCATCACTGGTATGATATAGGGTTTTCGTCGCCGATAAGCTTAGTCCATACATGAAGCGGAGCGAGTTGTGAGGGAAATCATCTAGCATATTATGGCGTATTACTGATGAGGTGGTTGACCTACTTTGTGCAGCTGTAGCTGTGGCTGCTGCTGACTAGAGCAAATAGGGCAAAGTGAAAATGAATGTAAAGGTAGATAAGACACAGAGAGGTCAAAATCGGAGTCTAGTTGGTTTTTGAATTTAAAAAAAGGTGCCGGAATTTTTGATGTTGATAGTCTCATGTCTCGTCTGGTGTTCTTGTTATTGCTCTGATGCATTCAAAGTGGGAACGATTAAAAGAAGTTATTGAATTTAATTACAACAATTTAGAATCTGCATATTTCCCCCCTAGCGGATAAACAGCCAGCGGAAGAACCGGAAGTAAAAAGGAAGAATGAGAGCGCCTCCCGACCCATCAGGCGTAAAAATAAGTGTAATTGTAATTAGATCAAACGTTATTTATATTCAATCCTACTTCTCAGTCTAGACCAGTTACCACTCACCTAAGGGAGTCTGAGTCTTCAAATAGTTCCTCTGCTATGTCGTACGCAAACATATTAATGACTAACAGTAACCCAAATACAGCCAATTGTATGAACTCCCAAAGTCTAGAAGCTATGCAAATGAGTCTCACTAATCATGACCACAATACAAAAATATGGTTCCAGAGGTCATAAAAACGCAAAAAAACCAAATGATGCAAATGTTCATTTCCAAAAAATGAACTTCATTTCTATTTGTTACTGGAATGCCAATAGTATTAGAAAACTTTTTCTCTTCCAATAAAATTGATGTAATGCTTGTCTCGGAAACTCATCTTACAAATTCAATTCCATCCAGGGTTATAAGCTGCATATGACGAATTTCCCTGATGGGAAGGCGCATGGTGGAACTGATATATTAATAAGAAATAGAAAGACACAATATGCTATAAATGGTTACGAAAAAGATCACCTACAAGCCACTAATATAAGAATTCAATTTCTTGAGGAAAACATCATCTTAAGTGCGGTTTACTGTCCCCCTAGATATCCAGTCACTCACCAGAAGTTTAATGTATCTTTTAAAACGCTTGGGAAGAAATTCGGAGCAGCTGGAGATTTTAATGCCGCGAAAGATTTTAACGCGAAATAATACAGCACTTAAAAACCCACACGAAAAAATTATGCTCGACAGAAAAGTATAATTCTTCCTTATGGAAATCTAATAAAAACATAACAATTACCAAGGAGTAAAGCCACCACTTAGATTTAGTAATGGGAGCTGGGTGACTAGCGACATAGACAAAGAAGCCTTAGCGTTTGCTTATCATCTGGAAAAAGTGTTTCAACCTAATCCTGGGACCAATGATTTCGTAATTCCACCTATGGTCACCCAAAAAACGTTTAAACAAATTACAGTTAAGGCAAAGTAAGTAAAGTACACTGTGCAAAATCATTTCAACTTTAAATTATCTCCAGGCTACGAGTCAATTAATGCCAAAATGGTAGCTGAGTTACCAGATATAGCTTTCAAAATCTTAACACAGCTGTTTAATACTATATTTCGAATTGGCTATTTCCCTTCAGCTTGGAATATAGAACAGGTAATCATGGTTCCGAAGCACGGAAAAGATAAAACACAACCGGAGTCATACAGACTCATTAGGCTGGTGCCGATGCTGTCAAAATTTTTTGTACTTTATAATTCCACATACCCAATTTGAAGTTTACCCAAAACACAGTAGAGCAGGTAAAACGTATCACCAGCGAAATAAGAAACACTATCGAGGATAAAAAGTACTGCTCGGCAATTTCCTTTGATATTGCTCAGACGTTTGATCGGGTCTGGCACGCTGGCCTCATATACAAAATCTGCAAATTCTTGTCTGCAAGCGTGTACCAGATACAAAAATCGTATTGGTACAACCGAAAGTATAGAGTGAAATTTAAGGGGTTTGTTACCCCTAACTTTAACATTAAAGCTGGTGTCCCACAGGGAAGTGTACTCGGGCCGGTTCTTTACCTAGTGTTTACTTTGGATTTACCCACAGACAGTCGCCTCATGACGTCGACGTTTGCTGACGACACTGCCATTCTGAGCTTGCCATAAAAATCCGACAATTGTATCGAGAGATCTTAAGCACTTAAAACTAATTGAGTCATGGCTGGCTAACTGGCGCATTCGCGTAAACGAAAACAAAAGCTCCCACGTCACATTTACTCTTCGTAAAGACAATTGCCCTAAGGTCACATTAAATGGCGTATCTATTCCACAAGCTACTGAAGTAACATACCTTGGGGTCCATCTCGATTGTAGACTGACTTGGCGCAAGCACATCGAAGCAAAACGTACGCAAATCAAATTGAAAGCACAAGGAATAAATTGGTTACTGAATAAAAAATCAGGACTGCGCCCAAAACACACAGTTCTATTGTATAAAGCAATTATAAAGTCAATATGGACGTATGGAGCCCAGCTATGAGGAAATGCTAGGTCATCTAACATTGAATTAGTACAACGAGCACAATCGAAAATTTATTATATATTGTAAGCTCCTCCTGGTACATTAAAAACGATAACATCCACAGCGATCTGAACTGAGCTAAAAAAAACCCAGTGTAAGTACAAATTCAAACTCCGACATCATACCAATTACGAGGGCGGATTGATATTGAAGCTACCTAAGTCGGAAAAAACATTTTTTTTTTCAAAAACCATTTATTTCTCAACATTGTCTCCTTTTACTTTGACACACTTAGACGATATTCCAAACTTTTTTATACCATCTGAATAATACGATTTCGGGAACCCCTCAAAATACGCGTTAGTTTCCGTAATCACTTCTTCGTTTGAGATGAATCTTTTTCCTGAGAGCCATTTTTTCAAGTTTGGAAACAGGAAAAAGTCACTTGGAGCTAAATCTGGACTATAAGGTGGATGATTAACCAATTCGAAGTGTATTTCACGTAATTTTAGCATCGTATCTAATTCTGTGTGAACCGGCATCAATCAATTGATCCAATAATGCACGATAATACTATCCTGTGATTGTGGATTCTTTTTCAAGATAATCGATGAGCAATATTCCGTGTGCATCCCAAAATACAGGGGCCATAACCTTGCCAGCCGATTTCACTGCCTGCGCCTTCTTCGGAGAACTTCCACCAGCTTCCACCCATTGTTTCGATTGATTTTTGGTTTCAGGTGTGTAGTGGTAGACCCACGTTTCATCGACAGTTATTAATCGACGCCAAAAATCAACAGGATTACGCTTTATTATGTCCAAAAACCGCTGTGAAGTGGTCTGTCGAACTCGTTTTTGTTCGACACTGAGCAAACGCGGCACCCATCTTGCCGATAGCTTTTTCATATGCAAATGTTCATGCAAAATGTTGAACACACGTTCATATGATATGTTTACCATTTCAACAATCTAACGCACTTGACTCGGCGATCATTCATAACGATATCGAGGATTTTCTTGATATTTTCTTCAGTAAACACCTCTTTTGGCCTTCCTGTTGATGGTATTGTTGCAGTGCTTGTTCGGCCGCGTTTAAATTCAGCAATCCAATATTTTACCATGTAATCTGACGGAGCAGACTTACCGTAATGTTTATCGAGCTTTTCTTTTGTCTCTTTCGCCGTTTTCCCTTTCAAATAATAGTGTTTAATCACTGCACGAAATTCGCTTTTT